>RSEF01000021.1:4074236-4285765 GCA_003993805.1 Himantopus leucocephalus | reverse complement strand
AAAAAAAGAAAGAAAGAAAAAAGAAAAAAGGCGGAGAGGAGGACAGCCACTACTGAATTAAAATAAATTTATGTTGATAGAATAACACTGTCAAAAATCCCACAGGAACAAGAATTTTTAAAAGTCTTAAATCAGGCCTTATATTCCATGTTTTTTTCCTCTTTCAAAAGCTTATTTCTCTGATCCACAATAATTTTGGGACCAAGCTATTATGTCTTGACATCAAATGTTGTTGGTGATACTTTCAGCACAGGAATTGCTGGAATGTCTCACATATAGTGTCCATTATCCTTTTCCTGATACTGGCCACGACTAGCTGCTTCACAGAAAAGTTTAAGATGCACTCTAAACTGTATATTCAGCAGTACACAGTTAAATATATATATATATGTATTTGTGCTTCATGGTATATGTTATACGCTCAAGTCTGTGCTTCCACACAGAAAGGGAGCTGAAGCAAGAAGGGCCCGCTTCTGGATTCTCTTTCTCTTTTTTTCTGTGCATTTATTACTGATGAAGGATATCAGGCACGACAGCCCTGGACACTGAAGTCCTTTGTCTACACAAAAGGTCCAGTTCTGTCAGCAAGAGGGGGACACTTCACTTTTACACTATTTCAACAGTATGTCTTGAGAAACTTCCAAGAACCACCAGCAAAAGTTAAAGGAATGAGCAATATTAAGACTAACTAGTCAAGGTTCTTTCTGAGAACTACCAAGGAAACCAATTAGGAGCAATTGCATTTGTCATTTAGGCTGGAACACATCTGAGACCACGTAACTGCTTATTTATGGGTCACTTAAAAATAACCCTATAGAAAACAACCATTAAGTTGCTACTAGCACATACTGGATTTGAAACAGCAATTAAAGTTTCTCATTTAATTAGCAAAGCAGCCTGTTAGCAAAGCAGTCTGTTAGCAAAGCATACCAGTCCTCACCAAAAGCAAGCTTACAAAAGCTAGGGTACGAAAAGGGTTACCAACATACATGTTAAAATGTCAACATAATATGCAGTGCACTCTGTTCCCTAGAGTGATTTTATTATTATTTTTCCACTAGCAGCAATTCCACAAGCACACAGGAATCAGAAAAAGAAATCTAATGGAAGCAGTTGAGAAACTGTCCCATCTACTTTTACCATCCACATGGAAAAACACACAAAAAGAATAACAGGCATGCACTGGGAAAACAAAAAACCCTAGATTAAGTCCTTAAATGTCTTTTTTCATAGTTTTTAAGGAGATAGAGTACATTCTGAATATGTAAGTTCTCCACAAGCACTGTCTCTTTAAAGTTGGAATGTGACTTTTTCACCCACAAGAAAAAGTGCAGCTTCCCAGGTTCCTACCGGAAAGTTTTCTTGGGAAAGTACTCGTTTCCAAAGTGGTGTTTTCACACTTTTGGTTCACTGGTTGTATGACTCTTATAATGCTTTAATAGTGTTTTTACTCCACAAATGTTTGTAATAACTTAATCCATCCTATTTCCTACAGTATCTCCTTTTAAGGATAATTATATCAATATGCTTCTGACATTCTGTAATCCAAAATTTCTTTTTTCTAGATTTTGTTCTCAGTTGGGTGATTTAAAACAAGACTTAATTGTACATTCCTGGCCCTCACAATTTTCAGAAAAAGCTGCTGCACAATAAAACTCAATAAATAACCCCAAAACATTGGAAACATGGATAATTCTGCATAGCATTTCGTTAAATTCTCACAGCTTTTTTTTTTTTTTAATAAGAGAGTTCAAGATTAGCTGTAATCTCCTGCAATTTCCAAGCCAAAAATCTCATGTATATATTTTGTGTACACCTGCCCTAAGAAAGCTTTCTTTGTTTTGGTTTGTTTTTTTTTCTTAGAAAAAGCTGCAATGGGATGTGTTCTAAAAATATATACCCACAATTAAATGCTATTGCATATGGCATTTAATAAAGGCCCTAACTGTATCTATTTACAACAGTAAACTATCCAAGAACCTACGCAGATTGAATAGGCTTACAGAAGTCTTTTTCAAAAGCTACATGCAGTCTTCTGCAGAGGAAATATATTGTTCAACTCAGTTCTTCCCAAACTTCCGTGCTATTTTGCCACAGTCAACCCTCAAAACTTTTCACAGATTTTGGGAATTTAGGAATTAATACACTTTATGGTTCCACAGACTGGTTTGGGAACTACTAGTTTATCACTTCAGAGTTTAGCTCCTGCTATCTACAGTAAGGCAAAAATCAGGCCTCCTCTGCTGCCTTTTTTGATGCTCCATTTATAATATAAGCTAGCAAAATAGCTTTAACATGTCTGTTGCACTTGATCCTTATTTAGAAGATTCTGACTGTAAATTTCTTTAATTTATTAAATTTAATGACAGTGATAGCTAATCATGTCAAACAAGATCTGGTCTTTATTGTGTAAGGTACAACACTGCCAGTAAGCAGTCCTTCTGCTGATGAGTTTGCAAAGTATGGGAGTGATGTAGAGATGAAATGACTCACACAGAGTTAGTCAAAAGGCCAGCTTCAGGATTTGTGTCAAAAGCAGGTTTCTCAAAGCAAAGATCAGACTCCACAGTACTTTTCTGCCTCCACATCAGATTAAAAGACAACATTGCAGATTAACTAGAAACATCTGGCTTTAACACAGTGTTAGCTTTTATTGCTACTTGGACTACAGACACATTCTAAGACAGCCAAAGAGAATTTTGGTAGGCCTAACATCTATTGTCCTCTCAAAGGTCCTTTGCTTAATACGGAGTGAGGGAAGTGGTAAAGCCGCTTCTTAGCTGTTTATAAAGGAAACCAGAAGATCCTTTGATAAGATGCTATCCTCTTTCCTTCCTCTCACTGTACTCACTGTGCAACAGGGGAATTTAAGCTTTGCGTTCCCTGTCCTATACAGCAATCAAAGGCTCTGAAGGGGACCTCTCTAGCACACAAGATCAGATTATTACCCATTATGTCCCTTGTTCTTTGTAACATTAGAGATACTTCTATAACACATCCAATATGTATCTGGTGAAAATTGTTACCAGAATGTTTCAATCTCAAGCTGCCTCTCTCTGTAAATAAGTTACAGAAAGAAGCCAACTGACAGCACTTGACAACATGAAGTATGGTGCCAGAATGCAAACCAATAAAGTTTCTTCTTCTTGAATGTGACAAAACGCTTATTTTAAGCATACTGAGACAATAAACTGCTGATTAACAAGCAGCATGTTCTTCAATGAAACTTATGAGTGCGTAGTCTTGTGCTAAACAGAGAAGATGCTGAAGGTATGCAGTCACAAGTATGCGAACAGCTCCACATAAACGTATTGAAAGTTAGCTTTAAACTAACTCACATTCATGCCAGTAACAGAGCATCTTCAGCTACATGGAGGATCGACCCAGTGTCATGGACGTATTTTTCTGAACTCATTAAGTGTAAATACACATGTAAGCTTTATTTCTCAACTAGCTAGCTTACAGCTGTCTCAGACATATCTACGCCACCTGTAGTCAGGTCTTTGCTACCTTATCCTGGTACAAATGGGGATATTGAGTCTTCAGGGATTGTTAGGGAGTGATTACTTTGCTAGAAATTATGATACTCTATAGATAGCCTAATCACATATTAACACTGTGTTCTGCAGAAATTAATATAGACAAAGCTGAAAATAATACTCACCCACAGAGTCTAAAAATAAGCACCAAAATTTCCCCTCCTCGTTTCTTTCTGATTTTTGTTTCCCCTTGGGTGATGACACCATTCTCCTTTCCGGCTCTCCTGAAATGCATCATGTGCTCTGGGTCACAGACTGTTCTGGGGAAGTTTTTTTTTAAGGTAGGGTTATAATTTGGGGATGTAATGTGTGAGGCAAACCAAGGGTCTGTTTATTAGACCAGAATAAACAACAGAAGACATTGGTTTAACATGGCCTCCAAGAATCAGATACCTAGAAACATATTTAAATGTATATAAATAAGATAGGAAGCATAGGCACACATGTGATACGCACTAATTACAGTAAATGTGGTCTTTTCAGCTGCACTACCATGAAGAAATATACTCCTTCACAGTATTTTTTGGTATGACAGGCTCCGTTTAGTTTAGCCCTGCAGCTCAGCCCATTTCAGATTTCCAAAACCAAGCCAGTTAAAATACCAGAAACTTCTTGAATAGTGATTGCTTTAGACCATGCAATTTAATGCAGCCTTGTTTCATGCAAACACAGGAATTTTGGGAGCACAAGATCCTTAAAACCAGCAAAAAGGGTAATAATTTAACAGGAGTACTGCAGAAAATACTCGCAGTTCCCACCAAGCAGACAAGCTTTCCAACAAGAGGACAAATGGAGAGGAGTCCAAATGAAACTACCTGACAATGAGGAGTAACAATCCTAGTTTTGGGGCAGTTTCGTACGTACTTCTGTAGTACTGATATGTCCTCATATGTATGCTTTATGAGCTAATAAATTCTCCAAAAACATCTTATGAGGCAAGTATAACAAGTTTCTATCTCCCAGATGAAAAAAGTGAGGTCAGTAGGTGTGAATACAGATGGAGCTGGTTCTAGAAGTGGGATGAAAAAAACTGAGTTCTGGGATTACCCTCCAGACTTGCTATTTTGGTGGTATTTAATTTAGAGAATTTGGTGAAGGGAAGGGAGAAGAATCAGTTTTGCATTACACATAATGTATATATACATGCAATCCCTGACATAATGTGTTCCCAACCTGGTCTACGACCTACCTCAGTGCACACAGTAAAACTCCTCATGCCTAGAGGACTGAAGCAGAAATCCATGGTGGTGATTCTCTGCATGGAGGGCACACTGCACACCATAGGAATAATGTCACGCTGCCAGATGCATGCTCCATTACATTCTTCTAGTCCTGAAGGAAAAACACTTTAAATTCAGTAATATATAATATTCCTGTTAATGTGAGACAGGAGACTGGCAACATGCCACTAACAGAGCCAAGCAATGGAAAAAACAGAGAACTAGTACAGTCTCACAATCTGAAGCAGACAGACCTATTGTAAGCTGTCTCCATCCTTGGGGCTGGATGGTCCAGGCTGATTTATGAGCACAATATTTACAACTAACACACATGAAATACATTATGAGTAGAAATAAATCTCCCAACATGCACAGAGAACAGCTAAGATAAAAGAATGCATATGGTAAACTAGGTGAATGTTTGTCATTAAAAGTGTGGTACTAAAGCCAGAGCACGTCTTTGGGGCAAAGGAGACTGTATATTTGCCCTCGTGTTTATCAATACTCTGGAAGACACAAGATATTAGGCAAAGACTTTCAGAAAGATGTCCCATCTTTTTATTTTTTCTAGTGAATTCAAAGCTGATGAAAGACACTGTGTTGAAAGCCTTTGGGAGGAAAACACTACTTGAAAGGAAGATTAGTCTAATGCCTATCAAAGACCCAGTGAACAACAGGTCAGAGTTCAGTTCCCAGGTCTTGCATTATATCAGGCAATATCCTTAATTTTTGTGCACCTGTGTTCCATCTCATAAACAGGTGTAAGTATGAAATAAAATAAGAAAGGGCTACTTTAAGGCCAGATGGGACCACTGTAATGAAGTATTCTGACTTACTGCATCACACTACAGGCAGTAGAAATTCCCTGAATTAATTCGTAAATTAAATCATCACTGAACAGATAAACTCTTCAGAAAAACAACCATCCCTTACTAAATAATGTGACTAGCAAATGAGGATGTCAATTCTAGTTTCTCTGTAACTAAAGAAACCAAAACCTACTCCCAAAAGAACTGATGACAATTTCCTGCTGATCACTCCTGTCTTTTGAACCTTGTACAGCAGACTACATCAAACAGGCTCCTCTAAATCTCATTTGGTTTTAGAGGGAATATGAGGCAGCTACCACTTAAATGCATCTATATTTGACATTTCTGCCTACAAAGCTGCATTGGTCACAGATCATATCTCACCATGTCCAGCCAATCCAATTAGGCCAAAACAGCTTCTTGTAAGGACCTGGATCCAGCTCTTCCTTTGACACTAAGGTTTAACAGTGCCATTTTTTTTGCAGCTCTTTGCGATGCTGACGCTTGCCCAGTGGGATCTGGATAGAAGCTAACCAGCTCATTTTATGCAGGGCACAGAACAGCCACAGAGAGCTGTCAAGCTGCTACTTTTCCTCACAATCTTCTGATAAAACATCTGATTCCGGTACGGTAGGACATACTAATGAAAAATAGGCTAATAACGGAACCAGTCTGTGGTACAAAACAGAGTAACTACTTGAGCTAACTAAACATACTTCCCATCCTAAACCAGCATCACAACATGTTGTTTCAGCTACTACACATTTCTTTCAGAGTGCTTTCTACTGATTAAAAGGGAGCGAGCAAATTTCTACAAGAGCAGCGCAGACGAATTGAAGGAACGGCAAAGTGGATTTGAGTAACAAGAGAGGTCAGCTGGGGAAAATACTCCAAAATCAGCCCAATTTTAAGTTCACTGATGAAAGGAACAGTGGCATGAAGTTCCCCTTTGATAGAAGTACTGTTCGGATGCAGCAGGAAGGCATCAGCTGTTTTTTCTTGAAGTAGTCTAAATGGATTTGATTTACAGATGCTGGGAACTGCAAACTGGCATCAAAGGAAGGTGAACACCTACTTTAATAGCACTAACTAGGTGTCGCAGTTCTGTCATAACAAGATATATTCCAGGCAGAATGACCTTTCACATTGACAATGTCACAAGATAGTTTCAGTTCAGTGGGTATAAGACAACGTAAATAAACCAAACTCAGCCTGTGTCTGATATAATTAAATAAATGACATATGGAAAAAAAGAAACTATAACTCTACTGTATTTTACTGTCAGGTCTTCAAATTAGTCCCATTTTTTATTTCTTTTATCAAGTTAAGCACTAGTGAAGGACAGAGGGAGAACTAATATGAAAAAGGAAAGAATTTAGGAAGGGTAGCAGGGACATACTGCATATTTCCAAGACATTTCCATAATGGAACAAAATTATTACACCAATAGATTGTAACTAAAATACACCCATCTTAGAGAAAAGATTTATACTTGCCTCCACAGCTTTGATTATACCTTCAGATTTACTAGATTTTCCTTTCTAAAACACTAGCTAGTCCTTCAAAAAATTGCAAAACTAACTAAACCTACTATTCACATTTGTTGAAGCAATAAATAAAAACACATCTGTTGAATTATACTCTATTTTAAATTGATTTTATACACCATTCTAGTTATGGATACCATCACGCCACGTTAACTAGTACTGGTAATCTTGCCCCACTGTTTTGTGGTTTCATGCCCATAAACAAGACATGTGATCTTCTGTAATTACTACAGCTATTATTTATCGATTTACTTTTTTTTGGCGGAGCCCTTTAGTATATTGGTTTCAAATGGAGGAAAGATACACAGCAAACAGAAGGAACTCAAACTGCTATAGGCCATAATACTGTGATACACACACACACAAAAAAAAGGCAACAAAAAAAACATGAGAAAGCAAGCAAGGAAGAAATATGAAAACCTCAAGCCATATTTGATCCTAAATTCAGAGCTGAAATCCTTTAAAGTATGGGGAGATTATACAACTCCCTCCGTAGAATTCTAAGCTGGGCCACAGAACCCACGGCTTCATGCCATCAAACCTAATCTTTGTTTGAGATCTGAAACATTCTCTCCAACAGTTTTCAGTCACATTGCAAAATTGTGAGAGGAAGATGAAAGGCAGATTCTCCCCGCCTCTCTTACACTAACCCCAGGGCCTAGAAACATCAGGACTTGATTTAACCAAACACACACTGGGCCAGAAAAATGATGAGTGATACTAGGACTTGACTGACACACAGAAGACTTCCTCTGATTCACGGTTTTCCAACACAATCATTGGATCACTTCAGAGCCTTGAACAGATTGTGCCCAAAGTAGATAGCCAAAAAGCATCCCCTCGCTGGCCAAAATGACAGAAAAGTCAGCAGAGCCTCTGTCAGTCAAAATGCTTCCTCACTGGGGAAAAGCACCCACATTACCAAATAAACAGCAAATTCACTGCTTCAAACAGGCAACATCTCCAAGAAGCTAAACCTCTGGGGCCTTCTCCCTGTAAGGCAACTCATCCTTGCAGAGCTACTACTAACAAAAAGACCTCTAGACCTTCCCTCTTAGTCAACTGAACTTCTCTCCACTGCACCTGCCTTCAAACAAATTTACTGCCTGAGTCTATGCCACATAAACGCTGGACCAATCTAAATCTGCTGGGTCCCAAACAGGCTTCTTAAGCCTCTAGCAAATCAAGAGTAGGATATTTGTTTCTAAACCTGCAAAGGAGGATTAGGCTGGGAGATTATAATCCTAACCAGCTTCACACCTGCCACTCATTCTCAGTGAAGGAGAGATGCATTTTAGTATCTGGAAATTACTAGCCTCTTTGTCCTAAGTGGATATCACAGATTACAGATGCTAGCTCCCTTGTTTCCTGGCTGCAGAGGGAAAAAGTTTTCTTTCTGTAAAACAAAAGAGTGGATATAATTGTTTGTTTTAGTACCAGTGACACTGTTCCCTCCCTTCATCATTCTTTTTTGCTGGTACCATCTCTCAATAATTGGGTCTGATCTGAGGAAGAGCAGTTGGGCTATCTTCTGAAATCTTCTCCCTTCACTTCTCCCTACTTCAGTGCCCTGAACAAAACATTAGGTCAGTGAGAGACTTTTTCATATATGCTGTCCAACCTGCTTTGATCATAAATTCTTTGCATTTTATACTATGTTTACATATAAGTCCTATTGTAATGACATCAGAGCCTTCAAATACTATCTTAGCACAAATTAAAGCTGTAACTTTCAGAGAATCATTTATCTTTATACTGTAGGAGTTTCAGTAGTGCTGTTGGTACTGTTGAGGGGGAATTGTGCAGGCTTCCTGTCAATTGGTTGAGGTTGCCTAAATGAAGCCAAATTACTCTTACCATCTCCAGCTGCTGCTGCTGCTGACTGCGTGTACCACCTTTCTCTACGTTTACTTTAATACATTGGCCAAGAGCAAAACAATATTCCTTCGGTGCACCTCCTACAAACAGGGTATGAGAAGGACAAAAACCTCAAACCACAAAAGAAAAAAACCAAAACCATCACTTGCAGCATCTTTACATGCAATAGTAACAGTCTTTTGGTGCCATCATCAGCCATGGCATTTCATTCACACAGAACACTTGTGGGCACATCACATATGCTTTTCCATTCAATGTATTTTTAAATGTTTCCCAGGCAACTGTTTCAATACAATATGCCTCCTTGGCAACCTGGTACCCACAAATGCCACGCCAGTCTCCCTAGTCCTCTTTTTAGGTCTTCCCATCTTGGCATATAAATGTCACAAGGCTTGATTTTCTATATACAGCCACACAGGTACTGATCTGTCCTTATACTTAAAAATGGAAGGCTGAATTGAAAATATGAGCTACGCACTGAATTCTGCACGTTAACAAACTCAGGCTCTGGTAAGCTACCCGAGGAAGCAGGTTTCAAAGGCAATGACATTTAATTGAAAAAGACTATGTCACCTACAACTAAAATTAGGGAGAGCCTACAAAACTGTCTCCACTCAACTGATTTTCTCTGGAAACAGCAACGAGCCTGCACTTCTCGAATTGAAACTGCATGTCATCTTTATTCTCCTGACTATGCTAAAGGAAGTCTTACACAGCTTTCATAATTTTGTGGCTTGAATTGTAATACATCATATTGATGAAAATAGTAAGACTTTTCCATTTCACTACAGACAGTGATTAGCACTATACTGAGTGAGCCAGTATGACTGAGTTACTCTTTCCAGTGCTACATTTGCTGCCACTGGGCTGTAGAGGACATAAGCCGTATGGTCAGTTTTCTGCAGGAGCTTTCACTGATGCACTACTGTGGTATCTTTGGGGACATTTTCCTTTATGACATTTAGCATAATGGACATGATGATCCTTGAGTGAAGTCACAGATTATTTGACAAGGACAAAAAATTATCAACATGTACTCCTAAACCAAGCACTAATTAGATAAAATAATTAAAACATAATAATGTTTCCATTTTTTAGCAAGGCACAATTTATTCTGAACATTCTTATCTGATACAGGAGCTATCACTACACAACCAAAGATATTTCAGAAGGACTAAACCTATCCAAGCATCAGTCACCATCAAAAAAAAAAAAAATAAAACCAGCATATGCTTTAGCCTCAAAAAAGTGGTACATTCAAAAAAATACTAGCTCATGCATGCAATTACATCAGGCTCTGAGAGGAACCTAGCAAAAACTATGGCATCTCTTCTTCATTGATTACTGCATAACAACAGCTGAAAATTACAATTTTTCCAGGCTATAAAATGCCTAGCACTCCAAATTCTACACCGGCAGCAAAAATCTCCTCCCTGTCTGTGAGCTGTTGTATCTGTAATAGAGACCCTGCATTACCAGGCTTTCTAATTCTTCCCAAATGCAGAAGCTCTCATTCAATGTTGCAGCTGTTGGGTAGGAAATCAGAAATAGCAGAAGGCGGATTAGTTGATAATGTACCAGTTCTTCCCCAGCAAATGCTGGCACCTGCGTTTTACACTCTCCTCTTTCCCTCAGCCCAGGAAAGGATCACTTGGTTTGTTTGGCAGGCAATTTGTAGGCTTTAGTGATTTTGGAATTGCGAAAGGATTAAAATTTGTTATAATAGCCCCTTCTTCCTGAGAGCAAAAGTTAAAACTGAGGCCCACTTTACAGCAAGAATCAGGGACCATGTGAGTAAAGATTAAGCGTGTGCAGCTTGATGAGACGCTACAGGGAATAGATAACTACACATGCTGGCACTCCATTTACAAGAAAATCCCTAAAGATAATCTGTAGAAGCATTCTACTTCTAAAAGCTCAAATCCCTTGACCACTGGCTCAAATACAGTCAAGGCTGCTGATGATAAAGACTACTCTTTCCATTTCTATGAGAACTTTCTTCTAATATCACAAAACATTCTAATTATTAAATTATGTGAGACCCAAAGTCAAGCAAGAAGTAATAGGATTTCCATGTCAGTGGAGGAAACAGTAGACACGATCTTGTGCAATGTGGCAGAACCAAGAACAGGTCCTACTCTACACTCCACCTTCATGCTGTAAGTACATGATTAATTCTGGAAAGATGCAGAAGAAAAATATGAAGTTCACACAATGGACAAAGATTTCTAGAATGCTAGTTTCAAATCTACAGGTAGTTACAGAAGCAGATAGAGCAAGAATGAAAACATTCACTGACATGCCTGCCCTCCTAGGTTATAATGGGTATGCATTAAACATAACAATGAAAAAAAAATATCTGACAGTATCAAGTTTTCAGTTAAATCCACAAAATACAAAAACACCTACAAGCTATAGTTGCTACAGAAGCAAGGTTTTTCCCTTTTGCTTTTTACAATCAGCAGCTGCAGTAATAATTTTCACTGTTCTTTTTATTATATTCTTTCATTCGTGGCCCTTACTGCACAATAACCATTTTTTATGCTCACCCATAATAAAGCTTTTGCAAATGCTATAATGCATGACTCACAGTACTAACAGTACCACACAGCAACACCTTCAGCATGAAAAACAGACTACATTTCTGATTGATGTTTCAGAAGTCATATCTAACAAAATAAATCTGTTGGTACAATGCATGATCTACAAGCAGAGGATTGTCAAAGTAGTATCCAAGGGGCCGTAAGACATATAAAACACTAACCCAAACATCACAGGAACAGAAGAAGAAACCCTGTGGCATAAACAATCATTAACATAGATACACCCAGAAATATGCAGAGAGGCCTGCAGACATTAGCTCAATCTGATAGCTTTCACTGCCCCTCAGGTTTTTTAAAGGCAAGATTTTTATATTGTTTGCTGCCGCCAAGTGGTGATAATCAGTGCTGTGTCTTATGATTCATAGCAGTCATTAACGCTGGCAAGTAAAAAACCCCAAATGAAATACTTTTTTGTTTGTCTTCTTCAACCAGCATCAGTGGTTGTTAAATTTCTACCCCTCCTCTGCCATCTCATTTTCAACCACTTACATGGCTGATCCCCTCTTTCAATCTACACTGTCGCCTTATTTATACACACTTCCTCTTGCTATTATTTGCTCTGTGTATGCTGCCATCACCATCTTTCTTTCCACAGCAGGCCTAAAATCTTCAGATTCAAATTCGCCCCTTGCGTCTGTTCAGCTTACCTTTTTCCGCCTGGAACTTTTGGGAGAATACCTTTCCCGCCAAAGAGGGAAAGGAGGACCCGGGACCAAAGAGAGAAAGGATGCTTCCTGGAATCTCATTTCATCTCACTGGGGAGCAGCTTCTAAATAGCAACAAAAAAGAAAGGCAGAACACTGTAACTGTCCCAGTATTTCTTGGGTACTGTAACAAATATTAATATGGGAAAATGTTAGTCTGCATGACAGTGATTGGCTTTTCCACTGTCATTTCTTTCTTCCTGAATTTCATTCTCATTTTAGTCTGCCTACCACACAGCAGAAATGCTAGCACTCTAGTATAATTATTGTTTTTTATTATTTTTATTTTTCAGCTGGGCTATCTATTGTAGAAACTTACACGGTTTCCATTAGCAACCAAACACTTTACATTTCTAAGATTTTTATCTGCACTCCTACACAAAAAGGAAACCCATTAACACTCTCTTAATGTTATAAAATTAGTTATTACATAGAGTAAGAAACATTACCTCACTACAGATACCGACTCACAGAAACACAAATTACCCGAGTTAACACAGGAAAGCTGTAAGCTGGACCACGCCTCCCACATCTCAGGCTGCACTCTAACGGAATAATCTTCAGCCTGTGACACAGCTGGAGGTGGCTGTCTGGCTGTACCTGTCACTTCTCATGTTAACTCCACCAATCTATTCCAAATGTGAATCTATGAACTCTGATGTCTGAATGCCATTTTAGTGGTTCAGATCTGTCCAAGACATGTAGATACTCGGGTCAACTGTCACTTAATACATTTTTGGCAGTCTGTGTGCCCAACGCAATAATTCACAGGCATAACTTTTAATACAGTGCTGCAATCAATACTGACACCTCCCTGTGAGTCCGAAGGGGCAGTCCAAGGATGAAACAGTCCACAAGACATTCAGTGCTGCAAAAATGCAGTTATAGAAAAGGAATGTGAACTTAGATTCATCTTTTACCAATAATAAATTGGTTTTATGAAAAAGAGCACTCTGTACCTGCTCTCCCTCACAAACATCCGTTATCAGACAGATTTTTTTATTTCCTTATACAATTATTCTCATATCGATTGTAAAGAATTTAATCAGCAGAGTTACTTTCTGATCCACTTATCTAACTGCTGGAGAATGATGAAGCCCATCATTGTTCCTCTATTATGTCTGTTTTTGAAAAGGCCGCAGCCCGGTTAGTGTGTCTATCCATTTCAAAAACAACCAGTGATGGCTCTGCGCTCACAAGTGCTTTATTTCAACTCACCCAGTGACATTCCTGGCAAAAAAAGACAAAACTGCATCACTTCAACAGATTCTTTCCTGAAAGAGAAATTAGGTCAGAGATGGACTCCCAACCTACTTTACTTTTGGATCAACAATCTTTGGCTTCAGCCCTACATCGCAGTAAACAGATCCTTGGTATCGGTACAAAAACCACATGAGCAATGACGAGCAGAGCTGAGCCACTGCCATTTTGTCCCGCTCGGGCCAAAGCCCGGAACATTCCGCCTCCACCCACGGGCCCAGCCCGAGGACAACCCCATAAACCGCGGTGACGCCACACGAACGGGGCGCCCTGCATTGCTGCGATGGCTGCTCCACATCCAACCCACGCATACACCAACACGCTACAAACACGTAAAGTTTCAGGAGTAAAGGCAATACTAAAAGGATGGGTTTCCAGGCAGACAAGCGCCTAGCAGCTGAGGGTACTACAGGCCCCGTCGAGCGCAGCGCGGCGCTGACCGCAGTGGAGGGGCTAGAAAAGGGCGGGCTTCTCCTCAGAAGGAGCGCGAGCTTTCCCCTCAGGGGAAAGGCGGGCTTTCCCTCAGGAGAAGGGCGGGCTTCTCCACAGGGGAAGGGCGGGCTTTCCCTCAGGAGAAGGGCGGGCTTCTCCACAGGGGAAGGGCGGGATTTCCTTCAGGAAAAGGGCGGGCTTCTCCACAGGAGAAGCGCGAGCTTTCCCTCAGGAAAAGGGCGGGCTTCTCCTCAGGCGGCGGCTGCCGGCCGTCCGCTGCCCGCCCTCCGCGCCGTTCAGTCAGGGGGGCACCGAGGGCTGATAGGGAACTGGCGGCGCCGCGGCCGGCCAGCCCAGAAGCGGCGGGCCAGTCGTGGGAGGAGGAAGAGGAGGAGCCGCCCGGCCGCGGACGCCGACGCCAGCGCCCCCCGCCGGCGAGGTGAGGGGGAGCTCAGAGGCGGCGCCGCCGCTCGCGGGGCTGTAGAGGGCCGGTCCGGGCGGGCCCCGCGCCTCAGCCATGTCTCAGGAAGGAGCCGCCAAGCTGCGCCTCAAGCCCAGGAAGGCGCCGCCAGCCTGCAGCCGGGAGCTCAGCCCCGGCCGGGAGTGCCCCCGCCGGCGCCGGTGAGTCCGGGCCGGGTCGGGGAATGGCTCCCGCGGAGGGGCCGGGAGCAGCGCCGCCTCACCCGCCCTCCGCTTCCTCGTCGGGGCTCGGGCGGCCGCTGGAGGCCGGAGGGTCTCTGCCGAGCCGGGCCGGGCCGCGCACGCTCCGGCCTGTGCCGGGGAAGGGAGCGCCCTGCCCGCCGTCGGCCGTGAGGGTGCGGTTGGGTCTTCAGGCGCACCTGCCACCTGAAGCGTTTCTAGTCGCGCCTCTGGCAGATTGCTGGTTGCGTTAAAGGCTGCTTCATAACACGCTGCCCGTAGCGCCTTTAAAACATTGAGAAAGCAACTGCAAAATAAAGCACACCGGGCCCTGCCCACCGGTTCTTTGGCACAGAATAGCACCGGCAAGGACAGGGCCCATGAGAAATGTTAACGTATGAAAATTAACTTTTCTTCAGAATAAGGCTCACAGGAGACCAGAAATAATTCCTGTTTTTCTTTCAGCCCTCGAGTAAGGGAGGATTGAAGAAAGGCGGGGTGAAGAGGCAGGCAGTGGTTGGGTTCTGGTTTCAGGATGAGCGAGCATGCCGTCGGCTGTGCCCCTTCCACAAACGGGCTTCAAAAGGCCGATTGCTCCGCTTTGTGAGCGCTTGTAAGACTTGTCTCTAATTTCTTCCCAGTGGAGCATGATTCCTGGACAGTGACCCAATAAAATGCATCAGTAAGAAGTAGGAATGCTGGAACTAGTATTCTGACATTAACGATCCATCCTTCTCTTGAAATTGTCTTTATACAGCATTACTACTATAAAAATCTTTTAATGCTTACTTTATAGTTAAACCTTCCTGCTGCCTTCCTAGGATGGATTAGATCAAATTGTTTAGAAAGATAATCAGTAATTTCAAGTGACAGCGTGGGAATGGCCAAGCGTACATGGGAGCCAATGCAATTGCCATCCTCAGTGCAAACACTTAAGTGATTTCTGCGCTCAGCAGGTGTCAAGTTCATATTTGAGAAGAAAAAACAGTGGCTGCATTTAACTGTTTGACTTGGAAGTGAAGACAGTAATAAATACCTATATCTCATTTGTTTTAAGTAGAAAGCAAGGCTTTTAGACATTCTTTTTAAAAATGGGATAATTTTTCTGATAGCTGATTTTTCTGATAATTTTTCTGTAAATCATGGTAGACTAAAATTAGTTTACAGGCTAAATAATGTCTCTGTGCTCTAGAAAAATAGGCAAGATGGAGGTTCCCTTGGTAAACAAATAATATTAAAAATAGCTAAATCTTTTTTTCCTCCACAGGCCGTCTTGCCTCTCTTTTAAACTCAAAAATCTGCATTTGCATACTTGTGCCTGCTGACAGATGCTTTTTATGTGCCTGTTTGTGGTTTGACATGGCAAAGTTGTCAAATATTATTCTTGGTTTGGCACACATGGTGCTAGTTGATCAAAAGAAAATAAGTAAGAATGGAGTTTTATGTTGTACAAATGGAAAAGTTATACATATTTTCAATCATAAAATCCCTACCTTGTGCTTAGCCATTAACAAAAGGAAAGGGGTCACCACACAGCCATTCAGTTGGGCTGAAAGAGGTTGATGCATTGTCAACCTCTTGATCCTGCTGGAAGTTTTTAATTTTAAAACTTCTGCTTTGATAAATCATAGTTAAGGATAAGTTTTTTGAAACATTGGTGTCGCAGGAGGGGTAAATCGAGTTAACGAAGAGGCAAACTAATAGCAATGCAGAGTATTTTCTTCCCTCTCTCCCACCCTCAAACTATTGGACTCTCTCTCTGTCAACAGGACATCAGCTGACAGATGTTCCTGGTTTGAAAAAGAAGACTTAAATGAGTGCGAAGAAACATGGATTTTGTTACTGAAAGACATCAGTCAAGATTTACAGTGCATAAATTGGCAAACAGTGCCCAGTTTTCCAGAGTTCTTTGGAAAGGTATCGTGCTTTATCCTTGTCTGCACTTTGTGTACTCCTTACAGTAGCAGCAGTCAGAATGACGTTGTTAACAGGGGAAACAATCTGAAATAGCTTTTAAATAGATGTTGGTTTTCAGCTTTTTAGTCCTTAAATATAGTGGTGTGACAGCATTGTGTGGCAGGTAGCATAAGGACAACAATTAGGGGCTTTTTTTGCAGTCTGGCAAATTCTTCAGAACATTTGCTGAAAAGAGGTAACCTGTGCAAGTATACCGACTGCTCGTAAGCACGAGCATCTCCCTGACAGAATGAAACTGGAAAAGGCAAACTGTAACACAGAGGTTAATTACACAGTAACAACCACTACATTGCTCCCATAGTGTTAGGCAATATCATAACACAAAAACCACAGTCCTTCTGAAGGAGATTTTTTTCCCTGAACAGCAGCAGGTTGTTTTTTATATCCTTAGTCTCTGTGGGACATACTAAGAGAGCACCCTGTTGTATCAATGTAGGAATGTTAAGGGCAGACACACATTGCATAAACTCCAGGAAGTTCCTGGTTGCTTTACAAGTGCTGGATGTAAATAAAATGTTCTTTTCTTCAATGTAGTTTGGCCTTCTCAGTATTTGTAATATGTTCAGCCTTGGTTTTATGTATTAATTGAGCTGCACTTGTTTGAAGACATTGTGTGTGTGTGTGTCATAGAGTTCTGAGGAAGAGAGTCTACAAAAACAAGAAGTCTTTACAATTGGAATGAAAGACTTTCAGTGGGTATCATTCCCATCTTTTTCCAAAGAAAAATGTCTAGAACCAAAGGATCTTGGCTCCCATCAGCTAACACAGAGCCAGACCGACCATTTACACCGAGGATGGGGCCAAGCAGATAAACTGAAAAGTTTACCTTCTACAGCTGAGAAAACACGCTGCATAACTGTTAAAGATCAAGCCAAAAATATGGTTGGGGGAGACACAAAAGGTATTTCAAAACTGGATGCAAGTCCTAAATCATGTAAACTTGCTCAACACAGAACTTCTGCACACCACCTGGCATTGTCCCAAAGCTCTGCAGAAGCCTTTGGCTTTCAACAGTACTGCAGAGGGGCTGTAAAGAACAGCAGGGAAAACCAAAAAGAAAATAATAGGGAAGAGCTTCAGATACAGACACATCAAGGGAATATTTCATTTGGTGAGGCCAGATATGTGCCTGCAGAAGAGAAGCCGCCTCTTGCGAGTGTACCTGGAATTGAAAGCCGCACGGAGAAGACTGAAAATCAGAGTGAAGGATCTTCAGCTCTTGACAGTTGTCCGATGTGTCTGATGCGTTTTAGTGGAACGTAAGTTTTTTTTGTTAATAACTTCACAGTATACAAACCCAAAATGGTTCTGGATGCATTCTCTATATAAAAAATAATGAAAATAGACAAAACTTCTACTGTAAAGTATTTCTACCTGTCAGAATTACTTAATTCTAATTCAATGTAGAAGTTCATGACTACTAGATTATACTGCTTCAAAAAGAAAGCAAAGTTTGAGCTCTCTGGTGAACCTTGCTAGTATACGCACAATTAGCATTTTTAAATACTTGAGTATGACAAGACTTTTTTGTGAAATTTGTATCATAATTCAAAAACCATTCCCAGTGCAGCATTCTAGACAGTTAAAAGCTAACTTTAGGACTAAATGGATTACTCTCATTGCTTTCTCTTCAAGATCTAGACTTCACTGGTACAGCTATTCTGGTACCTGCTCAGCAAGCACCTGGATGCCTTTGGCTGAGTGACTGGGCTCTTAATTTTAGATTTAGCTTTCAAGGTCTGGACAAGATGGAAGCAAGCTGATTTTCCTTAGGCAAGCCCTGATTCGTACAACTAAATGAGACATCAGTCTCATTTCAGTTGCTGTCAGGATACCTTTATGAAAAAAAATAATCCTCCCTCCCAGCAATTAAATATCTACTCTGCAATAAGGATTATGTTGTCTCTTGAAATTACACCACTTAGTAGTATTTAGGCTGTCATGGTTGCCACAAATGTGCTCTTGAACAGGTCCTCTAACCCTGTAAGATGTATTGGCTGCAACTTTGTTGGCTTTGTAAATACTAATAAAGCCATCCTTTTGTCTCCTTGTTCAGCCTCCAAAACAAAGTTGTGGCCATTATATCAAGAAACATAGACAAAGGCTAAACATACTTCATTACTTCATGTTCAATTCTGTGCTATTGGTAACTCTCTGCTGATTAGGATTAGTTCCAATTTTTATAGAAGCTGCTTTACAAAAAATTACTGTAACATGGGTAGTGGGGAGGGCCACATCGGAGTGACAAAAATAGCCCTCCAAAAAAAGGAAACTGAAAGCAGACAAGAGACAGCATCCTTCCCCTGTCAGAAACCTCATTTCCTGCATCCTCACGTGGGTGTTTGGTAATGGTTTCCTATCCCACATCAATAGCCTGATGGTTCCAAGGATCACATTACTTGTCCTCAGCACAGGAGTGTCAGCATTGTCTTCTAGAAAGTGACATTATCAAACTATCTAGCAGCAGGTAATAGCAACTACAGGGGTTTGTGGCAGTCCGCAGTGCTTCTGAGCACAGGAGTGACTGACCCATGAAGCTACTAGAACACTTCTGTGATTGCTTAGGAAGTGAAGGTGAAGAACAGTGTAGATGTTTCTCAGTGAACAAATTCTCTGTGTTTGCAGACTGTCACAATTGGATATCGATGGCCATCTGGCTAGATGCCTGTCTGAAAGCACAGATGATGTGATGTGGTAAATCCAGAAGAATGAAGAGCGAAGGAACAAGGCCAAGGATGAACCTTTCTCAAAAGAAAAGGTGTGTCAAAGAAGCGTGTCCTCATCTCAGACTTGCTTAAGGACCACAAACCAATAATTCCATAGAAAGTCAAGTGCCATGTGCCTGTTTGGAATCTTTTTATTTTAAATCCTCTCAAATGCATGTAAAATAGTTCTAGTGCTGAAACGGGTGCTGTAGGATGCCCCAGAGACTCCCAGAGAAATCAGTCCTGGCACTCCTGGAATCTGGGTACTTCTGGAAGAATGCACTGTTTTAAATCGCTGAAGAGCCTGTTTTGTCTGATGGACCATGGTTGTTCTGAATCTTTAAGTGTAGAATAAAGCAGCTGAACAAGAGATAACTTATTTCACCTCATCAAGAGTTTACTGACTTTTTTTTTTTCCTAAAGAGGTAATCTGTGAAAATAAGCTTAATTAAAAGTCATTCAAGCTTAGCATTTTTCATTATTTTAATATCTAAGTAAGAGCTTGTGTGACTGTCCAGTTGATTCTGTGAATATATCTGTATTAAAAGAAAACACAACCCAGACCAAGTAATGGGTGTGGGGTTTTTTTATCTTTCTGAAGGAACACAACTAACCTTCATAACCTTACTTTGTAGGTTTCTAATTGATTAACATGACTAGTCTCAACTCACTAGGGTCCAGAAAGAACATTTCTCCTGCCAGTTTCACAAGATTTAAGAGAGAGGTGCTTTTTGTATCAGTTCCAACCCTCCCCCTTAGAAGACAGTGTTCGAGAATAAAGAACACCCGGAGTTTGTCTTGGCTAGAAGGTATTCAGAGGACTCATCTACTACTATGGTAACTTCTCATTAGTAGCAGGTAAACATTTTGTAGGCTTGAGAAAAGCAACCTTTTCCCTGACTGACAATAAATGACATTTAGCCATGGTTTAGTAACAACAAATGGAAGGGATGAAAAACTAGAGTAGGTTGTTCATTTCCCCCAAGTACAGTTAATTGTTTACTGAAGAGGGTATCCTGTTCACACAGTACACCATGTCTCCAGTCACAGCCTTACAGATCTCATTAGTCCCTCGTCAAAGGGCTGTACGTAAGAGTAGTACAATTGTGCCTGTTTCAGCTACTTAGATCACAACAGCCTTCACTGACTGTGAAGAAGAGCACAACTCAGATTAACAGACTTCAGTATCTGCACCATTTTCTTTCTCAAGAAACCTGTGCCCCAGCCCTCAAAAACACACAGTTCAGATGTGATTCACAGATACCTAATACACAGAATGCAGTGTCAAAACACAGGGAGAATCTTGTGGATTTAATTTACAATCAGGTCTCTTTAAAAAGTGCAAATTGGACATAGCTCAGTTTACTGATAAATAATAACAGTCTATTATTAACTTTTTCATTAAAGTCTTTAATAGATGTGCAAGAATATAAATGATCTTAGCTGTTATGGATTAGTATACCATCTTCTGCACAATTAAAACTGGTCAGCAAAGATCCCAACTAATTAATTATACAAAACTACAAGAACATATTTACTGTTTTACAATCATTAAATTAGCTAGAATTTTCATTTACTATTTCAAATAAGACAACTATATATCATTACCAGATCCATTTGTAATATATTAGGATTTTTTTTCCAAACCACACATTTAATTACATCCTTCATTTTCTTTTATTTATAAAACAAGTACTTTTATATAAAAAATTTCCCCTTCATCATGAACAGAACATTATTCAAACACTTGCACATGAGCAACCAAACTTGTACCCAGCAAACTATTTGGCAACACAGCAACATTGTAAATGCCTGTAAATTTTTAAATAAAATCAAGTAGTCTTTACAATGTTTGTTTAGCAAATGTGTCTTTCTGTTCTTCCTTCCCTCCCTCCCAAAGTGTTCTGAAACCTAGAAAAAAGGTTAAAAAAAACCCCCAACCCATATTTCTAATATTTCCGTTTTAAAGTCCTATGCCCTGGCACGTCAAAGGACAGCTTGGTCTGTCGTATTTCCGTTCATGAGCTGCCTGCAGTCACTCCGATAACTATTGATTACTTTTATTACCAGGGGAGTTGAAAACACTGAAAGAAAAATTATTCAGGGTAAATGAAGTAATTGCCAGGAAGAAGGGAAAAAAAGGAGTAATTAAAAAAGATGTCAGATTACATTTAAAAGGTAAATGTTTCCTTTAGTAGATAATAAAAGTATCTAAAGTCCAGGCGTTTGAGGCAAATACTTCTTACTGATTAAATTATTTAGTGCTGATTAAAACACATTTTGCTTAATATGAAAAGCTACAGTCCGACAGAGAGAAACCCACAACTTAAATCGGAACGGGATTAATACAACTAAATAACCACAGATCTGCATAATTGTGGCTAATGAGGGGATAGACGACGATGATTGTTAATCAATGATTAATTGAAAATTTTAAACAATGTTTTGGCAGTCTCGTCCTAGCACCTCATGACTTGGATGTGAATCCGAAAGATGTCATGTTCAGCACCTAATGCAATGCTGTACCCTGAGAAAACCATATGTTAATGTAAAGAAAGTGAAAGCGTTGCAATTTATCCTGCATTTTACACCAAATTAGGTGAGATGTCATGGCACAGGGTTTCTCATTTTTTCTTTCCCACATGATCCCACCCCCCCCTCCATCTCTACACCCCACACAACATAGTTAAACCGAAATCTAGCAAAAAGCAATGCTGCCCCTGCTGCTGTTTGAGGCAGGTGCACCCTCGCAAGCACCCGCGGTTTCAGACAGCAATGCGCACTCGCTAATGCGCCAGAGTAGCGCCTCGAGCTTTTCTGCGCTGAGAAGTTGTGAGCCTTTTTGACCTTATATACCCTTTCCCCACCCCCCCAACACCCTCGCCCCGGTTTCCACGAGAAGGGATTTGATAGTTATCTTTTGCTTTAGCCAATTTCTTAGGTATTCATTTTTCTTCCATAAGAAAATCTACTACTTTGATGCAAATCAGTTTACCAAAACATCCCATTCTCTCACGTAGAATGATTAGTTATTACAATACACTGAGTAATTGTAAGCAGACAGTTTATCATAAGTAGGAGGTGTGCTTTATCAGGAAAGTGTATTTCATATCATGGTTATTCTAGATTTACTATTTAAACTTTAAGGCTATGCTTTATTATGCTTTTGCTCTACTTCTGAATATTTGTATTGTTGATAAAAATACTTTTCAAAAATCTAATATACAACACAACATCATCATAGGTGTAGGCACTGCTTAAGTATTTTCAGAAATCCTTTGTGTGCAAATTTAGTTTTCCTCAATCTATACATTTTGGTAAATTTGGAGTTTAAAACAACAGATTTTGAAATCAATACTGTAAATTCTAATTTGGAATTAATATTGCTGAGTCACTCTGCATTTCAAATTCTATAAAGATGCAAATGGCCATTAGGCTGCAGCTGTGAACTGTACGTTTCATGTGTAAATGGTTACTTAATATTAACAAGCAGAACTTACCAGGTTTAAGAACGTTCCAAATATGTAATAATTCTTCAATGCAGTTTATCCATTTAGGCACTTAAATCTTGTACCCAAATTTATGTTTTGATTGCTAATAAAACACAACTCCTTTTAAATATATCTGAGACGTTTAGACAGGTACCACTTGTGAAAAAAGGCATCAAAAATAAGCTTCAACACCACCGTAATATATTTTATTCTTCAGGATGTTACACTGTAATATTCTTCAATTGGTAGCTCATTGCATCAAATGTTTGTAGAAAGCATGTAGATCTCAAAGTTGTTCAGAAACTCCTTTTGCAGGGATGCAATGAACATTTCAATCCTTCATGAAACAGGCACAAAAATGCAAATTCCTTCATTAATGAAGCCAGCTGTGTCAGTGCCCAGAACTTAAGAATCACTAAGTGGCAGAAGACACCCACCAAAATCATTATTTCTCTTCTTTGATTTTCAGCAGCAATTTTTTTTTTTTTTAAATCATTGGTCTCCGTCCAAAATCTTACAGTTCCCCAGCCTCGCATGCATATACTGTAGTTAAGGATAAAGTTAAAGGTCATTCACATTGTCCACAACAAAGATGTCACTCCTTCATACCGTTTCTTCTGTTGACAGCAACAATGGATTAATATATTCAAATCCTTCAAACTCTGACTGATCTATTCGCTTTATTATATCTCTGAAAAACAAATAAAAGCATTGTTACAGTTTTATCAATTGCAAATACTATTTTTGTTGCTGCACTTTTTCCTCAAATAATAAGAAAATGCCTTACAGAAATGTAGGTATAGGAAGTTGTACAGAAGCAACAATAAATGGGGAAAAAAAAAAATAGGTCTCCAAACACACAAATACTTAACACTAATGTTTTATCCCAGTATCTAAAGCAATATGACCGGAAATTTTGAAACATCTGATAAAAAGTTTCTTCTGCCCTTCCAGTTAGGCAACGTGCATACTTAGAGAGCCCCAAAAGCAGCATATAATAAATGACTGTTGCTTTGTAATACCAATTTACAAAGAAGCAGATATTTTGCTGTCAGCAAGGGCTGCTAATGGTACACGTAAGATAAGTACTACGTAAGAGTCAAGCACAAAGCTAATACTTTAAAAACCCAATATTGTATGTACAGGAAATCCAAGGAGAGACTTATAAATCGATGTATATAAAAAACCAGAGTTTCTTTTAAGATATGATGTTCATAAAACTTCCCACTACAGGTGCGCACACCCTTGGTATTTGCAATTTTGTTGTCAATCAGAACCTGTAAAGCAGGAATACACCTTGCCATAGTGTTCATTTTACTTCTGTATCAAAATGCTATGTAACAGCAGAAAATGTATGTATTTTTTTATAGAATAGCACAAGAATTTCAAAAGAAAACTTGCACCACTATGCTCTTTAATGAGAAACAATATATTAAAGATCTTTAAAAAGGTGTATTCTAAGTGCCATCTGGCATTAGTGTCACACACAAGCCGTGAAAGAAAAATGCACCTTGGAAAAAAAGAATGGACCCCCCCAAACTGTTGCATTCCTCAGCAGTTACCTACTCAGGTCTCAGTGATGTCATTTGGCCCATGCTCCCCTCCTCAGCTAAGACATTTCTCCTCAGCCCTATGCTAAACACTTCCCAGACAAATGAAGTCAACAAGACCCTTTTTTCATCTCTGTGACATCTTCCCCCCTCGCATAGGGCTCCCTCTTGTTTTTCCGAAGAAAGTTCAAGTTCCAATTTTAAATTCTTTACACTTCAGTAAACCCTCAAAACTGTGTACAATTATTCTCTTAAGAGCTTGGGCAAGCCAAGTCTCCCATCTGACTGTGGGAGACTATGGCCTGTCTTCTTATATGCCACTTTGTATCTGAAGGAACTTCTCCCTTTGTGTACAGCAATCACTCCTCAGCCTTCAAACTCCTCTACTAAAACATACTTTGTTTTCCTGCAAAGTTATCCCATAGCACATGTAAGTAATAGCTTCCTGTAAGACTCCGCTCCTATCTCAAGCTTACTCGAGACCCAAAGAGCTGCACCTCAGTTGTTCCTCCTGAGTACAGAAGTACCGGCTGCCCAGTTCAGAAATCAAATTTCTCTTCTTTCAGTGCCGAGCACACGCTCAGCAGCAAATCAATACTCTGTCCTGAACTTCATTACAATCCCGGGCACTCTTCTAATACAGGAAGAGTACAGCAAGTTATGCAAGATATGTAGGTTACAAAGAATTTAAAATTTACTTTAGCTTGATTATGTTCTAATGCTAAGTGGACAGTCTCTTCTTAGTAATTTCCAAGTAATTTATAAATTAATTTCTTAATAAGTAATTTTATTTGGGGAAAAAAAAAACATACTCATCATCCGGGGTTAGCTGCACAGGTTCGCTGGTGAACTGTGTGTCAAAGTTATCCAAACCGTAATCGTCTGTGATCTGAGGCTGAAACGGAGGGGTTGCTTGCTTCTTTTCCAACTAAGAAATAAAAAAATAAAATGGGGGAGAGGAAAAAATTAAAATACCAAATATTTACAAAATCCCCTAAGAGCATCACCATACATCAGCTCTAGAGTACGTGCACAGAAAACTAACTACAGTTGAGTTTAACATTGGTGGAAGATATAAACATGTTAAATACAATTTGACATTAAATTTTAGACTAGTAGATTTTGACACTAAATGGTATATGCTCATCCTGTTTATCCTATTAAATACAGCAACTTCAAAAATGATTAGAAATTTTAAGTTTAAGACTATAGAAAAAGCTGTTTCCCAAGTCTCTTGCCTATATATTAATATAAGAACATTGTTGCTACATACATCTGGCTCAACAGTTTTTGAACTTAGAATATATTCCAGAAGATTTCCATTCAAGCCAAGATGCTTTCCCAGAACAAAACTCATTTTTCCCTTTGATAAGTTCCTCTAAAGTTGCCTCTTGTAAAGGCAGCCTCTTCGGTTACATCAAATCACCATAACCAGACTTGTTTGTTAATGTTAATTCCAGCACAGAACAAGAAAGTAAGCAATATTTACGTCCTCATTAATCACTAGCCACATGGGTAAGCAATCATTAAAAGCAAATACAAACAAAATAGCTAAAGCAGCCCGGAATTTTATTCTGCAATTAAAATTTAACTATGAATACATTTACATACAATATTTCCTGCTACAGGAACTGAAACCCCGTATTTATCTTCCTCACCAGGAATAGCCAATAAAACATGGGATTTATTTCTTTTACCCAAATAAGGCTGTTGTAGTCATTCAGAAGCTTTTCTATTTGCTACACCACTATACCAGTAGCTGTTCAACAGTATCTATAGTTTTCTGTTTAAGGCAAATCCCTACTATGGTGCAGCTTTTAGCACAGCTGTGAGCCACCGCGGGGCTGACGGCAGATTAACTGTTATTATTTGTTGAAATCACTACCCATGGCAGGTCCAGAAAAGGTGCAAGAACTCCTCCTTTTTAAGCTTGTTTCCAAGTAGTCACAGTTCCAGAGCCAGTGGAAAGTCACAGGTCGGAGTTTGGACTTTTGGAAGCTGGCAGAAACCTGAGCAACTGATCCAGCTGACATACTGGAAACCAGTATAACAAAACCAGTCAATAATCATGTTTTGTGATTTTGCATGGCCAGCTAAGTTCTTGCCAGCTAAGTCACTTTATACCACAAATGACGAGTAATACTACCATGTTTCCTACGTGTCTATGTCTATCATGTTACCGAGTCTCCCAGTTGAAATATTATAGAATATGAAATATTTTCTATTACAATAAACCCATGGAGCTCTTGTAAAATTGACTATGAACTATTCAAACAAATTTATACTTCTCACATTTTTCCTGAAGTTATTAATTATATACCACTCGCTTTTGTGAACAGAATCCTCTTCTTATGACTTGCAGTTTCACACCACACCCCAAAATAAACATTCCCTAACAAACCAAAGAAAGCTCTCTTCTGCCTCATAGAAAGGAAAGGAAGAAAAGAAATCTCAAGTGCAACATATTGCTTCAATTGACGCTTAAACTCGCTGGCTGCAAATCGGCACTAGCTGCCTCTCCCCCATCCACACCGTCCGGGGAACATTCAGACTAGTTTTTACATGCTAAGCAGACAGTAAACCGCCACGTGACAACTACTGCTGAGTTCCTTCATATGAGCAAACAAGTGACTTCAAAGCATTATATTCTGGAAAATCAGTAACAGGTAAACAATATGGCTTAACATCAAAGACAGGAACTTAATAAAACAGTGTGAACTGAACTGCATTGATAACACACACCAGGACAGCTAATTTTTCAAACATTTTCTAGTCGAACTAGAAATTCACAGCATTTCAAAGACATTACATGGCTCAACACATATGGTTTTAGCTAAGTTTATTCTCTGAACATCTGTGTGTTTTATGGAAATATGATTGACCAAATACTAATGTCTGTACTTGTCAGTATGCTGAGGTAATGCCTTATACTAAAGATACGTAATTCAGGGATGGAATATGACACAGGTAACAAGGAATGCATTAATGCTAGAGGAGAATTACATACAAAAAAGCGTAACATTTTCAAAAGCATAAGCTGTACCTTCACACATTTCTAATGTCTCACTAATTAGAAACAGTAAGAAAACCAAAATGTGTGCTGCAGTAAGTGATGACAGAAAAACAATAGAACTAAAACCAATTAATAGTGTCTTTCATTCTAAATACAAGATCCTCACATCTACATAGTACGAGAGGTATGGCAAAACTCTTTATGGGCAAACTGGCCATGAAGAAGTCTTATTGGATCAGTAAGTAAAGAATCATCGTATTCATGAAGCATTAAATAAAAAATATCATACACTTAAGTCTAAAATTAGCTCAAAAATTGATATTAAAAATTCAAAAGAATTCAAAGTATATCTCAAGTTGGAAGGGACCCATAAGGATCAGAGAGTCCAAGATTACAAGCAACTGATTATGTTTTCCTGAGTACTCTAGATTTACTCAGTATTGCACGGCCATTTGGTCTGAGAAAATCTGTTTCCTTAAAGAAGCTGCTGTAATGACTTTGGAGACTCAGCTGGACAGGACTGAAATCAGTACTTTAGAAATAAGCACCTCTGAGTTCTGGCCTTCGCTTCCCCAAATCCCACGCAGTACTGACCACTACACTTCCAGAGTTCTCACATCCAACGTCCTCGACCTCCTCCGCCTCCTCTCCCATCATCACACCTCCATCTCACCGCTCTTTGTTTTTTTCAGGCTAGTCAGGAAATACAGGCTGTTGAGCACCAGCCAATACCAGCATCCTGATCAGGCAGCTGCTTTTGAGAGACAGAACAGCTAAAAGCCAGGCTCCCCTGTCTTTCCCACTAGGGAACTAAATGGGTCTCATCTACCAGGATGCTCATTTTGACCTAAGACAGAATGTAGTAAGTATCTCTGAGATCTACCTGCCTCCAAAACAAGGAAAAACTAATGAAACAGTGCAACTTACTCGGGTCGCAAGTGGCAAAGGAACAGTACAATCTGGAGGTCCCTCATCCTTCACAATTATATTAAAAATACTATTTCTTTAACAAGCATTTGAAAGGAGTTACATTAAACCCTTCAAATGGAGGCTCCACCTGATTTAATGGCATCGAGACTGGTTTTAACCTGTACAAAGTCATAGAAGCTTCACGAGTTTCCCTTTCACAGTTTATAGTCTTTCTTTTATAGCTCAATATGGAATACTCAGAAGGTATCACTGGCAGTTTAGTTCCCCAACCACATACAGACACATCACATATACCCAACAGTAAAACATACGCACCAATAGAGTACAAGGCAGGAAGATAAATCGGACATTTTCAACTTGCCACACAAAAGGTTTAATTAGAAGAATTTTAAATGGCTAAATCCTGCAAACCAACTGTCTTACATATTTACTTTTACACACCAGTGAACTCCCAGATGTAAATCCCAAGTCTGAAGAATTTGGAAGATCACACACAACCTTGACCTTGGGAGCACTGCAAGAAACATGAAGGTTACCTGGAAAATTCACCTCTGTCTCTAAATAGGTAATAAGCATTGACCTTTTAAGTATTTGATTGAATCTCTTAATTTTTCAATTCAAAAATTCTGCCATTGAGTCTCATACTCCAAGATTATTTTAGGATCAGACTGTGGCACTTCTCATTATCCACACAGCAGACTGAGAAGAGAGGTTCATCAGAAACCCACCCTCAACAGGACAGCCAGCGTGCTGGTTACAAAGCAAGGCATGGCACATGATTAAACTGCCAATTAAATATACCATCTCAATGAAGATGCTAACATATATTCCCTCAAAGTGTGCTTTTTTATCAATTGTAGTTTTACTACCATCTATAAGTACCTATAAAAAAGTAAAATTTGTATATTTTGTAAAAAGAACACAATTCTTGCAGTAACACTTCAAGAGCTGTTATTGAACATTAAAGTGAAAATTTTAATTTGGCCCCAGATTGCCAATTTAGCAATTGTTATAATCATAACTATGTTATACATAATAGATAACCATCTATTTTCACAATTCTTATATATGTGACCATCTAAAATGCCAATTCTGCTTAACTGGTATGCTGCATTCACACAAAGTTCTTTTTATTTAAGGAGGCTCTGGCTACGTACACCAATCTCAAACCCATAAATGGATTCGAGTCTTTACTTTGCCTGTAAAATAAAATGATAGAAAAGTTTGAGATAAGAATGCAAAAAAAAATTGCGAGAATCCTGTTTTTCAGTATTGGCACATGTATCTCTTGACATCCTGTCTGGATACTGCTTATAACACCTTTGTCAGCATTGCTATTTTCAGAGTGGAGCTTTCACACTACGTTCTTTGCTTCCATAGTTGTTTGAAATGGTCTTAAAAAACACTAGGGATTGCCTAGGTATGATACAGTTCGGAATCTGTTTTTCCCATTTAACATTAGTGAATTAAGCATTAATTAGAAGAACAAAGGAAAAAATAAGGTAAATAAATCCAGGCTTCCAATACTGAGAGCCCGCTTGTCACTGTTGTATGCCTTTTTTGTTCAGTGGGTCACCTACGCAGAAATTCCAGGACCTTAAAGAGGATCAGCATCCCCGTTACAGGCTTTGTAACGAAGAACCTCAGAGCTGGCAGAACAGAGGTACAAAACTTCTCGCAGGGATCCCCTTGCAACAGAGAGGGGGCAGCGGGGGCAGAAATGGAGGCAACAGCAAGCGGAAGGAAGGATAACAGATTCTGGGTGACAGAATCGCTCAGAGAGATCTGTGAATGCACTGCCTAACTTGTGACAGGTGACAATCCTGTCCCTGATGGAGGGAATCCTTTGGTCAGATCAGAAGAGGACAAAGACGCCATAGCAACTGTTTAGTTTTCTCCTTTCCCTCAGAAAAAATAAAAAAAATAAGAAATCAGTGTGTCCTAAAGATATGAACACTGAGTCTCAACCAGAATACCTGTCTAACAGAGTTTACACTGTCACATTAACAACACTCAAAACTTCCAGGTGGGGCACAGACCATTTCATAAATATACTGACGCTGCAAAAACAAGAGCTGAGCCTTCACTGCTAACAGCAAGTCACACTATGCCATTACTAAGCTGAGTAACTTTAACTTGAAGATCCTCATTAAATCCCTTAAAAATTCTGTATAACACTTAAACTCAACCTAGTGCAAAACCGTGGGTTTATGTTTGGGCAGAAAAGATGTTTTCAGGGAGCATGAAGATAAGATTTCCAATCATGTTACATAACTCATTCATCACTAAAAATTTTCCTTTTGGCAATGATACCAATAGGCATGCAACTGATTGAAAAATAAATCGCTAGTTATTTCAGAATGAAATTCTGGTTAAATGAATTCTTCCTGCCTTCTCTGGATTGTGGAGATATGTTTGCTATCATAGGAAGTGTAATCCGCTTGCATTCCCCCGGTTATACGAAGGGATTTATCACCACACAAGTTTGTACTTAAAACTGTGGTTAAAAAAGTAAATATTTCAAAATTTTCTGACCATTATATTTGAGCTATATCTCTATATAATCTATATCAATACTCATGCTACAGGGCATAAAACTGATCGCTATATGAATGAGAGGGACATTAGTTATCTGCAGGAGAAACACTGCAGGCTGGGAGCATCCGGAACCATTTTTACCTTCCTCTGAAGCTTCAGGTATTGGCTTCGATAGAGAAGGCTACCAGACTTGATCATTGTTCTGATCGGTTATGGCTTACGTGGTATATAGAGTCTGGGTTAGCCCTGCTGGCCACTGGAGGTCACCGTTCCTCTAGAGAAATATCAAATAGAAAATCAACATTCGAAACTCCCTACAGAAGAGACCTAGTGACACTAATGGAAAATGGAAAATCGAAAAAAAATCACAGTTTGTCTTCATGCAACACATCCTCAGTGATAACAGTACTAAATGACAAAGCAAAAAGCCTGTGTTAATGCATGGTTTAGTACAAAGATTGGGATTCCTTACATAGTTTTGTTTTCATAGTTTTCATTTAAAAATTTAAGTACAGTAATCAGGCTATTAAGCAACCACGACATGCCTTTTGCTGGGAAAGAAGCAGACAGTCCTCTCTCCATATCACAATTTTGAAATACTAAATCATAGACAGTATTTAGTACCAGTTGTAATTCTTAATTTTTTGAAACATCATTTGGTATCTGCTCATGCAAAAGCAGAGCTCAACTTTGTTAATGTTAATTCCTGTGAAGGTGCCAGTAAGATGAGATGCATTTTAAAGAAATGGCAGCTCTGCACTTCGCACTGCGTCTGCACTCTCCTCCACTGATTAAACCTGAAGTGTCTCATCAGCCACACTGAACATAAGTCTGTCTTCTGAGATTTAAACAATTCAAAGTTTAGGTTTCCATTCACTTTCTACACTACTATTTCCAGCAATCTACCAGCAATTTCCAGACTTTTTTTTTACACTTTTGAGCCAAATATGGCAAACTAAAGCACCCTAACAATACATGAAAAAAATCTCGTATGGATACACATCATCCCCCCCCCTTTTTATTTTTTTTAAAATAAATGAGTGAATTCCCAACACAAACTCAGGTTAAAACTTTCCATTTGGACATCTGTCTCTATTTACTTTGGTTTATGGAAAGTATTAACTTGTCTGCCATAAGAAATTTAGTATTTTCATGTTGACATATTTGGACTTCGGTCGCAGTAAGACAGTAACAAAACTCCACAAATAACATGGAATAGTCTGTTTGGAGTACAGGAAATACAGAGGTCATGAGGGTCACCTGGTATCACTGAGCATTAACAAGTTATGCAGCTAGATCATTCAATAATCTCTCTTCTGAGAGGAGAAAGGAAATGTACACATTATTTCCAATTCAGAGCTCCACACTGTTTCAGTAAAACTTTTGTTGTGCTTTCGCCTTTTAAAGTATATACGTATGTCGCTACAAAACAAGAGCGATTAATCTGTCCCAGCATGCTTTTATGTAGGATATGTGCTTTATTATCCAGGGTGCCTAGGGAGAAAGAACACTCCTTAAGGAATCTGGCCCTTTAATCTGCAGGGAGGGAACAGGGATTTTCCTGGATCATTTCAGGAAAGGCTGAACTCTTGCACTCCCTTATTTAGGCTGGTTTCTTCCTATAGATCCAAATCATAGTCCTACGTCTTTTCAAGAAATGGTATCTGCTTCAGTGTGGCCGAACGAATTTGGAACTTGTGTGAAAGCCTTTTGCGAAGGGAATGAGGCAGCGAAGCAGTGGTTTGTCTCCGCAGACATAAGACCTGGTGACAAGAAGATGGAGCAATTTCATACTTTTCTCCAGAGGACAGAAAACTAGCTTATTTTCCTATCATTGCTTAAAAGAGTACTGTCACAGGCAAAAATCACCCCATTTGTATGATTTTACAGTTATGAAAACACATTCTCCTCCAGAAGTGCAAGTAAAGATTTTTTTGGTGCAGCCTTCCAAGTCCAGAGGTAGCAGGTGATGGATGATGGTCAGTTACAGCTCCGATGCAAAAAGCCTTGCACCCCCTTCTAGGTTTATTCCTGACCAGAGACTGTTCTTCCTGTGAATTCTCATGGTGTACTGGGTCAGCTTTCTCCCTCACTCCAACTTCTTTGCAGATCTGAATGAACAGACTGAAAAGAGGGATCTTCTACACCACCATTTGCAAATTCTCTTGAAGGTCTGAAGATCCTTCACACTCTTTAGTTGTAACTAACACCAAATAGTATTCAGTTTCATTAATAACCTTTTGAAGACTTTTCTGAAGAAGGTTCTCCAGCTACAATGAAGAACGCATTACACCTGCCATGCCTGTACATTAGGAACTTCAGCCGCATTTAGCAGATGCCTCTGTGTCACTGCACGCCAGTAGCAGTAACGTACTTGAGCTATAGAGTCCATATGTCATTCACATGTGCTCTCCCCAGAACATGCCAAGTCAAACACACAAATTGTACATCTCCCAGAAAATCCTTTTGCCACCATTCCACGTAAGATTTTTCTTAATCTTCCTGGTCATTCTTATGGACTATATACAAAATGTCACTTTTGAGATAAAAATCACTCAAGATGTTAACAGATTTTTCCCATTTAAAACAGAAGTTTATAAGAATTTTGCAGCCAATACAGTTTGTAATTCGATACATTTTATAGGTCAGTTTCATAGGAAAAAAGGGAAGGCTTCTGTGTGTTTCAAAACAATACTAACAACAAAAGCCAAATTTACACGAATAACAGAATTGCTTACTCAACACAGAAATAAGTTACTATAGTAGCATTTTCCGCAATAATTAACAAGGGAACTCTAGAAATTCAACTACATTAAATGCTGTTGGAGAGAAGTATCAAAATACTTAAATAATATATATTACAAGCCAGGCAACAGACACCAATATAATTAGTGCTCTGCATTTAGAAATAGAAGTCCATAAATAATTCAGCCATTGAAGTTTTTTCTAACTTGGTAGATTACGCTCAGGACTAAAAAGCTCGCACACAGATGATTGCTGCTGCAATACAAGAGTTAGCACAATATATTTACTTTTCTTCCTGAGGAACAGCATTTGTGTGCAATTAAAGGATACTTATTTCTGATATATCATAGGTCATAAATAAAAATGGCAATTGCAGTTCAGATCTTAAGACTCAGATTTCTAGTCCAATGTTCTACAGAGTTGTAGAGAACACAAGACTAATAAGAAAAACTTGCCATTTCGGAGTCTAAGAGAAGTATGGGAAAAGCTACTGATTATGTTTAGCAGTAAGGGAAACTTAAGGCAGATTAACTGCAACACCTTTATACAGAGGAAATAACCTACTTGAATTCACCTTTAACCTGAAAGTCTCATCATCACAGCAGTGGAGACAAATCTGTCACACAGTCAAATTTGTAGTAACACAGATACTAACATTCTAATTCTAAAATTTATATTCAGTTAAAAAAGCCAAAGCTACAATCTCCATAATCTAACTTAAAAAAAAACAGGTAAGCATGATGTAAGTGAAAGTAGTTACCACTAACCAAAATGCTTACTTGTATTACCAACATGGGTAGGAAACCTAGTTTTATGCCAGGATATCTCATTATGCTTAGCACAGAGTACCCAGCAAAAAGGTGATCAATCCCAGAAAAATCCTGCATTCCAGGTTTAAGACAAGAGCATGATGAGTACAGATGGAGACGTGAGGAAATCATGAAACTGTAACTGGGTAGTGCATCTCAATACATCAACATCCCATCAGTTATCAGGTCTTAGAAAGCACCATGAAATGAAAGTTGTAAGGAAGACAAAATCAGCTCCTCCCAAACAAGAATGGCAGGATGAAAGAAAGAGCAAAATGAGTATTTAGAAATTGAAGTAGGGTGGTATGATTGTCATGATGAGTCAGTTGTAGCTATGCATTACCACTTCAACAGCACGGCATTCAACTAGACCTTAGACATCAGACTGCCTCTTTTATGTTATAATCAGTAAAGCATAAAAGCACTCTTAAATAAACCATATAGTGAACTTGCAGCCTTCAATGTGAGAAAACGAGTGAAAAAATGTTGGTACAGCTCTAGAAAAAAAATCTTACTGCTTCTGTACACAGCTAATAGTAGCCATGGCTTTGTAGTTCTTTTTTCAGCATATAATGGATAAATACCATAAAAACAGGCGCTAGGGTAAGAATAGACTTCAGGTACTGAAACAATCAAAAAAAAAAAGGTTGTCCTGGTACTTCCCTGAATGCTGTCAAGCCATCCTATATACAGAGTGAGTAATCGAAAGTGTTCTTAGCTGTGCCACAAACAACTCAGATGACTAACACTAGGGGAAAAAAAGTGTGTATATGTGTTCACTTTACCATTATTTATTTTTCCATTTAACTCAAGCTTCACACAGGAAAAAAAAAAACTTTAGGCAGTATTAGACTCTTGTTTGCTTGTGTTTCAACTTGAAAAGATTTGGAAAAGCTTTAAAGTCAAAATCTTTTCTACTCATCACCTGCATTTCAATGAAAATTCTAGTAATTAAAAAACTTTCCAAGTATTTTTCCATTTTCTCCTGAATGTATTTCCCAACACCCTTATTAAAAATCTAGCTTAAAAGTTACCCAACATTTTAGATCCTCCTGAACAGCACTGTCCCAATCAACGCCCCATAGCAGGGGGGTTGGAACTAGATGATCTTTAAGGTCCCTTCCAACAGAAACCTGTATATGATACCACAAAACAGCACAGACAACCACCTAAATGTTTCCATTATTTTTAAAAATATTTAATATCAAAGCTTTCAGACAAAAAATAAGTTAAAAAATACTCAAATCAGCATAAATGTTGACCAAGAAGTACCAGTTGCAATTAAGAGTCTCTTATACAGTAAACAATACAAATCCATTGGTCTTCTCTCTTTCCCTCTCTCTCAAAAACCTCTGCAAAACTGAAATGAAACCCGGCAGTACATGTACATGACATTTATGCTCTACCACAAACTCAAGCAGGTTGTGTTACAGCACCACCAGGAAGTTAACGTAATGAAAAATTAACAGGCTTAAGGCAGAATACAGAACAAGGGATGTCTGACAAAATTCAGCCAGCCTTCATTATATGAATAATTCTGTAAACACCGGGTATTTTAAACCACTGCCTCCTTGGGTAGTGAATGTCTTCTCTGAAGAAACTTAACAAAGGTCCAAAGAGCAGGCTTTAGAGCAGAAATGTAATCATGCAGTCCTTTCCTTCTCTGAACCTCTTTCATGTTACTACAGGCACTGCAGCCTGACTGTTTCTACGCTTCCTGCAGACTTCCTACCGCTAAGAAAGTATTATGTGCGTATTTTTTCACTGTTCAACCAGGTATTAAAAAATGTAATGCTGATAAGGCAGTATCCCTGACTTGATTGTTTTATTGCTCAAGCGTCAATAAACATATCAATGTTGGTTTTCTATGATGAAGACAGAAGTAGGCACAATTGCCAAGTAACAGAAGCTTTTAAAAACCCTACAATTTCAATAAAATTTTATGCTTGCAAAACCACTAAAATGCAAGTCATGCACTCCACCATGAGCTTTCTTCATACCAGAAAACACGAAGGAACATTCAGAGAATCATTTTAGACAACCACACCGCTTTCAAGCCACATCCTTAAGAGGCCCCGACCCTACGCACGCCTCCTCACGTTACTGAACCTCGTTACCTACCTGAATAATCCCACTGATTTTTGAAAATTATATAATTTGTAAATTCAGTCTTTTTTTTGTAGACTACAAATGCTTCATGTATCTGAAGCACCTCATCTTCCATGGCTGTACCTAAAGTGGTTTCATGACACTTCACCCAGTCTGTTGGCTGTGTTAATCAACTACTTGCCCTCCTGTCAAGGCAGAAAGGTTTTATCACCAGGAGAAATGAAGTACTGGAACAGCATCCCAACGGGCTGTCTTTGCTAGCCCACGCCTCCTTTTTCAATGGAGCTTGAAGTGTTTACTAACAGGACTCCATGAAATGACCACCAAGAATCGTGAGGCACTGAATTCCGACACTGGAAATCTATGCCGTTCTTCACGCTACCATTGCAGGCACCTTGCACGTACGCTTGGGAAATTTTATAGCAGCAGAACCCTGTGAGTGTGTTTGCAGAATCTACAAATAGAAACCGAGGAAGAAATGGTTCCACTAATGCTTCAATATGTTTTTTAAAGTGTTCTCCAAAATTCATACATTTTAAAAATGATACCCACAAGTTGTAACCATTCTTACAGTTTGGAAGCAAGCCAGATTTTTTGGTCATGAAACAAAGCTTGTTTCCATTATGTTACGTCACCTGACGAAAGCGAAACAGCTTTTACATTTACGGAACTGAGTTTCACTGTTTTTAATGGAGTTGTTACACATACACACAATTAAAAAACTAAAAGAATCTATTCATTTTAAACACATATAAACAGAAGTAATTATTTTTACCAGATCCCAGTCTATGCTGCGGAAAAAAGTATGAGACTTGATATCAGAAAATCCTGTCTGGGGCTGACAACCAAGCCTTTCTTTGGGATCCTGCGGAAAACACAGAAACTCGTATTACATACTCTAAGCCAGTTACAGTCCATGTTTGTCAAAAGCCCACATACGCGGCTCCAGCACTCCTATTACTATGCAAACTGCTGCTGAGAAACACATATTATGGCTATCAAGGGATTGTCAGTCTTTTTTCTGGGTTGTTTTTTTTTTTCCTAAATGAAGTTTGTTTGAAATTTCATTTAAAATGCTATTTTACAACTTCATAGAATAAAAAAAGTATCTAGATTTATTTAGTAATGTATAATTCATATCCCTCTTTTCTCTATTAAAAATGATAATGGTTCTACGGATTTCAATTAGCTTAATTAAGTAGTAACTATTACAGAAAAGAGTTTATAAACAAGCCTACAGTTATTTTTTTTTCCACTAGGTGCAAGCTTTTACATCAAGTCTGTGCTGTGGAATTCCCTCAGGAAATTAGCAACTAAGAAGTGGGTTTTTTTAACATACAGGATACCAAGGTTTTATAGATTTTCTTAACAGTAAGCAGATTAACTTCTTAACTGTATTGCTTTCAACAGGAAGCTCTGACTTCCAGATCTTAGATGCTAAAAATAAGAGAATGTTATTTACCTTGTTTAAAAATCCTTTTAACACATGGGAAGCCTTGACAGAAAGAAACCTTGGAATCCGGATTGGCTTCTCAAGAATAACTGTTACAGGTTTAAAAACAGCAATATTGTTTTTTGGTTTATGACATTGACCATGATTTCAATACAAACACTGTATTATTTAAATATGTTACCATTTGGAAAATGGTAAGATACAGTAATTATTTAAAATAATGCAAACAAAGGAGCTACAGTAATTCCAGGCACTGTTATACTGACATGTCAAGATTTCCTAAAAGAAATTTTAGCTTCATTATCTTTTTCTATTGGTTGTAGTATAAACAGAAAATAAAACTTTTTCAGTGACCTCAGTATATGGAAAAATGCGATTTTTTAAGCAGTAACTGATTTAATATAAGGCTCGTCAAGACAACCATGGCAAGTTCTGTTACATACGGCAGTAATAGTTTGAAGAATGGTTCTGCATATTAGGGAGTAGGCAACTTTACAATTCCCCAAACTGTTACTGAGTTTCTACTGTAATAAATATGGCAAGTATTACTACTTGCGTTTAGAGAAATTCATACATCACTATTCCTGAAAGGTGAAACTTCTAAAAAAATTTTAAAGACGTAAAAAAGTAGTAAAAAAAAGTTTAAAAGTTATCTGGAGCAAAACTACAGGTTGAACTACAGTTCTGTCAAGAAAGATCCTCCTATCCTCTCATGTAGCACTGAATTTTAAAATTAATTCTTGGCCTGTGGACTGCTGTCTAACAAAGATAGTGTTCCATACAACTTCTGCCTGTTATTTCTGAACCGGGGACATTTTAAATAAATATTTTGTTATCTGAAGCGGACTTCCCAGATCCTTTTATCTGAGTTCAACAAAATAAATTCCAGGGATGAAGAACTGGAAATATCAGGGGCCCTGATCTACAGCAGCTCTACAGGCAGCTATGGGATAACAACAGAAAAGGAAAACCTAATGGTCCTACTAGAACTGCTGATTTTCATTATTTCTCCCCCCAAGAAAGAAAAAAATAAATCAAAGTGACTATACCTTGGAAGAGGTAATCTTCAGTGTTCATGTCTGGATTGTCAGTAATAATATCAAAGGGCGACCTTCCTGCCATCATTTCAAACATCAACACACCGAGAGCCCACCAGTCCACACTGAACCCTGTAAATATTTGCAGAGCAGGTTTTCAGCCAGGACTCCTTGAATTTAGGTGCTATATCTCACACAAATGAAGATTAATGGCCCAGTTCTACGAAGTACTAAAATACTCTACTTTCACTGAAGCCACGACATTGTGACTTCCACTATCACTGGATGAGACTTGAGAGTTTTCTGAATTGGGATTACAAAGGTAATCTGGATAGGAATTTGCAGGAGTCTGCCAGACAGCAATGCTTCAATGGAAGTTCAGTGTACTTAAGCTGAAAATTTTCAGGTATGTTTTTTTTTTTTTTTTTTAAAAAGAAGTTGAACATTACCTTATAATAGTACCTTACAGCTAAATGACAGATTCAACCCATTGATCCAATCAGTTCACAAACAGCACTGCTGAAAAATACTTTTGACTTCTGCATGAGCACTATCTTTGTTACAGCATTCTATAACCTTGTCTGGAAAACAATAGTAGCTGGGATGTCAGCTTCTTCAAGGAGTGGACTTGGGTTTGCTACAGTATCATTTAATAGTTATTTTTCAGGGAGGGTATGATTAAAAGAAGCTGAAATGAGTGATTGCAAGAGAAAAACAAAAACAACCTTATTTCAGAAAATATTAAACTGTACAATATGCATTCTATTTTCTCAACATCTCATAGCACTAAGGTGTGGCAATCTAAAAATAACTGGATTTGAACCAATCTACAACTAGAACTTTGCTTTGTGATTTATAACTACAAATTAATTAGTCACGGCTTACCATACTCTTCTCCTCTGAGGATCTCTGGCGCGATATAATTTGGTGTTCCACAGAAAGTGCTTGTAGTGTCACCAGGGCCCAAACCTTCCTACGTGCATAAATCATTTCATACGTTAAAAGCTGACCTCCTTTTCTGGGAATTTCCCTTAATTAGATTTATAAAGCTAAGTTACTTAGGGAGTCTAAAGACCTTCCTTTCAAAACAGGTGACATTAGAGCAAAATAAACACTCATAGTGCTCAAAGCTGGCTTATGACTTTACAGTTTACCTTCAGCAAATTAATTGCCTAAAACTGAGTCACAACACATTTGTAACAGCATTTTGCTTACTATTTACAGATACGTTTAAAAAAATCAGATCAACCCAATTTGGAAGTCCTTTTCAAATAGATATTGGGAAAAAACCTTCTATTTTCAGGAATGAAGGAATCAAACATTTACATAACTGCTGCATCCCCACCACCTGTGCACTCTGACAGTGGAGAAACATTCCAGTCCAGCATTCTCAGAAACTGGTGCAGTATCTACGCTAGGGAAGGAATGAGCCAAGCTTTTCTCATGACATCACCATAACATACCTTAACCATGTTCTGAAACAAGTTAAGTAAAAATTAGTGTTATACACTTAATCCTTGGACTTTTAAAAGTCAACACAGTGCTAGTTGCAGTTTTGGCTTCAGAAACTTATTCTCACCAAGAAAGAGACAGCTCTAATCTCATTTCACATGCTAGCCAGAGCCAGTGTGGCACTAACAAGGAGACTTGAGGTCAAACCAACAGCTCTCAGGGGAGAGCAGACTTCTTGTCAGATTACAGCCACTTCAGTCACGTCTGGCATTCTAACTTTACAGACAGAAGTTTTAAATTTAGTATCTTCTGCACTTGTCTATTGACATTTTCTTGCTTTCCCCTGCATGACGTTAAGTACATGCTACACTTTAGCAGGAGCTTTGAAAGCAATGCTCTCTAAATTGCCTCTCGCTGCCAAGGATGCAGCGTAGGAATCGAGAGACCAGAGAGCCCCTGTTGTTAATAACCTGCACAGTCCAGCCACAGAGAATGAGCAACGCAATTCATATTCACAGGAGCACAGCTACTGAGAGATGGCAGAGACCCTTTAAAAACAGAGTTGTCTTAAAGATAAGCTTTATAACTTGGGTTGCATAGGAAATTTAAATAGATAAAAGAAATTAGCTTGGCCAACGTGCCAAACTTCTTCTGTCCCCAGAAGTGACCCACATAACTTGAAATACACAAAGGAAAAAGTTACGGCTGTGGTTCTATTCTTCAACAGTCATTTTTTAGAATAAAGTTCCTCTTCCACAACCAAGTTCTGGGCTGAGTAACACTACCAATCAAGATAAGGATAACTTTTCTCAGTTTTCTCTTAATATCACTGGATGCAGTAGCTGACTCAAAAGCATAACCAGAGAGATATACTACCAAGTGACAAAGTGACAAAAGAAAGGTAAGAAAAATCGTACCTTGCACATGCCATAATCTGTTAATTTGATATGACCCTCTGCATCTAAAAGAACATTGTCTAGTTTTAAATCTCTGTAGATTATGCCTCTTTCATGTAGGAAGTTTAGAGCAATACAAATTTCAGCAGCATAAAACCTGAAATTAAAAAGGAGAAAATTCATATTAGCATAAAGATTGTACAAATGCTATTGCAAATGAAAATATCTGTTCTTAATATCACTTTACAGTCAGCTTTTCTCTACCTACAGCATACCAAAAAGAAGCTGCACTTATTCATAAAGACACTGATCTCGTATTGTAAAACCATTCCTTAAATTAAATATGGGAAATTATTTTTTTCATTCTACTAATTAAGAATATATTTATTCTTTATCCTACAGATTTTTTTCCTGACAATTCCAAGTATGACATGGAAGATCTGTATTTCCAGCTTATTAGGAGTTACTATGAGACTTTATGTAGTGCAAAGTCAAGCAAAATGGATTTGTCATCTTCTCCAACACTGTATTAATTCAATGTAATACCTAAATAACTGGAATAGTTACATCTTCCATCAACAGATCAAGGAAGCATTACCTAAATATGAAGCAATAAACAAATAAATAGGAATAACTGTTCCTACTTGCCAAATGCTTGCTTTCTGTGAAAAAAAAAATATTCTTCAATAAATTAAAATCAACATTTGTTCCCAGGACAGTACATTCTAAACTTAAGAATCAACCTTTCGTTTTTCTTTGCTGTTCATATTCTTCTATGGCATAGAGTTTAGAAAGCATTTCATACAACACTAAAACAACTACAATGCACAGAACCCCACTGTAACTGCATCAGTAAAATACCTTGCATGTTCTTCAGGAAGTTTTCTTTGCCGTTGCATATGAAACATAAGATCTCCCCCATTTACATACTCTATGACAAGAAACAATCTGAAAGCATATAATACAAATTAATGGATTCCAAGGAAAGTCTCAAGACGCAAAACTATTCTTATCCTTCCAATTTCGCCATTTTCACTTCCACTCTTGAATTAGACTTCTAGATTTCTTATCGTTACAGAAACTACTTAAGAAAAAAGAGAGTGCGTATTTGATCCATGTTATATAGGATCACATTCTTTATTTACATGACAGACTAAGTGTAAAGGAGAGGCAGCTGCATACAACAGGCTACTATTTGGTGTGAAGCCTGCAGAACTATTTAAACAGTACAGAAGACAACAACATTTGCCTAATCTAATGAGGTCAAAAACCCATAGCATATAATAATATATAGACTCTTTAAGAAGTTACTTGGAAATAAAAGCAAAACCACAGAAGTATGCTAGAAGATGACACATGACAAAAATGAAAGTTTATCCAAAAAAGGTAAAATTGTTACTCATTTGCAAAATGACATAACAACAACTAGTTACATGACTGCCTCTTATTCAGTGATGTTGACTCTTTCGACTTCTAGGGAACAAGATTCCAGAATATAAGATTTGCCCAGTGAGCGCGCTGCTTTCAGTAACAACATCTGATTGACTGAAAAAAAAAAAAGCCTGCCTGAAGCAATGCTATTATTTAAAATAAAGGTTTAAAGACTAAAAAATACTTCAAAAGATGCATCAAGTTAAATTCAAACCTTTCTTATTAAAGGGTAATCAATCAGTAGTCAGACATAGGTTTCCCTGACGTAATAATTATTAAGTTACTAGTCTGCTTGACTAAATATTGTTCTTTTTTAATAGCAAAGCCGTAGCATCAAATCCAAACAGCTTTGTAGATGAAGTGTAGTTTATATATACCTAAGTCAACAAGATTTCTGCACAGACAAAGTGTGAGACTTCTCATTTGTATTTTTGATATAGTTTTGCCATTAAAAGACCACCATCTTTTACTAATTACTGTTAATGATGAAGTAATTTATGAGTATCTGGCAATATTACAGAGATCAATGTTTTATAGGATTTTTGATCATAATTAAATATATAACTACAAAGCTTGCTGTTTGTGATGGTTCAGTTCCTGAAATACTCAAAGAGATCTAGTGAAAGCAAGATGACATAAGACTCGCTTCGAGGTATGTAACTGAAATTTTCTTTCAAAAAAATACAAGTTTTAGCTGAATAGCATATGACAATAATATTTTTCCAATTAAAGTTACATGATCTATTATTAATAGAAATAATTTTGTATGTTTTAAATCCTATGATCATCACTGAACTCTTCCTGATACACTGTTAAGAAACATACTGGCATTCCTAGAACAAAAAAAATGTTCTGTTTCATTTGTATAAATAGACTGAGACTAAAGAATTTGAGAACTGAGAGACTCAATCCACATATGCCCATTATTTCTCAGAGGTGAAAACTAAACTTGGTGAGCTAGCAGGACAGATAATGAAAGCCCTCTCTCCCTTGACTTCACCAAGACCTTTAACTGTAGAAAAACATGCATTAAAAGAAAGCGTAATGAACCCACTTCTGTTACTCTCAACATCGCATATTCACTACATGGAAGATCTGGGCACAGAAAGGCATCGAGGCTTATTAGCTCCTCTGTAGAACAAGTTTTTGAAACAGTCTTAAAACAAACAAGAGAAGAGTCAGTAGGGGAAGCAATATAGGTGGAATTAGCCATATGAAGAGCCTTCTATTACAGTTTGCAGGAAAGGTTTCATCCTTGGGAAAATATGATCCAGGCAATGCTGGCAAGGTCAGAGAGACCTACAGGATCGAAACACGCTGAGTGGGACTTTCTTACGAAGGTTGCCGCTGTCCCAGGAGGCAGTACTTCTTCACATACCTAGTTTTCCATGAGTTGAAAACTCCTTTCCATATATTCACATACTAGAAATCATTCCACTTGGAAAACACATGCTCCAGTCCCTCAAACCATTCTAATTGGTAACAATTAAAGAAGATTTTTTTCCTTTGAAAAGGATTCTTCATTTGAAAGACTTCAGTTAAAAACTTAAATAGTAAACCAGGAAAAATTATTGGACATAACCCAGCTTGCAAGTCTTTCAGTGGCCTCCCCACAAGAACACTAAACTAAAATTAAGTAAATAAAATAGGTAACAATCCCATGAGTATTTTATTACAGCATTCCTGATATTTTTTACCTCCAACTTTTCTATCTTATTTAGGAGCTTCCAACACTTTATCACCATTCAGAACCTGCAATTTAAAGTTGCTTATGTCACGTCACGTTCAAGCACGTAAGTGCGTGAACACTGGTCCCCCTTGCTGGTTTAGAAGGATTTACTCAAACACCAATGGTTTTGCAGGATCGAGGTTTCTGGATTATTGCCATCCTTGGAAGACATCTATCTGGCAATATATATATATATAATATATATATAACCAGATTGTGAATTCATGACATTATGGCTTTATCCATGGCAAATGGCTGAAGTTATAAACATCAAACTATAGTTTCACTGCAAGCAGAAGCTAGGCTGGAAAAACAGGACTCCTGAAGATACAACAGGAACACAGAAAGCTTTGCCTGCGTTCTGCATATTTTTTTCTATTTCTACTCTTCAACTATATCAATGTAACTACCAAAGTGGCACACAAAGGACGCTTCTATTGCTGAATTCAGCCTTTTTCTTGTTTCCAATATTTGTAAGAAAGCTCATTCTCAAAACTTCATGCCCAACTATTTGAATTTTTGTATTAGATGCTCAATACTATTTAGTATTTGGTGAAGCGGTGTTTGTGAATGTTGGTTTGACCTAAAGAGCCTTTCATAAAAGTTTGTTAGTTGTCTAAAGAATATGATTTTTTGTCTGCAAGACAAATTTCTTTTGGTCAAATCCTCAGTCAGTCTCCTTTGAAGATCCATTCTTTCTCCCTGCTCCGAAATACTCCCCAGTCCATGTACCTTCAGAACGCTCTTTGTATGGCATCTTTACTTCCTTTATCTCAGCTATGTTTTTCCTGCTAGGAAAACACTATTTCTTATGACCACAACCACTAAAGGGTTGAAAGTTTGGGGACTGAAGAAATAGCACAGGGCATGCCTTCGTATTGTAAAAATGGATAATACACATTGTAATGAACAAGTGATTATTCTTCAGGATAAATGACTAGATAACGCATGGAAACTTCTTAAAGCTGTTTACACTCTAGACTGCATGCCACCCAAGCAAGCCGGACAGAATGACTTATCTTCTGATTACAATACACATGGCTCTAGGCATTATAAAAGTGTAACAGTAAACAGGTGCCTGTGAAAACAAAAAAAACCCCACCCCATACCACAACCCCCCCCGCCATCCAAATTCCCCAGTGACATACATAAGTGTGGGTATAAGAGTTCTCCTTGATTTTCTTCATATTCCAATTGCAAAATAAGAAGCAAATAATCCACTTTGGATTATGCACACAAGGACAAAAAGCTAGTATTTTGAAGTAACCAAGAGTTTATTAAGCACTTTTTTGAATGAAATCACCTACTTCATCAATATGTGCTAAGAGCTCGTAAGCCTCACAGACGTAAAAAATACTTCATATACATGTAGGTTTTTAAGTTACTATGAAAAACTATTATCACTGAGCAGCCCAATTCTTATGCTGTTTTGAAGAATGGAGAACTACAGTTTGGCCTTCTGAGAACTGATTCAGCTCTCCTCAGTAGAATCAGGTATTATAAACTGTCTCTTATAAAGCTCTGTTTTCCCCTCCTACCATCCTCCCATTGCTGAAGCCATACGCTCTGTGCTCAGGAAGACAGCGCACAGCTCCTCCTCATTCTTAGTCATCTCCCTGCAGATCTGGACCTGGAAAACCCTGCCTCTTTCTCCACACCACCCTGGCTAGGCTGCCCCTCTAGAACTGGCTTTGCCGCAGTGGCGAATCCCCGACGATACTAATGCTTCCTTCCAAAAACTACTGACTGTGAGATGGCAGTGGTTATGTTTGCTTTATGAGAAGCAGTTAGTACAATGATCAAGATTTTCAAAACAAAATAATTTCAGATCTTTCTTACCGACTTGTTGTTTGAAAGCATGAATGTAAACCAACTAGGAATGGGTTACTGGATGCCTGTTCAAACACATGTTTCTCTGTCTGTACCCAATCAATATCCTGAAATAGAGTAATTGAACAATCAGAACTCCTGCTGGATAACCACTGTGGGTATTCCCAGAAAAGAAATTGTGAACATCTATGCTCCCTTACATATACCGTCATTGTTACATACATTCTTCAGAATGACAAAACCCCCTAAAATCTGGCAGAAGTTATAAAACATTTTAATTCAATTACATATATTCAGAAGTTTCTTAACCATTTAAGAAAGGTATGCACAAAATTTAAGCCATTTAAAAATATACATCTGCAATATTTGATACACTGCTTATACTGCTTCATACAAATAAATTCAATTATCTTAAATAAATGATCTTACAGCTGCTGAAGCAACTCACGCCAATAACACAAGCAATGTGAATCTCCAGTTTTTAAAAGGTTCAGATAAACTGAACTTCATTTTCTCATCTGAAACTTAAAATGAATTCAATGAAACTACCAAAATCTGATTAGTTTGTCCAACCAAAATCATTCTTAAAAGTATCACAACTTCAGCACGGAGAAGTCCTGAATACCCAGTGCAATACCATATAATAAAAACCTATCAAAATTTGAATACTAGCATAGTACTGCAAAATTCAGATCCATCATAACAAAGTATTTCATCATTTTTCATATAATCGTACAAAATTTAAACCTCGCAGACAACTGAGTTTAGCAGTAGATATTCACGCTTCATGAGTACACCGCTCACGTTCCACCCTGCAAACACTCAGCACCCTGCCAACAAACTAGAAATGTAATTGTTCTAAAAATTCTCCATTTCAAACAGATACTTCCAGCTTTCCAACCAATCTGGAGACACCAGAGACAGACACTGAAAAACCAGGCCTTCCTGTCAAGAGTAGTTAGTAAAACTAAAGTCTCAAAGAAAATCAAGAAGTGTCACCGTTAAATTAATCAAATCTGTTAGGTTTTGTGTTCAGACACTCCTGAAAATATACCCCCTTGGAAGGGTAAACCTGGGTCCAAACATGAGCCAAAAATCCAATTTTTGATTAAAACAATAAACACATCCACTGCTTTTTGTTTTTACCGAATGAGCTTTTCTTTAGGAGTCTTTAGATTAACCCCTTTGTTACTGCACTTGCGTACCAGCACATTAGTATTATACTAGTGCACTACTGTTAACAAGATTAAGCTTAGAAAAATGTAACAGCAGAAGCCCAGGTATTTTATTTGCTTCAATCTCATTTAGAAAAGAATCTTCACTTCTCTCCAATATGAACCACTACCTGGAAAGCACTGATTGAAACATAGTGATACTTGCTATGTAATTAATTTTCTTTCTCCATGGAACATTTACTAGGTGAAATTTCCATTACTTGCAATATCTCATGCATTCACAGAATTCAGTGAGTTTCCTGTCAATTCCCAGAATTTCACTATTCAGACTATCTTATAGAACAGAAAAAACAATTAGCTCAATCTTCTATGTAATTATCTATGAGAGCCACTATTCAAGACAGACTTTTCTCATTACCCCTGATTCTCAGGAGCAACTGTGTAACTCATTAAATAAGACTTTTCTTTAGCTTCTACCTTCATGGAAAAACACCTGTTAAAAAGGCAACACTAAATAAACCATACAACAGCCTAATCTTTGGTCATCAAAAGAAACATCAAGTAAATGAGTAAGCCAAAGCAGTTTAGAATAACTTCACAACTTTAGGCTCCCAACCCCAGCCTCTGCGATAATGGCAAAAAGGGCAGAGAAACTGATAGAACCTACCAACACAAGTAGTACTTAAAACAATGTGTTTTGTTTTTTCCTCCCAACATCCTACTTTCAAGAAATCCAGTCTTTGCAGTAGGATAAAATTAATATAACATCATTAGCTTAAAAATTGTGTTCTATTTGAACAAAATCACTTTCTGTTTTAAGAACAGCTATACAAGAAATTCCCTATGAGGCGAGACTGACCATCCACTTTTTTTTTTATTTATTTTATTAGAGCTTGGGATTCCACCCACAAGGATGGCACAGTACTTCTTCACTCTTCAAATATTTAATGGTGTCATACTGTATGTACCCCGTCATACACACTGCCACTCTCACATGAGCATGTCACACTGCAGCATTTCCGTCAAGGCTGACACCACTTGTTATTGTTGCGTCAGTTCTCGCCGAAGTTTTATCAGGGCTGTGGTCTGACCACATGCATTCCAGTTACCCCACCCCCTGTTCCATTACCTAACACGGCAGGTTCCACTCTAATGGCATTGTAGGTGGCGCAAATCTGCCTTCCTTGCTTGCTGGGATTGGTTCATCCCATTTACGAAAAAAATAAAATGGATATAAAATCTAATATTCATACTTCTTGGAAGGTATATAGGAAAAACATGAAGGGATGGGTTGNTTTTTTTTTTTTTTTTTTTTCACACACCCCCCCCCAAGACTTGTGCATGCGAAATCCTGTATTAAAAATATTTCAACAGGATTGGTAGTAGCAATAGTTGTTGGGTTGTTTTTTTTTTTTAAAAAAAACTGGTAGTAGCATAGGTTTTTTTAAACCCATGGAAAAAAAATATTCCAGAGTACTGTGTCACTTGCACATAAACTCTGTCATAGTGACTATAAGAATGCAGTTTCAGGTCCTGTTCTGAAATACAGACAATACTTTGCAGGTCTAGTCATTTGCCTTGGAAAATATCTTTGTTTTCTTTCAAAATTAAGTGCCCAAATTCCACCCTATTAATCTCACTTACAGATCAGCACATCCAGGTTGGAATATTTTTCCTGTGCATTCTACTAAGACTATTAGTAATTATTATTAAAATAAGGGACATTTCTCTCATTTAATCTTGGTGCTTCACGCAGACAGCTGATGACAAATGAGTTCAAAAGTCAGTAAAACTATTACAGAATGTTGTCTAAAGCCTTAGCTGCTTTCTAAGTAGCATGGTTTTTGTTAAGCATAATAAGTTTTTACAATACGTAACGGAATGCAATTAACACAGACTTTTACCTCATCATCATGGACCAATTCTTTTTTCACTACCTTCATAGCATAAATTTGATCATTCTTTTTTAACCGAACTAAAAGAACTTTGGCATAACTTCCACGTCCGATAACTCTGATTAAATCAAAGTCCTGTAGTCCAAGCCCCTGAGAAATCTTAATTCCATCCATTCCATCAATGACTGGCTTGATATCCTGTATAAAAAGAAACAGATGCTATAATCAGATGACATTTTCTTAACAAGTAACTGTGAAAGCAAAGAGGTCTTTAACCACTGGACAGAGCTTGCTGAGTTTGCTTGCCATTGTCACTGGCACACAGATCTGAACGGCTGATTATAACATATCCGTTCAGGAAAGTTTGGTTGGTACTGGTTTTGCTCTTACTAAAAGTTATTGTGTTTTTCAAGGCAGTAGTTTGTTCAATGATTCATTTAAATATTCCCTACCAGAAAACAGAAGGCAGTGCCTTGAGAAGTGAGGTTTTATTCAGGTTCTTGAACCACAGGCCATCTAGAATTATCCTTTGCACTAACTGAAGAGCATCTTTTATATTCTGACAGATACCATAGCACAAATTAATAAAGGCTACCTAAAAAGATAACAGATAAGGAAACAATAATTTGCTAACGTATATACCTGTCTTGGTTTCAGTCTAGGCAACAGCTGCCTGTACCAAGTTCACTACAGTTTTAATGAAAATTAAGATTTCTAATAGGTGCCTGGGAACATACAGAAGCAGACGCCAATTTCTCAATCGTGAGAATTTGCAGGAAATATTCTACTGAAGAATGTTGTTTTAATATGCATTACTTAAAAAGATAAAATTTATCTTGACTGTTTGCTGGGTTTAGATGGGAACTTGTGAGACTGAAGATCAAGCAGTTGAACGAGACAAATGCAGCATGTACTTTGACATTTCATTTTTACCAATACATACAATGCTTTGACATACTTCTGTGGCCTATTTTTATCTGACCTCATACTACTATACTTGTAGACAGATCAGCATTCTGCTGAACTATGGAAAGTATTTATATAAAGAATCTTGATCTAGGATTGACTGCTATTAGAAGAGATTGCTCTGAGCTTAAAGATTCTAGTCAACAAAGCTCCCAGAATGCCACTTACTCTCTGCAGGATACCTTAAATTATTTTAGTAAAGCTCAAAAGCAAGGTGGGAAAAATCAGAGCAGCAAAATTCAGGACAGTTGAGCAAACATCACCTATCAAAACTTAAACACAAACGGTATCTACCCGAGGACTAACCACAGCAGAAGTCAGCAATTCTAGATAGCAATTAAAATTCTCTGATATATTTTAAATTTATAAGCTTCCATCTCTGAATTTAAGATAAAATCTAAAGATATGTGACCAAAAATAAGGCAGTCACTTACCCAAGAGCAGGAACTACTCAAGTGTGAAATAATGGTAGTGACAAGTATTATAGTGGAAAAAAGGTGCAGGCTTGTTAAAAGCCAGATATCAAACTAACTACTAGGGGATGCAGAGTGCACCCTATTTATGAAATATGCCAGAAGCATTTTTAAAAGCAATGTCCTGAAGCCCTTTAGAATTAAAGTGTATCGGGATTTTTTCAAACTGCTTTAAGGGAATAACATTCTTGGCATGCAGAGACTGGGTCAGACCATCTACTACAAAGAGCTGAAAAACAGAGTTTAAGTGTATGTTATTCTACGTGTATCTCCACAGGAGCTGTCTATAGATTATTAGGTATTATTTATATGAAACATCTCAGAGAGCTGGATAGTTAATGTATTATCAGACTGAACCAACGTTCATAATGATAGCCTGTAGAGGCAGCCTGAGGGCGATAAAGGGTGTACATCCATTAGAGAGAGCAGACAAGACAATGTCAAAGCCACCATTTGTTCCAAGGACCAATAAAGTCAAACCTTCTGTTAATCACTGTTATTCCAACAGGAATGAAAGGGAGAAAAAAGAAAAAAGTCTTTCTTACATCATGATTGGGATAACAAGAGCTATATACAGAAGAAACCTGAAAAGTCCAACAAAAGTGCTTGATAAAAAATTACCACTTTTCAGAAAGAAAACCCAGACTACTTTTTCTAAAAGGTAGCAGAAAAGAATAGGACAAATAACTAGCTATTTAACAAAAAAGTTTAACAAAAGAGCATGTGTATGTGAATTAAAAATATTTGTAAAACATACCTCAGAGTCATCTTTAATGGTGTCATGTTTCCGGTTTGAAGAAATGTAGGGAACTGGAAAAGAAATCAAACAAGTAGTGTGGTTAACAAGGCCTTCATTAGAAATAACTTTAAAAATTAATAAATGGGAAGATGATTTAGTAGCTTAGGGTCAGCAGTTTGCTTTAAATACTACAGGACAGTTGATCAAGTTTTTCCATTTTATTCTTGCAATCCTGACAGCAGATCCTAAGGGCACTGCAGAAACAACCAACTCTGAGACAGTAAGAAATTCATCAATGAACCTTTGAGCTCAGACTAGCACCTGACAAAGGCGAGAGTCGTTTTGGACAATGGGTAAAATAAGTGGGCCCTTAAAATAAGGCAGGTAAAACCAAAGATATTAACCTAGAAAGAGTAGTCCAAATCACATAAAGTTAAGAAATACCTAAAGTCTGAGGGTGCACTTGTCTTAGCATCACAGTTTGGCCCTGAAATGCAGGGTTCTTGTTTATTTTAAAAAGCAAATCTATTGTTGCCGATTGCTCTGTGCAATTTCAGAGCATATGAATTTAGGATGAAACCGAACCAGATGCTATGTTTCAGAAGTACATTTATTATAATGGAATCCCTAATGAGCATTTAGTCCATGGGACTAAACTAGAACTAATCCAAAGTAAGCTTTAAAAAACCCAAACAGGTAGAGCAGAAACTGGGCCTCTAAATGGGGAAACACATGAATTCCAACTTCACAAAAGAGTACTCACTTCCATCAGTTTCTTCTGAAGGGAGGTCAACTTCATCATTTTTATCATCTAACTGAGGTTCCTGGGAAGGCATGACCGAATCCTTGCAAAATACATAAATTATACAGGAAAAAAACATCGGTTTATGCAGTCCCTTTTAAATGAGTATGTCTTGCCATATAACTACAATACAGTGAGAACCTCACATCTGTATCTTCCAGAACGAAAACTGGATTTTGTAGAAAGCGTTTCCAAATATTAACATTTTATAACACATTATAAAACCAGCCTACCAAAAGCTTAAATGCTATGTCAACCGTTCTCTGCAACTACAACAGATGTTTAGCTGTCTTTTAAAAGTAAGATTACTATATTTTATTGCAAAGTTCAAACTTTAATTCCATTTAAGACTTCTGAGTCTGTTCCACATGGAACTGCAACAAAGTAAACACTTCAGCATGATGTTACACGCTCAATTTAGAGCACTGGCATATTCCTTTCCTATTTAAAAAACATGAGTTGTCACTCATTATGCAAGGGTACTGCATAAATCGGTCGAGATTACAATACCAAATAGCTTTGTAGTACATTTGGACCCTGGTCTCATTCACGACTCATAATCATAGAATCATATGGTTATGAGTTGTGAATAATAAGATAATGAGACATGTAGGACTATTCCAGCAGGTACGGCAACATGCATAAATAAATTGCCAAAAAATCTAGTAACATCAAGACAAGTCATATGCAATACCAATAAAGAAAAATACGGGTTTGAGTTAGAGACAAGATGCAACAACCAGCGAGAAGCTGGTTATAGTCTGTGACGAGTATGGGGAAAGGCTAAAAAATTCAGGGATACAAGTTAATGTTTAAAGCCTGGGAAAGACACTGGAGCTGCCACTGGAATATGAGGGGAATGGAGAGGATGAGAACAGTACTGGAGAAACTGAGATGGCAAGAACACGAAAGCAACAAGCCTTTTTGCAAGCGGTAGCGCAAAAACTGCACTAGTACCTTAGTTCTTAAAACATTCCCATAGGGTAAAAGGAACAAACGCTAAGATTGTCAACGACAACACTTATCTACCTGTAAAATACAACAGGTCTACTGGAAAAGTCAAATGAGCCTGCTCACACCTAAGTCATATCACAAGTTTTCTTTTCTCGCTTTGCCTCTACTGCTCACAATCCAAAGGCCTGTCCTCCATGGACATTTCAGAAACCAAAAGCCAAATACCACCAAGTATTATAAACCTACAACCACACACAGCATTTAATTACTTCGGATGCACATCTAGAAACAGCAACACGGGACACAATGAAATGTTTTAGCTTTATACAGAATGAAAACTTACCATATGCCTTTTGCAGGTCAGTGGAACGAGTATATGACAACGTTTATGGACCAACAACTTGCAGTTGATACACTTGTAGCCTTGCCTTCCGAGCCCCCATATCCTTTCACTGCACTGGCCACAATACGCTCTCTAAAAGCCAGAATGCATATTATCAATTCAATTATCAATTCCCTTCTGTAGAAGAGTAGTTATCTAGCAGTAAGAATCCACCCTACAAGAACACATTCTAGTCACCTCCTAAGAGATGCTGAATAGTAATTCTTTTAGAATATCCAGAGTTTCTCTAATAACTGAAGGTTACACTTCACACTCAATTCAGCTAAAAGCAGTCATTTTTTAATGAATGTTAAGAAAACAAATATCTCAAGCACATGGAATGCATTATAGCCTGACAACAGCAAATCATTCCTAGAGAATAAGTACATTCTGAATTTCAGGTTCTGACAGAGGTTACCCAAAAATGACAGGAATTTGTACTACACAATTATGCATAAAAAGTACCCAAGTTGACAGCTTTGGAGAAGACCAGCACAAAATGTTACAAAAGACAAGTTAAAGTATGAAGAATATTCTGTATCTGCACCTATATACTTTAACAGTGGTAGAACATCAGTAGAAACTTTGCATAGTTAAAACCCATCTATGAAGTTGGAGGCAAAACCTCTGTATGCTGCACTATGTAATATCAAAAATATGGCCTTTTTTATACACGCAGCAAAATGGCATCTGAATCAATTAAACCAAAATGAGGACAAATTAAGAAGCCAGACATCCTACTGCTGACTTTAACAGGGCAGGTCTTTAAATAATTTTTCCAGTGTATGTGTGCTGTGATCATTTTATCCACTTTACCAAGGTGCCTAAGAGCAGCCTGAGAGTCTTATGTGCCAAGAAGTCACCTAGTCCCAGTTATCCCTCTACACAGCGCACAGGTTGTCAACAGAAAACTTGCTCATTATTCCCTATCAGCAGATTTTCTCCAGTAATTACTGTACCCGGCAGAGACACTGCCTGTCCTTCCGCAAGCAGCAGATGAAGTCCTGCACTCATCCCCCATTCCAGGCTCAGGCAGAACTCTGCAACTGTCCCAAAGCCACGAAACAGTGAAAGTCTGTTCCACCCAGCAAACGGCAAGTTAGAGTGCGGTTATTCAGATCCTCAGACTAATGAATCACACACGGTGTCCTGCCCAAAGGCAGTAAGCTACTATAAATCCTTACTCATAATACAAGGAAAAAAAAGGTCAAAAAATGGATCATTTTAAATATTTTCTGTACTGCCCTTCTTATATTTTGATAGTTGTAGCAAACAAAACTTAACTACTTCCCGTTCACCCATGCAGCCAGTCCTCCTTGATCAGAAGAAACCTAAACTGCATTGCCCAGGAAAGAAAAAACACCAAAAAACATACTGCCTAATAAGAGAGTAAGCCTTGGACGCTTATAGCCACTTCTTTCAAAATTCCTGGTCCAGACTTCCTTCACCATTTTTGTATAGGTTTGGCAGCAGTAATATTAAGACTAAATAAAATGTCTTAGGCCCTGGAAATGACATACAACAAAATAATCTCATTTACTTCAGTCAGATGCAGGGAAGCAAGGGGAAAAGAGAAAAAAAAAGTAGGGGCGGCTCCCAAATTCCTTCAGTAATACAGGTATCCCTCTCATCTCTCTCCAAAACATATACTAACACAGCAATAACAAAAAGTTAACCTTTACATTATGTTCAACAAGATTAGATTCTTGCATGTGTTCATCTACCTGAATTATCTGAAAGAGTTTTAAAAGGTTACTTTGAAAAAGGAATGAATTCATAAGGTAATACTCCAGTCTTAAAAATTCAGTCAACATTAAAACATATAAAATAATAAATTAGTCATATATGTATTACTGAATTAAGTACCAAATTTTAATGTCACATTTTACATTTCATGTCAACTTTATCCCTAACTTCAGTTGGATATGGTTTGTGTTCTGGCTTTATATGATTTCATTTGTATACAGTTATAACAAAGCAGTCTTATTTAGGATTGTTGACAGATGGGCACGTCGATAAGGTTTCAAAAACTTTAGTGGATATACACATATCTGCCTAATTTCCATTAAAAGATCATTATCTATAACATTATGGATTATTGATGTGGCAGGTATGCATTCACTATGTTTCAAAAAACTGTTTTAACTATGCAGCAAATAAGCACAAAAAAGCATGTTTCATACTGTAAATTAAAAAAATTCAGTTGGTACACCACATTATACAAATGCATGTTATAACTCTGATACACGACTTATTTTTCACGTACCTAGTGAGAAGATACTGAGTTTTAAGGGGTTTTTCCTTCTTTCAATGCGGTTTTGGGGTAGGGAGCATTAGGAAAAAATGCTGATTTCATTTAAAAAAAAGATAGTGCTGAACTGAAAAGTTAACTCACCTCACTGTACTCAGTTTTGTACTGAATTCCCCAAAGTGTATACTACATTTGAATATATGCTGCAATACTTAGGCATAATGGGATAAGTGAAGGAGGTGTCTCAGCCTTAAAGCTACATTCACTTGCTTATGTGGATTAAGTCAGATTCTTAACGCAGTTGTATTTTAGCTCAATAAACCAGGGTGGTTTTTTCTTAATTAGGTTACGTAATACCTCAGATTCAAAACAGTTGCAGCTAACATCAAGAGCTCTAATCTTTAAGAATCACAAAGAGTACTGAAGGTAAAAGATTATGTTAACAAGCAATCAAAATCACATCGAGTGGAGAGGAGAAAAGCTGCTCTAAGTATGCGCCACTTTAAATAGTCACTAAACCACTTGTTTAGAGACTTTAAAAATAAATTATTTCCACCAATCATATATTATTAAATCCAACCCAGATTCAAAGACTTTCAAGTTTTTCTGTTACGACCTGAATCACACTGCATAGATTGAGAAGTCACATGAAGAAGCATCTTGCTTTTCCTTTCTTTTCAACACTCAAACACAGCAAAAAAAAAAGCACAGACTGAGAAAACAATTACCACAGAACATCACCAAAACCCAACATTTTATGCAACAGTACTCACTCTGTTAAAACGTTTGGCTTGAAACAAATGCCCATTCACTCGGTACAGCTTCCTCCATCTTCTGGCTCCACGTCGGTAGATTGATTCTAAGAAAGAAATTAAAAAGGTGTAAAGCAGCAGCATGGTAGCACAGCGATACCACACGCACTATGTTAAGCAAGTTGCAACTGAAAACAATCTCGCTTTTCTAAATACCAACGCACAGCTAAAATCCCCACTGATTTTTTTTTTTTTTAAGGCGGCCGTAAATGACAGCTTCTGTGGGATGTGCTTTCACCACTGCCTCTCCCTTTTCTCCGTCCCTCTCTCCTTCCTGACAGGATGATAATCCTGTTACAGTTTCTTGGCTGCTGGCTGTTCAAGCTCAGGTGAGAGGGACAGATAACTTAAAGAAACAGCTTCCTCTGGTAAAATTACAATGCTGATCTCACCGTGACACCCTCACACATAAACACATAATGGATGTCTGGTGCTAATAATGCTTTACATACACAATATTAAAGACACTACAAGACCTGAGAGTTACATTCTTTGACCTCATTTTTATCTTGCCATTAAACACCACCAAAATATTTTTTCCGTTACGGAAACAGTTGAAGTGCAGGTCTGCAATTATTTCTAATATATTCTAAACATAACAACAAGAGATCCTTTAACCTTTTTAAGCCAGACTTCCCAAGATGCCACCCATGATGGTATCTACTATCTACTCCAAACTACTTTTGTTGTTGCTTTTCACATCATACGTGCAATTTTTGTGTGACTGGTTCAATAGAGAATTTGATATTTAATACTAAGCGCTGAAAGACCTGAAAGACACATTGTGCAACGCCAGTCCTCTTTAGAGCTGCTCACAGCTGTAATGGCGACATGGCCGACCCCTGCCACAGAGCCGGGACCATGAGCTGGCCATGGCAGGCAATACACCAGTGGGTACTGGGGGGAGCGGGGAGCACGGGGGGAAGAGATGAGGGGGGTAAGTTAAGCAGAAAATTCAACAACAGTGTAAAAACTGACAACATACTCCTGCTGTCAAGAGGCTAAAAAATAATAATAAGTCATATTTAGCAAGATTTTCATTGCTGATTAATTATATGTAATTACAGCTATTAGGAGATTCAAATTTAGGAGTTCTTAAAGTTTCCTGTAATATTTAAAGGTAACAAGCATATGACAGTGAGACAAGTCTGACACATCCCCTTAGACATTTTCAACAAAAGTATTTTACAGTGTTTTTATGGGTGTTATAATATCCTCTTAACTGAAAAAACTAGAGATGTGAAACACTAGCATAACTCTTATTTCGATACCATTATTTAAAGCTATCTCCAGCAACATGATGAGTAAGATTTCCCAATACAAAGTTTTATACATGCTTTTTTTAAAAAAAATTATTTATACAAGTTATAATGCAACTTAACACAGTTGGCAGCTTGTACAAAACATATTTCCATCTACTTCTATCAGAAACATTAGTAAGTACAGCAGTTTCATAGGGAGTGGAGAACTGAACAGCACAAGAAGTGTGAATAACTGAGAAGACAACAGTAAAATATACCCTTTTATACTATCTTGTGGATAGCTACCCCAGGCTGGATTTGGTACCTAGGTGCACTGGCTCTCCCAGCCAGAACAGCTCACTTTCGTAAGAAGCAATTGTATTTGCTCAGAATAAGATGATCCTCACTTCTTCCCTCTCGCCTTACCAGGGTCTATCACATCACTTTATCTTTCTCTTTTAGAAAAGTTGCAACTCTCAATCAGGAAGTGGAACAGGAGAGGGGGCTGTGTTGGGGTTTTTTGTTTGTTTTTAAACTGAGCATCCAATATTAGGTTAGCCGCTCAAGCTGTCCTTTAATCAGACTAATACAAGTGAAACAAACAACCAATACAGAAAAATATGTCATGTTAACTAAAATTGCCCAGACAATACAGCAAAGAGCACTTAATATAAAAACTTTGAGACTTGATTGATCAACATTTCTACATTCTGACAAGGTATTAAACTGTAAATTTATAATCCTCAGAAGTTAATGCAAAATCATCTTGAAGTTTCATCTTTAATATTTCTTTCAAGTTTTAAACAGTTAAGCTTTAAATATCCACACCTGATCAGATGAAGGTGCTTTTTTTTTCTTATAAAAAAGCCCAAACATTTTCACTGTCAAAAGATAATGCAAGTAGTAAATAGTTTCTTTGTTGAAAAATTACTTTAACTTAGTATTGAGCAAGCCAAAAATCACAGGCTACTGACATACAATGTGTGAATACTGACTAATACTGGCTCCGATTTTAGATACTCTATTTTCGTCCTTCAAAAACAAGGCACATAAGAGTATTGAAGTTTCTGGGACTCCACAAATCTACTGTGCCAAGTCTGCAAACATTCATATGTTACTCTATTTGCATGTGCAAACGTTTACTTTGCAAGTTTTTGAAACAGACACTGCACTACTAAATGAATTGTTCACAATTTGGAAAAAAAAAAAAACCAACTTCTCAAAGGAGCTGAAAGGCTGCGTGCCACAGAAGGGGAAAAGAAAGTTACTAGAACAGAGGGGTATCACCTGATCTGTTTATTTGACTCCTATAGCTCTTCAAAATATGCCCAACATAAACTTTAAAGCAAACAGGAAAACCCCGCTCTTCCTAAGCGCAAAGAAAATTTAAATGAGAACCTAGCAAAACTATTGCAAAGTTTTTGTCTAAAAATATACCCAAGCACCAGTGAAACTGTTCCACCGTTTGTAGGATGAATTTTCACCAAAAGGAAAAAAATTCACACGGATTTTTTTCCAAAATAGCTAATTGATTCATTAGACAAAGCACCATATGGAGGCAACCTAATACATCTGTGTTCTGAACATTAGCTTATCACTGACATGAGGAATATTAAGTGAACGGTAAGTTAACAAGCAGCTTGTGCTGATGAAGTCTGTAAATAAAGGAGCAAGTCACTTCCCTAATTAACGATAAATATTAAATCAAAGTCAGGGTTTTATATCATATACTTGTGAGGCAACAGTCTAACCAAAACTGAACTTAATACAGCATCACTTTAAAAAGTTGGAACCCCCACAATTTACCACTATGGCTGCCACTGAGTCAGCGCAGGGTGTAGGGCAAATCAACTCCTACTCCCCGTCTCTAAAAGGGGCCAAGGTAGGAAAAAAGTGAGAAAACAGCAATCATTGTAAGACACACCTTTATATCACAAGTTCTATTATTACAAAATAAAATTAAATTTCTATGACAGAATAATATGTTCTTAGTATTGTCAATAATAGGGTTTTTGTAGTCCATATTCAGCCAGTTGCACAAAGTCTACTTGGAGCCCAGTGACCACCAGTGTACCCCAGGGGACAGTACTGGCTCCAACCCTGTTCAACACCCTCATCGGCAACGGGGACGGGGCAGAACACACCCTCAGGAAGATCGCTGGCGATACAAGAGTGGCTGATACACCACATGGTTGTGCTGCCAGAGAGACCTCAACCCCCGGAGAGCTGCGCAGGCAGAAGCCTCGTGAAGTTCAAAGAGAAGTGCAAAGTCCTGCACCCAGGGAGGAAGAACCACCATGCACTGGGGGGAGGCTGGAGGCCGACCAGCTGGGAAGTAGCTTTCAAGAAAAGAACTTGGGGGTCCTGGTGAGCACCAAGTTGAACATGAGCCAGCAATGCACCCTTGTAGCAAAGGCAGCTAACGGTGTCCTGGGCTACATTAGGAGGAGCACCGCCAGCAGGCCATGGGAGGTGATCCTTCCCCTCTACTCAGCAATGGTGAGGCCACACCTGGAGTACTGTGTCCAGTTCTGGGCTCCCCAGTACAAGAGAGACATGGAGCTACTGGAGAGAGTCCAGAGAAGGGCTACGAAGATGATGAAGGGACTGGAACATCTCTCATATGAGTAGAGGCTGAGACCGGGGACTGTTTAACCCAGAGAAGAGAAGGCTCAGAGACATCTCAGTGTATACAAAGACCTGAAGGGAAGGTATCACTGAGTCAGACTGGTTTCAGTGGTGCCCAGTGACAGGACAAGAGCCAACAGGCACAAAGTGGAATACAGGAGGTTCCATCTGAACATCAGGAAACACTTCTTCACAGTGAGGGTGACGGAGCACTGGAAGAGGTTGCCGAGATACTCAAAAGCTGCCTGGGCGTGATCCTGGGCAACCTGCTTAGAATAACCTACAAAACCAGACTACAATGTGTATTTTATGTATCTAGTAATGCACTCATGAAAGAGGACATCCTCCCTAAAAATTCACTTAAGGATAACGGCAGGTTATAGAAAGGAATTTGAGATTTTAATATCATTATTATTTTGAGCATTGTAGAACACTGCGATTCTTGATAACCAAGAACTAAAACAAGGGGTTTTTTTTTGGTTTTTTTTTTTTCAGCCATGATTGATGCCAGCCACCTAGAAAAAGGAATGCCATCACACAAGCATGACTATTTAATTACTGTGTTTAATGAAAAGGGCTATTTTTTCATTTATTTTGGAGTACACATCAGTTAACTCATTAAGGACTTTGAGTTAGCTCCTTGGAGGCTGTAGGAGATATCATACCCCTAATTACACAAAGTAATCTTTCCTCTCCAATGAATACTGAAGACAAGCCTTCACCTAACAATAAAAAAAATCTTTTTAATATTTGTTTTGTATGTGAACAAGTTTAGAGGAAAACTCAAAACATATTTTAAGCTGCTAACAGGAATAACAAGTTCTTATTGGGGAACACAAATACGTATTCTAATTGCAATGAATGTACTGAACTTTATCTACTTTCAAGATTGGAAAATTGGAGGAAAAAAAACCCAGACTGTTTTTCAAGTTAGTATTACAAGGGAAAGAAAAATACTCAAACTGAATGCCTGAAACAAAATTAACCAGCTGCCCCTAAATAAAACACAGTGTGAAACAACTGGCTGTTGCTGTTCTGCAATTCTTCCCTCTGTTGTCAAGCTGTGCAACAACATCCCTAACAGTAATGCACAATGAACCCTGTAAATATGTTTAATATTGTTTTTTCAAAGACATTTCCTAGGGTTGGGTTGTTTCATCTTTTAAAAAAAATATTGTAGGAAAAAAACTAAACCCCCCCAAAATTGTGGATATAAATGGATGAGCAATTTGCCTATAATCCAGCATTCATTCCAAATTAACTCATCTACAGATGATACTCCCCCAATTCAAAATTACCTCTTCAGAACTTAGCAGAAAGGACATGAACCTTGACTTTGAAGACGTAACTTGGTAAAGCAGGGAGAAATGGAAGGCGGCACAATTATTTTTCAAATTATGATATACTTTCCCATCACTGGAGAAGAGAAACACCTTAAAAGACAGGCCTAACCTGCCCCCGAGTCCAAAATGTTATTTTTGCATCTGAGCATTTAGAAGTGCTTGTATTTTCCCAAATATGTAAGAGCAATCATCAGTCGTCTGAAAAGCATGGTTTACACCACTGAAGAGCAGTACGATGGCCACAAAAAAGTTATTTCCCCTGCATTTGGATTTACAAATGCAATTCCAAAAGTCTGCTTTTATGTGATCAAACTATAATGAAATCCTTTACTATACTAAGCACAGAGGTAGTTTGCTATTGCTGCAAATCACTTCCCAGAGATTAATGCAACTTGTTTACAGGCCAATTACATTGCCTCCCAGCTGGACAGTATGAGAATGCCCAGTTTTTGTTTTGTTCTTTTAATGTTTTGCTGAGCAGACAAGTGAGCATTCTTTCAAAACCAACTCATGAATTACAAGTAGGAAATTGATACTGGTATTTCAGATAGACTCTGAATTAGATAAAAAGATAACAAAAATAATTACACATGAACACAGAACAAATTTTGGGAAAGTAAATTCTAAAGAGCTTTGATAGTATGTTGTTTCACATACCTGTAACTTAATATGTCCCAAATAGTTAAGTTGAAACAATAAAACTGCTTTCTGAAGCACGTAAGAGACATACATTGTATGGTATGTTAATTGGCCCTTTTTTGTTATGAATGAGCTGCTATGTCCAATGGCCACTCCTTTTCAGAAGTTAGAAAAGGAATACAGTCCCCTTAACAATATATAGGTATTATTAAATGCTTTCACCTCTTACCATTATTAAAATGGTCAGAAGATATAATTTTATTATTTCATTTAAAATTGATTAGCAGTTGCGGAACCTTATCCCCATCCTTATTTTCTTTTTCAGACACTAAGATTAACTACAAAGTCAAATCAACCTCTATGAGTAAAAAAAAAAATCAAGCACAATTAAGATAGCAATAATGACAAAGGAAGTGTACTACATATAGCATCAGCAGAGAACCAACAAGGAAATATTACTGTTCTATGAGATACAGTTTTATTTACCTGGCACTTATTGCAACACAGCTAGAATACTGTTTGAATATCCTACTCCCCGCTGACTTAGAAGGGGGTCAACAGACTCCCAGTTCAGGTGGAAAACATCCTCCATACACACTGATTTCTCATGCATGAGATCTTGGTTGCTCATATTCGTATCCTTCTGTTAAAGTGGCTCCATGCCATTGCAAGGTGGTAAGTCACATTTACAAAGACAAAGCCATCCAACAAAAACAGAGCTAACATCTCATTTTGAAAGTCTCTGCTGCACTGGTGCTGTACACCCCTTTAGATCAATCACACCTGTTAATACCTTATGCTCTTCCTTGGTCTAGGTTAAAAACCTCATATGAACAGTAATTAGAAAATCTGGGTTGCCTTGTCATTAAAAACACTGATTACATTCAAAATACATGAGAAAATTAAGAAACAAAAGGATCTAAAAACTATTTTTAAAAATACAAGCTTCCACTTTCAAACAAAAAATAATAATACCTTATATTCACAGAAATACAAGAAATAAAATGTTTAGACAATATGCAAATTGTCCTTAAAAGTTCCCTGAACTTGTGATCAACAGGAGGACTGATCAGAAAAGTATTGTGGGCAAGGCCTCAGAGATGCACCTCACAGAAGCACCCACCGTGGAAGGCAATGATGCATCCTATCAAAACAACAAGCAAGGCAGTTACTTTAGCTATCAAACAAACAGGAGACATCCGAGGATCTGCCCTAATAGCTTTTCAGCAAAACAAAGTAATCAACTGCTACTTCAAAAGAGATATCTAAACATTCAGTAGCAAACACAGTTTACAGAATTATTTCTTGAAAACGGTAACGGAAATGTAACCCTCCAACAATGATGGCAAATAAATGCAGGCGATAACTTGGGATGTTTCCCGCAAGCAAACAAAAAAGAAAGATTTTTTTAAAAAAATCTCATAATAAGATATTTCAAACCCCACATTTTTAATTGATCCAGATTGTCTTAATATTAAGTATAAGAACTGCAATTGTTTTGGTGAGGCTGCTGAGTGCAGCAAGTCCCATGGCAGAAGCGTGCACACAAGCTGGGCGATGAACAGGAGCTACAAGTCTAACCTGAACCTCACGCAAAATTGAGTATCATGGAGAAATCTGGGATTAAACTAGGATAAAAGCAGGACTCTCCCAGTCACCTGGTGCAGAAATTGTAGCAGGTTCAGGTGATCTACTCACTTCCATACCGAATTCTAGAACACCAACTGTGAGGTCAATCACAGAATTTGAATTCTCTCTTTACTTGGAGACTAACCATCTACTAACCAATCACTAAGAACTGTTAGGAACGTGACTAACAGCCCAGAGTTTACTCGTATATTATCTAGTCAAAGCAAAAATGTTTGTCAATTAAGTGAAAACAAATTTGGTATTCATGCATCAAGACAGTTATTTGCTGAAAAGTATTGATTTGTTTGAAATATACAATGATATGTTGACCTGTGTACAGGGTCTATAGAAGTTTTTGTAATCTTTTGAGCACACTCTAATAAACTTAAATTTTCATTTTCTTTGGAACAAGAGTAATTGTTTCAGAATTAAAGCGACAAAATATGACAGCATTACAGGACAAACCAACAGAAGATTCTATGATTCTAAGAGAGCATTGTTTTACTAGCGTTATGTAAAAATCCTTCTAAAAAACCCAAACAATTTAAGGTGGCAGATACACAGGAAAAATAGTATTGTTTAAAATATTTGAGAGTGCTGAAGGTATTTATGCTTTCAGCATCCAAAAGACACTTCATTACTTCACAAGGCTTATTCCTATTGCTTGTTGAAGAAATAACTCAGAACTCAAACTCTTTTTTTCTATGCAAGGGTCATGGCTTTTTATACAGATCCCAACTTTGCCATCTGAGACCAGAATTTTATGTCTTACATAAAATTTATTAGATATGCTTGAAAATAACAAAATACTCAAAGTGTTACAAAAGAAATCCTCACTAAATTCAGTTACTGGATGCTACTCCAGAAGTGAAGATGTCCTGATTACAAGGACCTCTGCGAATCAGTTATCACAATCTGTTGTGTGTCCTTCTCAGCATCTCTTACTGACATACACATTTTGCAAGGCTGTCCGGGACACAGGATGATGATGCTGTAGTTGTTGCTCTAATTTGAAAGAGCATGTTATGAAAAGGGACGAAAGACAATTGGTGATGGGTCTATACTTTTGAAGGTGATTAATATTATTGTTTAGTAAAGAAAAAAGTTCAATTTTCCCCGTCTCTAACTTGACCTTCTATGCAATTGTAAACTTTACACTCTTTCATGATGTGTAGTTGGCCCCTCTGTTTACAAAACTACAGCAGTTACTTGCACTACAAAACTGAGCTTGCATTCTATTGTTAATAAAAGTCCAAAAGGCTTCCTTTGTGGACTGCATCATATACTTTCCCAAAATAAAAGTCACTTTCATTACAAAATTTAGTACAATGAAAACTGAGTTTAATGTTCTATCGACATGAATTAAGATCTGCATTAAAATGTTTTTTAATCAAGCTGAAAGAATACTAAACCATTACTTAAATGAATTATTTAATTTACCTAACATAGTACTGAAGTAGATCAAAATTAAGTTCTGAATATTTACGCAGTCTGTGGTAAAATAACTTCAGCACAAGATGAAGCATTTCTTTAGTATTAAACCTCATATTTGCAACAGAGACCTCCGAGCAGTATTCTACTTACCTGAACTAATAAACTGGCACCTTTACTTAGGTATATTTTTATCCAGACATCACTCATTTCTTCACATTTCCAAATTTTATAGCTTCAACTAAGCCTCTATGATTTGTATTTAGCAAGCACTTAACGCAACAAAGCCCAGATTACCGACATTGGTCTCTTCTAGTCTACATCTACAGTCACTTTGTAGGCCACTGTGTTTGTTTGGGGTTTTTTTTTTTGAGTTTTTTTTTTTTAAATAAACTTCTATGTCGTAGTACATACATGAAGCACTACTTTTAATATAAACAAAAGCCTGCTAACAGAAAGCCTCTGTATTCTCTACAATCTGGAATTACTGAAGGTGGCAAACAAAGAAGTGAGGAGCAAACCGATGAAGTTTCCTGCAGGAATTTGGTTCTACTTCACGTTATCAGTAGCCTGCACGATTTCAGACTTGCTGGGGAATCTTAATCTAGACTTGATACCATGCATTTTCTAGAAAAAGTTAATCCTTTGAGTACGTGTGATACGTATCTATTGGTAGTTGAAAGGGGTGAGAATTCCAGCCCTTTTGTGACAGAGCTGGCAATCAGAAGAAACTGAATCAAGTCTGTTGAAGTGTGATCAGTTAAAACTTGGTTAGATCAAGTTTTCATCTAGTCTCATTTTTTATCTTAAATAGCAAGTTATAACATTTCTCTCAAAAGGGTTGAAGGAAAAACAAAATAGCTAACGACTGACAAATCCCCCAGAACACATTTTAGAAGACTTAATTTTACAAGCCCCACTTCCTGTCCTGCAGGGAAGGGTTAAGTGATTTCACTTAATCTATGCCATACATGATTTTTAAATTAATCATATCATATTTCATTAGTTGTCTTCAAAGTTGAAATCCTAGTCTTGTTTTCCTTGCATTGAAACCTTTCCACAGATCGGGCTGGGGCCCATCTTGTACACCTCATTTTCCCTTTATTTCATACTTACCTGTACAATTCTATTTGTATTTCAAACTGCTATCAAACACAAGGCTGATGATCACAGAATTACCAAAAGTTTCCAGAACCTCTGCTTAGAATGAAATTGAAATTAAAGTTAGCTAAAGCCCCCCCAACTTAAGCAACACATTTACCAAGGGCTGTTCATGCCTACTTGTCATGAAAAGCATGAAGTTCCTATCTTTTAGGTTTTTACCATTTGTATTAAATTGATGTTATTGAAGTTTTCTTCCAGTGCATACTGAATTACTTGATTTGCCCTCAAGTGATAGGCATCAACACCTATCTGACTACATCATCACTAAAAATGCAAAGCTGTTCAAAAAACCCACCAGCTATTCAAAATGGATTTACATTTGTTTCAAATTCGTAGAGCTTTTATAAGGTGGCCTTCACAATGCCCTTGAAACCATTATTTGGCTCCTACAGTCTCAATGTTAGGAGACCTTTTCTCAGTCAGGCTGTTTCCCTTCACAGCATGGTTCCATTACTTTGGCTTATGATCCCACTCCAAGACAGTTCCATCTCCCTCCCCAATGTTTACACGATTCTGGTATTAGCAGAATGACAGAAACTCAGTTTAGCTATTACTTCATAAAGGTATACTTAATCTTTCCTAAGAAATCAGACTCGAGCATATTTCTCTGAATTCTTTTCAATTTAATGAATTGTCTGCTAATATTATACCCAGAAAAGTATGCAATGCCTCGGTATGACAGGGGACACTGTTACCTTGCAGCAGGACTAACTCTCGAGAGCTATCGCTTTTCAGTCCGACAGTTTTGACAGATCTGTACCTCACAGTACTTTATTCTGCTTCGTATTAGGAGGAAAGCAAGCTGAAATTAAGTTCACACGATGTCTATTCTTATGTCATAATTTGAGTTCTACTAATTGTGCTCAGTTTTTATCATTCAATAAAACTAATCTGAGAGATTCTCCCATTTGGACTTTTCCTCCTTCTAAGCTTCCTCATATACAATACAGATATAACATTTATACATTTCACAAGTATAACATAAGAAGTAGAGTTTGCAGCAATATAAAGTATCACTAAACTTATTATTCAGTGACAGCAGCCAAATAAAAAATCTGAATGGTTTCAGTAGTTACTCATCATATCTGTTATATTCTGGACTAAATGATTATACACTAACAGCAAACTAAGTCAGTCTTCCAGCTTAGTCAATTCTTTTATGATGCAGAGAATTGTTTCCCAAGAAAGCAACCTTCCATCCCAGAGCTTCTCATCCTCATAGGGAAAAAAATCTGCGTATGATACAGTCTTACGCACCTGTCCTTTCACCTGGTCTGTTAATGGAAAGCTATGGTGTTTAATATGTTAAAGGAAGCATGTTTAAATCTTTCAAATTCATGATGGTATTTGTCTTTCAGCTTTTGGAAGGGGGCTTTCAACTCACCCCACAGAGGAAAGGCAGATAATTATACCAGATTTGCAAAGTTTACACACTGCTTCCTACCTAAAACCCTTCTGATTTCTACGGTGCTCTCCATTATCTGTGTATAATATAAGATCTGCCATGTAAAATCATTTTATCATAGCTATTCCTTCTAACAAGTCTGAAGTAACACCGGGATAGCTTGTAGTGCTGTTGTTAAGAACAATGATTGCATCTTGAAATTAATGGATCAGTTCCAGCCCCAGACTTATTGTTTCAGGCCCTACAATATCAATTTTATCACTGCCTGCCTGAGGTTTTCCTTTCTTTGCAATCCCTATGGATAAGAATAGTTTTTACTAGTGTACAAGCTAGAGAACAGGGAGTCCTGTGCTAGTCACAGGGCATCTGTACCTGCTTTACTGAAGAACGTGGTAGATGATAACCTAAATTATTAGAAGGAGCATGTAATAGCATTATTATTATTATTAGAATGAGCATGTTATTGTAGAAGTAAAGAGGACTGTATTAAAATATTGACGTTCTGCCTTAAAACAGTTTCTGGTTTGCTTTTAAATATTTCCCCAGCTAATGTTTCCAGGACAAGCACTTACAGATGCAGAAGAATTAGTAATGGAACTTCAGAATTACAAATGAGGTGCTTTCAGTCCACATTGAGAATCTCAGTTTTTCATTTTTCCACTACCCAAGTCACTACCTTCCCCCTGTGGTTTAAGGGCAGAACTGCACAGTCTGTTCATCACTTAACTCTTGCACTGACAGTGATGATTAGGACTCTCACATGCCTCTTCTGAAAACCACCCTTTCAGCAAGCCTCAAGTTAGTCACTTTTTTACTTCAGGAGATTTATTTACCATCCAGATTTGTACTGACAGCAAGTCTTCACTGGCTACCCAACTGCTATCACTACTTAGTCTTACAAGGCTTCACTTCTGAAGCACGCTCCATTTTAAGTTAGCAGCACCTGAAATTTCTCACAAAATCTGGTTTCTCACACAGCAACTCAAAAATCCAAGAGATAAATGTTGAAGAGCCCATTTATCTGCCCTGCAGGCCTCTGTTGCTATTTCTGTGGCCCAGTTAAACATTAAAAACCATAACTTGCATAGAGCAACTAATTTTAAAAAATATTACACAGAATCTCAAGTATAGTAATATATAATTAACCTTGACCATATCATTTAAGGGGTTACACATTGAATAGTTCTGTCAAGCTACTGAAACAGACAGGCCTAATAAAGGTTTAACAGGCTCACAGATGTCCACTAATTCCAACAAATAACACAAAAAGCTTCATCACCTTCTTGCCAATTTAGTTACCCCAAATACCTTTACATCAAAAGTGAATTTACCAACTTATGAGAAGTATATAGACTGGAAGTATGAGAGAGAACACAGGGGGATGGAGCTAGGCATTACATTCAAGAGAAGTTTTCTAAAACCAGGTGACATCTTTCCTGCATGATTATACTACATTCTGAGCAATAGCTAAGAGAGGGGGGCGGAATAAATAAAATAGAACACAAGCTATTTGTTATGACACCTAAAAAGCTAGCTCAAGTATTCCTTATTCCACTGTATTTTTGTAGTTTACAAATTGGTATACAAATATCTGCTACGATATCCAGTATCTTAAAGTAAGGGAAGGTATCAAATCCCACAATCAAGTGCGTACTTTATAATTTCATGCCTCAATTATCAAAAGAGAGGCCTAGCTCTTTATTTTTCATTGGGTGTTTCATAGCTAAGAAACATGTTGAAATCATGTTAGAATTAAAAGCATTAAATGATTATAAGCAAAACAGACCTTGAACTACAGTTCTGTTCTCTGTAACTTATGCTGTCTCATAATCTGTACTTATTTTTCAAATATGTCACATATAAAAAAACGTGGCACACAGTTAGGAAGACAGAGGAAGAAATTTCAGGTATTCTTGAGAAACTATGACACAGCTATTTTCAATTCCTAAGCAACAATATATCTCACATTAAAAATAGTACAGTTTTCCCCTCTGTCAGTTCAATTACTGAAGACCAGGAGAGGGTTACTAGCAGTTTCAAAATTGCCTAATTATCCAGTGCAATCCAATCTATGTTTTCAGAATAGTCTCTATGGTCGCAATAGTTCCTTTCTTCATTGGGGGATGAAATTGGTTCACGTGCTCTGAATAACCTAATCACTGCTGCCAATACAGTAACAAATGAAGGGAAAAACCTGCCTTATGAGCTAGAAAAATATTTACAGGCCACACTACTGTAGCAAGAAGCCTTTTAGAGCTATTTCATAGTATAAGGCAGAAAATAAAGCAAACCCAGATCTCTATACCCAAAATAAAACAGCTCACAACAATAATTAGGTTAGTAAGATACCTTTACTCAACCCTATGACGAAATTTTCAAGAAAGATGGCTCAGGGAAAAATGAAGTCCAAACACCTAATGCTAAAATACTGAGCTGATAAACAAAGAGCATAAGAGACATCCACAACACAGTGTAATCATCACCAAAAAGAGGCAGCAAAATCAGCCAGAAATATTAGATATTAAAACCTTAGTCTACAGTCATACTAATGCCATAAGTACTTATACATCAAAAACATATTCATTCTATTTCATGAGATTTAAAGGATTCCTAGTCTGCATTCTTCTATGTAATGAAGCCAACAGCAAAACAACCCTAAAATTTGTTAGCACTAGCTACCCAAATCCAAGACTAATTTTAACATTAAATACACATATCTATTTGTTCATATGTAAAAATGCAGAAGTGTACTAGCACAGTTCATTCTGACAATATTATAAACTAAGTAAACCTTAATTCAAAACAATTATTTCACAATTAAAACATCCATCTAACACAATCCACTAAATACAATTAAACAAAAAGGCCTTAGAAAATGATGCTAAATCGTTAATCTTTACATCAGCAATCTTACAATAAACAGGCCCTGAACACATACCGTCAGGGTTTTTTGGATACATTTCTTTCATTAATCTCCCTTATTAGCAGCAGCAGCATCACTCACTCTTCTGTTCTTTTCCTCCTAAAATACATTCCCCAAGAGTCCTTTCAAGGCAATTTTATCAGCATTTCTGAGAGGTCTCTCAGCCACATCCCTACGCACAAGAGGCAGCAGGAATCTCTGCATTTGTAACAATCTATGGCTGCAAAGGAGGGTGGTAGGCAAAGCAACTGTATCAGAACCAAAATGCTGAGTTCTATTATCTACTGCACCACACGTACACACATACCGCATCAACGGCCTCAATTCATAACAGCAATCACAGTAATGACAGATAAAATCTATAGAAAAAGCATGCATTACTCACTGGATTTTATTCTTTACCTTCTTCAGCATGTAATTCTTTACGCTTTACAACGTAGTAGGTATGAAATGAAACATTTTCCCTTTATTCCACTGATGCCGCTGTTTGAATACCATTAGATACCAAGGACAATAGGCAGGATCAGCTCGAACATTAAGAGCAAATATTTAATGGAAGACTGGCTACCCCCGTCTCTCCCTTTCACATCTCTGCCTCATGTATCCAGGCACGGGTGGTACTGGCTCCCTTGAGAGGCTGTAGCTAGCAGCTGAGGCACAAACTAAAACATGGCATGGATGTCAAGGAGCTGATGTCACGAAAACAAGTATTTCTCTGATAAAACCGGCAATTCCATTAGGGAAGTCCTACAAATCGATAGAAATTGTTCAGCCGAACGTGCTCTGTTATACAATGCACCACAGCACCAAGAGTGATAAATCAGATCAAGATCTGTCAGTGGAAATAAGCAGAGAATACAATAACTAAGTTATAAAACTGCCAATCAGATATCATGCTGTCTATCAGGCTATGGGGAAGGCTGTCACTTATAAGCACAGAAGAGAAATACACACCTAAGTATGTCAGAAACAATCTTGTTTAATATCAATTCCAAAAGAATAGCTAATCTACTAAAAAAGTACCAAAATTTTTTTAAATACACGAGACTGGCCTAGAAGTCTGCCATCTTTATCAGGAAACATTGTGATAAAGTATCCAAGGCTCCAGGCCAGCAGATGCGAGAAACGCCTCCGAGAGGTCACATTCAGTATCTGGGAAGAGATGCGAGATGTTTTAGAAATCCTGCCACCTCACCCACATAGCAGCACTGCCATTCCAGGCTCTGCGGACAGGTTACCTGTCTCACCGAAGGTAAAAGGTACCGTTTCTACAACAGCAGCCACACATTGATAGTGGGAGCTGGGTCTGGCACAACAAAAAGCGCAAAAATTCAGGAGCAAAAGGAAAACAGACAGTACAAACTCAGACTGTGCAATTTCTATCTTGCAGACAGCATCGCATCAATATAAGAAGGCAGGTTCTTCAAGCACAGAAAAACATCCCAAACTTTTCTTAAGGAATGCAAATAGAATTATTAGTCACGCAGTTTATTCCATTAATGGATTATGTGCATTTATTCCAAGCTTTGCTGGCTGCTACAGTCTCAAAACCATATCAGTTTCACAAAGGTCCAGGACAGCTAACAATTATATTATTAGATTTCAACATAAATGCAAAACGTTCAGTATGTATTTCTGCATTTTTCTTCCAAAGCATTATGGTTTTGAAGAAACTGGAAAGGAGAACCTACAATTCACTGCAAAAATATTTGCAATTCAGAAGGATCACATACTATTAGAAATAGTCTCTCCATGACCTAATATGAACGAGCCTGACCAATGACATTATTTAGCAATTGAAATGCAAATGAAATTATTTAGCAATCCCATAGTTCTGTTTGAAAATTCCATTTCAAACTGTCTGCACTTCTGTAACAAACTAGAAGTCCACACTTAGAGACCGCTAATTTAAATAGAGGCCCATTTTGGACAGAGCAACTAGTTAACTGTTTGTCTCTGGAAATAACTCAAGGCAAACTCATAAGCCCCTTTATAGCATAAGCATGATGCTCTAGAGAGGTACATACGTAATATTCTCATTTCTTAAAAGGATTTGCTGTTAATATAACTACAGTGATAAAGCCACATAAAATAAAACAAGAATTTGAAACATACTGAATATTTTCTGAAAAAAGGACAATATTTTAGTCCCGTCAAAATAAATAGTCCTTTAAATAAACTATATCACCACTATCAGTAACATTTCCATACAGTCCAAGTGCAATGCAGATGTTTGTCGTATGCCTTTAGCTAACAAGCAATAATGCTGAATGCTTCAGCTTATGCTAAATTAGCACCAATACATTTAATAAGTCTGTTGTAAAGTAATTTGAATATAGTTACAACTAGGCTACAATACCAGATTTCGACGCAGGCCCCATAGATGCAAAGAGGCAATATGCACTGAATTAATTCATTAAATTATGAGAAACCTGACCACAAATGACTTACCGAGCACATCCTACTAAACAGGCTTTTTAAACAACCAAAGTATGATTCACCATGACCTGTAAAACCATATAGGGAGAAATACCCTACAGACAGAATAACCAGGTCATCTGAGCCACACTAATCTATGTGCTTCTGTAGTTCGTCCCATGGCTTGAGATAACTAAGACATCTAACAAATTAACACAAAAAACTTTTGTGCTTATGTATCTACACTTTTAATGGGATCATTAAACTGCGGTGAACTTTATTATGCCACATTATTTGCACCGATAGCCCTTTAAGCAACAGCCTTTTCTCTCCTCCAGTTAGCTTACTTTTCTTGACAGTATTTCACATTAGTTTGCTTTGTGTTTTCACAAATAAAGGCAAATAATTCTGTTTGGGACTAGCACCAGTCTAGCTTGGCACAACATGAGTATTTCTTCCTTCCTTCTTTAAAGAGCCACAGGAACAGAAGCAGAGCTAGAGTTAGCTGGTTCTTTCAGTTCTTCTATCAGGAAAGCAGAGTGGCACAGATGCCCATATGAGTTCACTCCCTACAGCTTTCATCCGCTGAGTTAGAAGCAAGATAGAAAAAGAAAACAAAGTAGATTTCAGCATGTTGTGAGATAGCCCCAAACACTGTAGTGATGCCAGACTTGATTGTTCCACTCTTAGTTGCAGAATCAAGGGGGTGGGGGGAAGGCATACCAAAGTTAGAAATTTAAATAAAATCAACTATTCTGTCTTCAATGAAAGACAGCTGCTTCACAGAACACAGTCTGAAGACTTATGATGGAGTATTAAAACTTACATTTACCTTTGGCAAAATCTGCCTTGGTAGAACATTACAAGCATTCTAATGCCAACTAATCCCCAAATCCATCACTTTGTCTTTTACCTCAATTCTCACAAAAGTCAAAGGCACACAAGACATGGAACTACTCAAACATTCTAAGCATCATTACTAAAAGATTTGTGAAAAAGTAACAAGATACAGGGAAAGCCAGAACATTTACTGATGCTAACAATATTGTCTGTAGTTACCAAGGTTCCATTTTTACCTGCCCATACAAACCTGGCACCTTTCCAGGGAAGAGATTCAGTTTAGGACATAATGCCTTCTATAACTCAGGTCCCAGAACAAAACAGTGTTCCTTGTATACAATTCACACCAGTAACACTTTTAAACCTACACAGCTAAGACCCCTCTTTCCAGAATGATCGCGAAAATTGAGCCTGAAAATATTTTCCCCATAAATATTTACAACCTATTCAGCTGAACTGGAAAGTGTCAGCATAGTAAAACCTATACGTTTTCAACACACAGTAAGATATAATTACACAGTCTTCACTTGACTTTTAACTCATGGGCAAACAGGTATTGAAATTCAGTCTTATTTGCTTGCATATTCAATAGAAGTACTGTATATTATGTGATATAAACAAGATAGACTTGTTGCCCATCTCCCTGTTGAAACTTCAGCAAAATTAGTAAGAAACCCACCGAGCTACTATTTTGATAGATACAAGAAGGTACACAAACAGGAAAATTAAACAAGGCATAAAAAAAAAATCAGATGTATAGAAAATAGTATAATGGAAACAGCTACATAAATGCTTGCTTGGCTCATCCCAAAAATAAACTGGGTAGATCACAAATATTTTCCTTTTCCTTCTGAAAAAAATGAAGTGTCTCAAGGAAAATTTCTTTAACTCTTCTAATCAGTGTAGAAAATGGTCTTTATTTTCTCTAATTGCCTGAACAAGAACAGCAAGTAGTTTTGCATATTTACTCTTCTTTCTATGAGGCAACTTTAATAACGTAGTCACAACATGCAAAATTGTCTGCTTCTTATATTTAACCTTTCATCTACTATAGTTTAAATGTTAAAAAAATCACTTAAGCCATAATATTTTGGTATTTATTCCATCTCACTCTATCTTCTAAATTTCAGTAAAAGTTCTCAATAGAGCAATTAGTATTATTTCTCCAAGTAGAAGTATTACTCACAACTATTGACCACTGCATTACACATTTTTAGCCAGTTTGTCAGTGTAGATCCTGATCAGCTTTCTACTAGTATGCATTATTTGCTTTTATCAGCAATTAGTTTTATCTGCTCTTGTATCTTCCCAGGAAAACAAAGGTCCTTCAATTCCTCAGTTAGCTTTTACTCACACTGCTGGGACTAGTCAAGCATCATCTGGTAACTCTGTCACCCAGTTATTCACATTCCTTTCCTTGACATTTACACAGATATGAACTGACATACTGATGACATCCCTCCATAATGAAAAGCGACCACACAACTATTTAATCCTTTTATCCTTGTGTGGTTTAAGTTACTGAAATATAGGTAAACCATATCAATCATGTATGCTTCCTCTGGAAGTTTATCTACCTTTCAGGGATTTTTTTTAGAGATTAATAACCTTTTTATGAAGAAAAAAGGTTGTATCTCCCTTCTTCCGTACATCACTTCTTTTCCCTGCAAGTTCAGAAACCAAAAAAACCACAAAAACAAAGATCCACATTCAAATACGCGTCTAAAATCCTGAGCTCTTTTCCTCCCAACTGGAAACCAGTATTAATCCTCAGAAACATAAAAACAGTACTACAATGTTGATTTACATAATTTCTCTGTTGATAAAATATCAAACATTTTATATTCTATTAAGAAACCACAAAACATATACACATGCATAACACTAACTTACGAAAATCTTTCAATACATTTCTTTTCCACGTGACTGAAAAAAGCAAGCCGAAATATGGTAACATTTTAGTACTCACTGTCTTCTCCTGGACAAGGCATGCCGGGTTTCTCTGGAATACTTGGGAAAACTGCAACAAAAACATTAGAGTTCTAAGTGGAAAGATTCTCAGTAGTACTTTTTCCTTGGTTCTTGAATATATTTACACAAAGATAGTTTCTGGAAGCCTTTAATTCTGCATAACAAATAACATAATCAATATTTGGGTTCATACTGGCAAGATCTTATACTTGACTACAGCATGAACAAATCTGTGCAGCTTAGAACTTGAAGCCCCCTCAAAGCCTACTGTACAGTTTCAGCTTTGGGCTGCACTCCCAAAAGAACACTTCCTTCTTACAACATCAAGCTATAGGGCACCAGCTACACAAAGAATGTCATTTCACAGGCAAAGGAGTTGTTGCAATCTCAGATTTAAGAAGCTGTTAGGATTATCAACAGAAGCATACAGGTTCTTGAGCTGTGTAATACTTGCCATGAATAATCAGCCCTTCATCTCTGTTTTGACAATACAAACGGAAGGCTTCTTCCAGTTCCATCTGAGATGAGATGGTACATGGGTCACCTATCAAAAAAGCAATACATAGGCAAATTTACAACTGAAGAATTAAGCAGAGAATTTCAGTTAGTCTGTAAGAAATCTACCAGCCTCCAGGATTGGTTTTCCTTCAATCATTTGATATTAAGCTGGCATTTTCAAAGCCAAAATATAGTAACTTTTTTCCTTCTAATTTTATTAAAACTGATTAGATAGAAATATACTACATTGGTTTGTAAGGGGACAACAAAATACAAAATTGAACAGATATGCTTAAAGATCTTTAACACACAGCAGAAAGAAGCAAGATCACTTCCTAGTAACCTGAAGATTTAAGTTTAATTTAGAATTAGTCTACCTTTTGTTAAATGGCCCATTATCTTACTACCTCAACTTCACAGACTGCAGAACCATGATATCATAACTTAAAAGCTATGAAGGTGCACATAGATTCAAGTTGAGTTTCTCTTGCTAGACTACAGAAAAGCAATGATTAGAAAGCGTAAAGACAAGATACACCGACAAAAGTTACAGATGGGATACAAATATGCCAACACTGATGCAGAAATATAATTAATGTAAAATTCATTTCTCTCTGAAAGGCTCTAAAGTTTTCAGGGTTGGCCTGTATGTTCTGAGGAACAGGTTCACATTTGTTTCTTTTAACTTAGATTTCGAAGGAGAAAAGTAAACAGAAGGAAAAAAATAATCATGAAACCTGCCTAGCCACAAAGAATCCTCTCTTTCAGAAAGAGATGTATTAAGCCTTAGTTTGTATGACTTTGTCCTCTGTACTCGCATTCTGTAGCGGCAGATTCAACAAAGTGAGCTTTTAGAAGTTCTCAAAAAGGCAGCATGCCAGCCACAGTTTAAAGCATATTCTAAAGAGCCGAACTATCGAAATACATAAAACAGAAAAATGCACGCTGCCAAACTACAAGATATCATTCAGGATGAAATTCACATGGAAAAGAATAAAATAAATGAGTGGAGACACAAGCATTACCACACACTAAGGCCAGGGCTCATGTACCACGCCTTATCCACACCTCATTAACATTTCTCTCTGACATACACCGTTACTTTTATATTACAAAAACATGCAAGTATTCAGTCAGACAGCAGTACCCCAAAAACATTATTAACTAGTATAATTTGGAAGACTAAAAACTACTTGTGGTATGGATATTAACCTTTAAGCAGCAAAAATAAAGTAAACTCCATTTTTCTGAAGCTCTGAAGGAGAGACAGCCCAAAGATGGACTTCAGAACACGGACTTTAAAGATGGACCAACAGACTGGACTTCAGTATGATTTGGAAGTAGCAATATGGCACATCACTGATGTGCCATAAAACACTCACTGAATTAATTTGTTGGTGCCAGAGAAACAAAGCACTGGAAGAGCTTCTTGGGAGAACTGGAAGCTAAGCCACAACACACACACTACTGAGACCTGTATTTCAGAAGATGACCTTTCTAAGGTACAAATCCTAACCAGTTTAAGCGAGGACATTTTTAATGTTAAACATCTGAATTGGAAGATAATATTTCTCTGGTTGACAGAAATACTGTTTTAACAGCCCATGATAACCTCTAGATCAGTGGTCTCAGCTTTTTTGACAGCACATCCCATCATTAAAATTTTTTGATCACAAACCCCCAATTCTTCTAAAAATCTTCTAAATTACAGGTATTATAAAAACATACACAAAGATAGCATTTTTAAAAGGATGAGATCAATATAAAAAAATAAAATATTTGTGTTACATAAAACCTCTCAAAATACTAACAATTAATTAAAAGTAATTTTACTGTGAGTTATGTCACTGAACATGCTTCATGACTTCTGAAAATCTTGGTTTAACATTGTACAATACAGTGATTCAAAGGTCTGGTTCTAAGCTCAGTTTATTTCAATACTAGGTTTTAATAGTGTCACAGAAAAAAAAAAAAGATACATAGATCCAAACAAAAGAAAGTGCATCACTGGCTGCGCTTACTAAATCTTAATACCTATTCTTCAATCCCACCCACTGTTTATGCAAAGGTTTGGTTGGCATTCAGTTAGTAGCTTTTCACCTTCCCCAATGTCAACCAGCTGTTCTTGCAAACTAATCTGAACACGCTGCATTTTTTAACCAATGGGTTCAAAGCCCGTTGAAACTGTTTGGAAGAGCTTTTAACAGGTTAGAAAATTCCGTTTCCAACTTTAAGCGTACTAATGGAACAACAGAAATCTCTCCAAATGGGCATTTTCAGAATGCTCTCTCCATATAGCATGAGTTCCTTTTGAAAAGCAGTTACTTTGTCAGTCATTGGGATTAAGTGTTTATTTTTTTGAAAATAACTGCTAGGTAGCATACTACTGACAGCCACTTGGCATCACAGATAATGTCCACATATTTGGAACACTTATCTTTCTGTAGGTGAGTTATGCATTTTTCTTCTAAGTTTAACAACTCTTTTAAATACTTTCTTGCAAGAAAACCAGCTAACCTCTGTGAGATACAAAAGTTTCCCTCAGTCATTCCCCAACCTATTACTAGGTATTGTAAACATTGTACTATCTAAAGCTCTTGGTTTTATAAAGTGAATCACACTGATGACATCCGGTAGCACTCCATACAATTGTAGCTCCAAATCCTTTGCTGCAATAGTTTGCCTATGAATGATGCAGCAGACGCATTTCCTGTGCAGTGCTCTCTGTTACCTTACCCCAGAATCCTTTTTTTTATTCCAGTCAAATCAGGCTCCCCATCAGTGGAGACTTACACAGTGTTTCTGTAACACACTTTTACTAAAGTCATTTACCGTTGAGATTGTATCTTTTCCAGGACACCTTTCTTTCCTTCAGTGACTCACAGAAAACTACATTTTACCTTATTACTGAAACAGAATCTAGTAAACAGACTAAGCTGAGACATATTAGAAACATCTGCACTTTCATCCAACCATTAGCAAAGCTTCCCACACCGCACAGTTTGTTTCTTCAAACCTTCAGCAGTATCTTTTATGCATCTTCCAACAGTATCTTCTGACAAAGGAATGCATTTCAGTTTGTCCCCATCTTGTTTACTGTATATTACTCCAGCCATATTTACCATGAAAGAACAAACAAGTGTTTCTCCAATAGTACGTGGCTTTTTGTCTTCTGCTATTAAGTAAGAAGCCTCAAAACTGGCTTTGAAAAATTTAACATAAGTGTAGTGAAGTTTTGTGAAGTACCAAATTGAGTATCACAAGACTTAAAACGTCAGTGAAAAAGAGGTAGGTCTTCTTGCTTGGGATACTTAGTTTTTAACTGTATTGCTAATCATGATGGCTTCATACTATCATTATCTACTATCTCAAGACACTTAGGGTGAGGCTCATCATTAAGAATAGTGGATGTAAATACATATTTCAAACACTGCTCTTGATAAGTTTGAGTCTTTTTGACTGACTTGTTAGCTCTGATTAGCTTGTAGTGTGGCTGACAGAGTTCATACTTAGGAGTAGGAAAAGTATCAGCTCCACCATTTTCTTGTTGTCTGCCTGTGCTCACATTAGCAGTGTTACCTTGTGAGGGTTATTTTAGTTAAAACTAGGTAATTAATCCATAAATCCACTTAACCAGGCACACGTAAACTGCAGTACGTCACAATACACTGAAAGCAAGCAAATGAGTGAGGGTGCCACTCTCAACCCCTGCAACTTTGTGGAATACCCCCTCTTCCCTCAGCACACTGTGCCCCACATGTGTGACACATGACCATGATATATCAGCCAAGTGATGACACCAGTGTCAATTCACACATTAAATCAAGTAAAGCTTGATTTCTTATTTTTAAAAAATATTCTTGTTTTTTTAAAAAGATGCACCCCAGGGTGCATCTACCCCTCTTTGAAGACCACTGCTCTTGATCTATAAATATTGCAATAATGCAACATGAAAGACAATTATTTGTACTGCAAGTCAACAATCCATATTGCTTCTATATTTATGTGATTTTATTACAAGCGAGTTATTCATAGTTCAAACATTTTTGGATCTTGTCAAAAACAGAGAAACACTAAAAAAGCCCAACAGAAAATTCATTTTCTTCAGCTCTTTGGTAGATTTTCTTTACCCATTAAGCCACCAGCAATTGTCCTCTTCAAGTTAGTTCAAAGAGAACATCTGTTTGTGCAATCAGTCAAATGAATTTAAATTACATGTGGCAGTAAGTGGAAACACTCACTCATATGCAGAAATAGGATAACTCATAAAACCTGTGAGGATTGAGGGCAGCCAGAACAGCAGATTGGTTGAAACTTAACAACTTAGAATCAGGAATTAGAAAGAGAGTTGTACGACCAGACTAGAACCACAACCAGAAGAAAATGCTTATGAGAACTGCAACTAAAAAGAACTTTGTTGTTTTAATTTAAGTAATCCTCCAGAAGCCAATGCAACAGATATCCAAACAAAGAAACAGTTAACAGGAACCATGTTTTTAAATCTTTCAACTCAGAAATCCTGAGGTTTTACTTCTTTCCTACAATAATCTTCCTTTTATTAGTAGTCATGCAGTTCAAACAGCTGAAAACATGCAATGTAATTATTCTCCGTGCACTTCTGATCAGGTTACTTTTTATTAGACTGCCATTAGACTTTCCTAACTGAGGGTTAGGGAACAGAAGTCAGTACAGTTGCCTCTGTCTTTCTTGGTAGTCAGAAGATAAAGAGTACAAATTTAAAAATAATTTATACTAGTCCTCGGCATCTTAAAAGGACCAAATCATCTTCGACTACAGGGTACCTTCTTCTTTAATCATTACTTTGAAATTCCATTCACCCATCAAACCACACTACTTGGTTAAGAGAGCAGTATAGGCTATTATTAAAAAAAAAACCTCAAAAACAAACACACACAATTACTAGTGTTAGTCAAACCAATTTCATATTTTTGCATCTTTCTGCATTCAGTTCTAGGAGTTCTGCTGCAGACCACGGCTTTGGCAAGATGGAACAGGAAAATACCTGAGCACCAGTGCAGTTGTGCAACTGCATGATAGCTGTTCTCAACCTACTAGATCAAGAGTTCTGCACATCATGAGTGACAGCTGCACTACACTCCTGTAAAATCATAACCAGACACATACATTCCAAAAGGAAGCAAAAAAGTAGCAAAGACACTCAGTGTCAAGTATCTCCATTTCACTACTACTCACAGCAACATAGAGGTTTTATCTAACTTAAGGATGCAGAGAACTGCTACATTTTAGAACAGAAAGAAATATGCAAATGCATGGAATAGCAAAATATTACAGTTCTACAAAGCCTTCACTTCCACAGAAGTGAATTCATTGTAGTACAACCTTGATGTTTTGAGACTCATTTCTCCAAGCTCCCTGCTCTATAAGACAGGATTATATACCCTGGTATTTAGAAATGAAAAGTAACTCCACAAAATTAAACTTCTTTATACAAGTTTCCTCAATGCCCCTTCTTTGTACTACAATGAACAATAAACCCAAAAATGCCTAAGTAGTATTTCAGCACAATACCTTCATCATCGATCCACTTGAGGGTAATTGGCTGTTCCTGTTGTAAATTACACATCTCATGCACTTCATCACACAGTTCATCATAGCTCATTGATGCGTCCAAGTTTGTTATCAGGATGTCCCTGCACAAGATGAAATCATACGCTTTCGTCAGAAGATAATCTGCATTAGCCTGCATACACCAACAACTCCATCTATGAACTCTAAGCTGCAAAATGATACTTACAGAATCAGCATTCCTCATATAAAACGCTCCCACTAATGCAAATTAGTTGCCAGAAGCCAACAGCATTACATCTTATAGTATTTAACTTCTTGAAAATACTTCAGGATGGAGGAATTAACTGTGTTAATGATCTATCTTTAATGTATGTTTACTTGGGTGAGTCTGGTTCCCTTATTATAACTATCAGCATTTGAAGTGTTGTAAAAAAAACTTAAGATTTTGCAAGAATTAAATTTTATCCTGGAACTTCTTCCATCAGGAGATAAGTAAAATCTCAATTACTGCAAAATCCTTTTAAAACATACATTTTTCCTCACATTACTACATTGTTAGAGAGAAAGCTTTGATTAGGCGAATTCTCAAAAGGTATAATTACAAGAAAATTCAGATAAAATCTTACTCAAATTCTGCATTCTCGTGCTCCACCTTTATAGTGTTTTGAGAACATGAAGCCAATATTGAACTCTGCTCATATAAACCATACAGTATGCTCAGGCATTTGTGAGAATAACTTTTGATATAATGAAAGCTCACACAGTACTGCCAAAGCCAGACAAAAGTTGAAAAAAAGAAAAGAGATTATGCAAGACAAAATCAGACGGTACAAACTAGACTTTCTCCTGTTTTCTAAACATTTTTCAAATGACTGACTGAAGGAAACCAACTGATTAAACAATTTAGGAAGAACGAGGAGATGTACTTAAGTTACCTCTGTGCTTTCAAAACATTCTAGAGGATAATTAGGAAACAGTTCTGTAGTTAATGGCCACTGGCCTATGTAATTCCTTCCCCTCTTAGTTTAACACAGTAAATATACCAGAAGTCTCCCAACATGACAGAGAGTTTTCCTGTTTTCATACTGTGTGACAAGTCAATTTAGAAAACATGTTATATTACATACTTCACCTACTTAGGTCTTTCAACCAGAAGCTGAAAGGTACTACACTGAACTAAGAATCTTAAATTGTGTAACTTATGTTTTAAGTGAAATGCAATAACAACTTTGGTAAGAAAAGTTACAGAAAGCAAAGCTCTAAAACAATAATTTTAAAGAACGGTACTAAGTCTCAAATTCAGATTAAAAGCATTGCTACCTTTTCAAGGGTACCTTTAATCTACAATTTGTGAAGTTCTCCAAGAACAGCAACTTATTAATTCTTCATAACAACAATCAAAACAAGTATGTATGCTCACTGCCAACTCAGAAAATCGTATTATTGTACAATACTGAAAGCTGTCACGTGAGGTTGATTTTAAGAACATCACCCCGTCAAAAGAAGACATATTTTATGCACTTATTAAAGTAAGAGACCAAACCAGTTCTCAAAGTAGTGTTTGAGGTCTGGTGTAGTGTCTTGCACCAAGACAGGTAACTAACAAATACAGCTCATTACTTAATGCACTGCCACCGCAAGCTACTCATGGAATCAAGCAGCTATAGATCTGTGGTAACTACAGACAATCACACTTTCACAGGTATCTAATTAATATTCAAAACCTGAAACTATGCAGTAAGACAATACTCCACTATGTATATTACAAACTCCAACTAAAGCTGACAAATACTAATCAGGCTTAAATTAAAATTATTGTAGCAGCTGGCACTGCCATTCTACATGTAAATTAATAAACTTCATATTGGACAAAATAACACAGCTGAAGTATGCTAAATAGCACCTATTGCAGATGCAAACACTAATAAGATTTATTGAAGTTATTATCTCAATAACATCCATGTTCCTTTGAGACGTACTGTCTTTAATCTTAATGTCTGTATAGCCACTGTATTGACATTAGGCAATCAGGGCACAGATAAATGAAAATCATTCATCGTTTAACACTAAAGAATCCCACAGGACACTTTTTTGTCAGGTATCTGAAACCGGATGCTACAAAGTACTATGAAGAACTAATGACCAGCAAGTTATGTATGAGCAGTTATAGCAAGACAGTCATTCACATTGATAGATTAAATGCATCACCATTTAGAACCAAGTTAACATACAGCAAACAATACTGCATCACTGCTCTATTAAAATGAAGTGATTTCAAGTAACCAGATATAAACCAGATAAACTAAGTAACTGAAATAATGAAGTGAGAATTACACGTTTACTTTCTTTTGCAATCTACTTATGCAGTTATTTATACTGTGCTATGTTAGGAACTCTGTCACACCCAGAAACACGAATACCTAAGATACTAGGACTCCACAGAGATAGACTCAACATTCACGTATTCTAGAACTTCCTCATGCTTCAATTTTTAACTGTGATTTCAAAATGATATATTGTACTATTATTTTATGTTTTAAGCAGCTACCTGAATAAGCTTGTCCTTAATTCTGAAGTTGCCCAGCATCAATGATTTCCTGCAGTTTGTCAAATTTGTTCAAAAGATGTATTGTACTTCAATGGACATAGATAAAATTATCAGCTATACAGCCTATAACGCCAAAAATAGTCAGCTTACTCACAGAATTTGACCAGCACAACAAAACCAAAATTCATTGAGTTTGGAACTCCTGTTTTGTAATTTGACATATCATAGGCTAATGGAAATTACTGAATATAGTCTTGCAGGAGAAGCTACATTAGTAGTTTATTGTAAAACATCATAATAATTACACATGAATTCTAACAGTGACACAAGTATTATCGCCTCCTCCATTTCTGCACAGAAAAGTTCTATAGACACACTCCTTACACTCTATATCAACAGTATTGGCAGCAAGCTATCCCAAATTGCTTAACTTCTATTTGTGTTTATAGTGCCTTCCCTTACAGGGCTAAGGCAGCTCTCCTATTACTGTTTCAGAAACGCATGCATATCCATGCATCTCACAGAAGTACATCACACAAGTATTTGAAGTTCAGATGTTCTTTTCAACCTAAGCCTATGTATGACGTGATTCAGAGGTGCAGGAAAAACCTATGAAGCAGAAAATAATTACTGGTAATGACAAATACATGGTACAAATCCTTCACCCAGAGTTCATAAAGCAGTTTACATGCATTTATTAAATAACCATAACCATGGTGCAGATTAATAACAATGCCTAATTGATCTAAATTAACTATTATGAATACATTTCAAAAATTACTGAGCGGCAGTAACAATGAACCACAGCATGCAGTCCCATTTACTTTCATACATGGATTTCTTGTAAAGTAAATTTTCCTTTAAGTAAAGCAGCAAATTTCTGTATTTTGTTAAGACATAAGTTTTGACATGAATTCTCACCACTAAAAGTTTATCCATGTTTTTATTAAGCAAATTTTCATATGAAAATTTAACCTGTAGATAAATGAACTGTAAAGTACGAGATTCTACTAGACTTTCAACTTACAAAAAATTAATTAAAAATTAAAACAAAAATCAAATGACCAGGCATAAGGGAATAATTCAAGTCAGTAGCCCAGCTAGAACTGAAGTTTAGCTACCTGATCTGACATTAATTACAAAGCCACCAACGCCCTGGTTACCCTATCACTACGTCAGACTATGAACTCCTGCTCAATGTGCTTTAGAATTAGTCAGGACACAACACAGAGGAGAGAACATGCTGACTTACCCACTATAGTGTGTTTTTACTCTGATGAAGTCTTTGTTCAAATCAATTTTTGAGCCCATTCTGCTAGGCATGGTCTGTATTTAGCAGTCTAAATGAAATAATAAATATTTAGAAATAAGTTGATTGAAGAGAGATAACTCGTTTTATTCTTAAGTGAACAGCTTCACACGTGAAATATGCATTTCTCCTCCAGATGATTTTCAATCCAGCTGCACAGAAAGAAAACCAGAAAAAATAAATAGTTTTACATAGAACAGCAAGAAATCAAAAGGAAAATGTACAAGACCATTGACCTGCACAGAAATTAAATGAGATCAGTTAAAAATACCCTATATGATTTAGTGTATATCCAAGTATCCAAGGATGTTTATTTAATAAAACATCCAACAGATCCCTTTTAGCCAAAAATACTCCAAAGAAATCTTTACTTATTCATCAACACAGCTCCTGGCTCTTTTCTTCCAAGGAGTACAGTATTTTAATTCCAAATAGTTTTTACATACATAGAAGACTACTATCAATTAACGTTGGTTACAAATCTACCCAAGAAAAGCCAAAGAGGAACTCTAAGGGACAACTTAAGTTAACTTTACAGGCTGACAAACATCTTGTTTATTCAAAATTACCACCTCCTTCCTTTATAGGTATATACACACATACACATACTTAGAGCGCTCCCGATCCCCCCTGTCTAGGGCAGCAGGGCCATAGGTACCAGGGACTGCCCCTTCCTCCTACCTGCTCCGCTGAGGGAGGTCCCACCCGAGACCGCGGCCCCACTGGTCCCGCCGAGAGCCGGGGACGCCGCAGACCTGAGGGGACGCTCTCCGCCCGGGGCCCGCCTCTCCGCCGTCCCCGGCTACACCTCCACGGCCTGAAGTTGCTCAAAGTCCCACGAGGAAGTTTAGGCTCGGACTTGGGCTCCCCGCCGCTCTCCCTACCGGCGGGTCGCCGGAGAAGAACGGCGGCGGCGCACAGCGGGAGAAGCCGGCGGCTCCCCCCCCTCAGCCACCGACCCGCCTCGCCTCACCGCCCCGCTCCCGCCAGCTCCAGTGGCAACGGCGCCACCGCGCCGAACATGGCGGACTAAGAAGGTTAGCTCCCACAGCCAATAGAACGCCTCCCACACTACCTGTCAGCCAATAGCAAGCTCCGACTCACCTGGAGCCAATCCCCAAAAGGATCCCGCCCACCCATGACCAATCATAGGCTGGGAACCGTTACCTGGGGAGTAGGAGCGTCTCAACCAATCAAAAGCGAGGGCGGAAGGGGTAGGAGAACACCTGCAGCCAATCGGCGGCCAGCGCGCCGCTCCCGCGGGGGCGGTGGCTGAGGCTGAGGTGAGAGGCGCGGAGGCGGCGGGGCAGCCCGGCTGCCCTTCCCGGGTCGCCACCGGCCGCGCTCCGCTTCGGCCCCGCCGAAGAACTTCGTTGCTATGGCCCTGTAGCGCCCCCGAGACGCGGTAGCGCCGTGGCGGAATGAGGCTCCAGGCCTGAGAGGAGAGTCGGGTGCGACAGTTCCCGCGCTGTGGGGGCAGCGAGCCTGCGCCCCTACCCTCCCCGGAGCCCTCTGGAGAGGTAGTGAGTCGCGCCGGCTGCCGCAGGCCTCTGGCTCCCCGATGTGGCCTCGTCGGGCGCGGGGCCGCCTCAGGGCTGGGGCGGGGCGGTGCTGAGGCGAGGGGTGGAGCGGAGCCCGCGAGCAGCGGCGGCCGCCGCCCGGGGAGGCCGGGCGGAGCAGGGGGGGTCTGTCCCGTGGTCCTCCACAGGCACAGCTCTCGCTCGGTCTCTCTTAAAAAAAAAAAACAAACCCAAAAACAACAAACCCACCCTCAAACAACAAAAAAAAGCCCACCCACCCCCAACAAATGGCCTGTCAGCACCCCCGACCCTGGCAGCCGCACCCGAAGCTGTCAGAATCCCTTCCTGAAAAACTCACTTCCACAGGAATATAACCCCCCGTGAGTGCAAATGCAGCATCCAGCCTTAAAAGGCTTCGTTCCAAATTGTTAAAGCAGGAAAACCGCGGCCAAGATATTAAAGAGGATATAAAATGACAAAGATAAACAGTATCTGACTTCTGAGCGGCCAGACCAGAGGGGAGAGAGAAAAACAGTGTAATAGGTTGTAGCAGTGTTGAATTAACCACAACTTCACAAGAGCAAGTCTGTGGAATGGTTAATGCCCTTAGTTGTTCTTTCAACTCAGTTGTTCTTTCTCCTAATGATACTTTGATCTTTTGATTTCAAACCGTGAATGGGCTGTGGTGGAAGCAAAGGAGGAGATCGGGGCTTTGCCCGTTCTTCACGTGAAAGGCGCGGGATGGTTACCTCAGAGAGTCCCCTAGTGGAAACGCTGCTTTAACTGGCCGAACAGCTATTTTCCTTGTGTATCTTAAAACGATTTTCCAGGCAAACAAGCTATCCAAGCAAAAGTTTGCCTGGGGCTTTTTTTGATCTGTTTACATCTGCTATTGGGCAACAGTAACCCATCAAATTTGAAAAATAAACCAAACCAAGGTGTTTCAACTATTAGATTTTTATTTTTTTTTTTTTACTTCCTAGAGTTGAGCAGTCATAACCTGTATTTTGAAAATTAAAAAAAAAAAGAAAAATCGATCCTTAGTCTCCTGCTATTACCTTGTGCACACCTACATGAAGTTCTTTTTAGACAGCATTTAGCGCTTTCACAGTATCTTTATGGGTGTTTGTGGGTGTGTATGTGTTGGTGAGTTTGCATCAGTGTAGCCCTCAGCCTTCTTTTGGTGTTTCTACAATCTTCCAAAATACAAATAAATAATAGTTAACACTAGTTTAAGTAGCAGTAAAGGGGCAAAACTTATTCCTATGAGTGTTTTCTCTGACACCAAGGAAATGTGCCAAATGGTTTAATTTATAGTCTTTAATCTGAATTATCTGTGTATCCACTGTTAATTATATCTTAGTGGGAACTATCAATGTGGTTTCAAAATGGGCCCTCAAATCTTCATGCGTTCCAGATTTTCTCTGCTTAAAATGGAAAACATTATATAAGATATGTCTACAAACATAATTCTTCCAGGGCAAGCTAGACTTTGATCTCCCTGTCACGTCAATTAGATGACTTCAGCTCCTTGAGTGGTTGGATTGGGAGATAAAAGGTAGTGCAGTTCTTCAGAACTGTGATTTGAGGGTTTGTGTGTTTTATTGTTGTTATTTTATCCTAGCACGACAAGGGTGAAAGATTAGGTGCATTTTCAGTGCTTGAAGAATATCTCAACAATAATATTTTCACATCTTGCAGAGATATTTTGTAGTTGATCACTTGATACTAATCTGTTATTTTAGAAGCCTTATTTTGAGTTGTTTTGTATTTTCTTATATTACAAGACTGTTTAAACACTTGAATTTCTTAATAGATTCTTCCCACTTCTGGGCAGATGGCATTTTTTGGAGAGGATGTCAGCTTTGCTCTGTGCATTAGCTAATAAGGTTGTGACTGGTTTGAAAATGCAACATATTGTATGATCATTGTTTCTAGCATATTGTTTTTGAAACACAATCCATTTCTGTTGTCCTAGAGCTATAAATCCTGAGTGTATTCCTGAGCTTTCTTTTTTTCTTTTTTTTTTTTCTTATTTTCCAGATGGCAGAGCATTGCACTTTTATCTTCTACTAAACCATCCTCAGCTTAATAAAAAGTTCTAATAGTGCTGTCCACTACACCTAGATTTGAAGACCTGTCAGAGAAAGTCAGTGTGGCTTATTAGCAACCATGATCGCTAGTAGCCAATACTAGCCAGGAGCTGCTAGTTTTCTTAATTTGCAGAGACTTGTTAGTGAAATCTGTCAGGATCTCAGGTTCTGTGTTAGCTTCTGTTATTATCCCATCACCTCATCTGCAGTGGAGTTACTCCTGTTTTATACAGGTAGGGCCATGGTGATAATCTGGCTTCATGCATATTATACTACATTCAACAGAGTTATAGTGGCAGTGGAGAACACTTATTTGCTAAGGAATCTGATGTTGGCATTTCAACCGCTGAAGCCTAGTTGTCTGATGTTGCCTAGTTATTGAATTGTCTTTTTGACTAAAAGTTATGAACATCCAGAGTGCTGGTTTCCAAACTTAATGTCTCCTTCATTATTTCATTGTACTATTGTCTCTGACAGTAACTTTGAAGCCTGTATTTATTTGAGCATGTATATCTGCACATTTCCAGCAGATGGCAGGATATTCCTAGGCAACTGTCTGGGAAACACAGTGTATAGAATACTTGTAAGTGCTAGTTCTTTATTTTAATGCTACAGGCTGTTGACAACTGTTCTTTAAGAAGTAGTTTAAAGGGAAAAAATTATTTGGGGTTAATGATAGGATTAATCTAAAGTATTGCTTTAGGTGTCAGATATCTGTATTAATGTCTCTTAATCTCACTCCAGTGCAAGGTTTTTCTACCTATATTTTCCTTTTTAAAATTCTAAAAAACATTTGCTCCTTAATGGGTTTGGGAACTCTTATACTACGCAGTACACCTGTTTTAGTGCCTCTAACAAGAACGTAATAAGCTTCCTTATCTCCTTGTTTAGTTGGTGTCTTGAAAGAAACAGGCTGCGGTTGCACAGGAAAACTGTGTTGTAGGGATAGACATTTCTTGCTGTCTTGGGCCATTATTCAGAGAATAATTTGTCCTGCATGCTTAAAAAAAATCAAGCACCTAAATACCTCACTGAATCCACAGAATGAAACCAAAATAATTGTCATGGTTTGGGCTGGGCTGGCCACTAAATGAATGACAGATGATTGGTTCTGTTCTGCCTCAAACCAGGACATTGATTTATTCCAGGCTTCACATGAAGAAAGTAGTGTCTTTTAACCTTCTCAGTGAAAAGAATAATATTCCAAAACCTCTCAGAGCGTTTTCTCTACCTGCAGCACTCAAAAGAAACAACTAATTGTCAAATATCGTTTTATACACCGCAGCCAGGAGGAAATAGAATATTTCTGGATTGAAAAGTTATCTAGCTTGGTGAATACTGTAAAAATAATTAGATATCACAGATGTAATACTTGTAACTAGTATTTTGGCACAAATATCTACAAAACCAGGAGAAAAAACTAACAACGTACCTTTTTTTTTCTCTTTGTTTTTAGGTCTGAGGGAACCATTTTCTCTTCAAGCTGTACTTCAGCATAATCAAGAGACACAAACAAATTCTATCTTGTTGTCTTAACTGATCCTGCTTAAAATCTGTAAGTAATTCATGTTTTTGGAAGGTACCTACTGCATCTGAAACTGATTGTGTGTATTGAATTTTATTATATTTTAAATCTTGTGGCTATTGTTCCCACTGTGCATTTGCCTCTTTATGATCTACTGATAGATGCATTTTTCTAATTGAAAAGCATTTTAACTTTTCCAAATAGCTTCAACCTTCCTTTGCAAATAATCTCAGCAGTTCTTTTTTCACATTTTGATGTACAGATCTGTTTGAGTGCTTGTGCTTTATATTAACCTATTGTTATTCTGCCAGCAACAGCTGCTGCAGAAAGAAAGAAAAAAAAGGAGTATCCTAATGCTTACCCATTCATGCTATATGCTTCCACTTGTACAAGTTGGTATTGTAAAGATAAGTACAGATCCAAAAAAAGTGAGTCTGTGAATCCAGGCTACAAACAACGGGAGAGAGATTTAAAGATGGTGCTGGGTGTTTTGGTTGCATGAAACAAAGCTTAGCCAATTTATAGCCCCATTAAAAGGAATGTTTTAATGTTAAAAAGCCATGTTTTGTATTTCAGCATATGAAGTTGATGCAGTTGGGTTAGTAGAGAAATATGGTGGCTTATTCTTGTGAACAGTACTTTTGGTTAAAACAAGTGACCAGTGGGGTAACTCTTCAAATATTTATGAAACACTTAAGCAACATTGACATTGGGATATTTAAAGTACTAAAATGTTCATTTAATGGAGAAAGGGTTATAAAATCAGATGAAGAATGGTTTGAAACTAGACATCATATAAAAATAATTGAGAATCATCCAGAAAAGAAGATTTCTTGACTAGCAAGGTTTATTTTTTCTGTAGCTCAGATCTCAAAACTATTTTTCACTGATACTCTTGAATCCCAAGGTTTGAGGAAGCAAAGGATCTTGTCTGAAAGGGATAGTCACACTCACTAAGGAACTGTTACAGCAGAGAATTTTTCCAGGAAACATAATGATACACGTAAAAATCTGCTAGAATGTCTCATTAGTTCAAAGTTAGTTTTACCAATGTACCATCAGATGATCAGTGTTTGACTAAAGCAGGCATGCTCATAGATTGCCTGTTGTTTTGAGATTTTCATGTTGAAGTGCTTTCTTTGTCTTCACCTTTAGGACTTAACTATACCTTAGTTTAGAAAGTCTGTCCGATAACGGTTATTATCGTGTATCCCAGATCCTAAAGGGAAAAAGCTCTGCTATTTAACCCAGTGAGGACTACTGAGTTTAAGGTGCTATTGCTTAGTGCTCATTCCAGGAGTAGGAGAATTGCAGATTACTGAGAGAAACACTCCAGGTCTCCTGGTTAAGACGTGAGTGGGAGGCAAAGGCGCTATTAGACTGAAAGCATAACATGAATTATCAGTCGTAGCTAGGAGGCTCTTAGCTCACTGTCACTGCCAGTCGATTCGTCTCATCTCCAGAGCACTCTCTCTGGCTTACAAAAGGCTTTCCTTTGAAATAAATACATCTCTTTAGAAACAAAGGTCAAAGGTTACATATTTTTTATGGTTCATTTTATGTCACAGGTGAGGAATTCAACAGAGATGAAGACTCTGTCCTTGTAGTTTGGGAGCAATTGTTGCTATATTGATGTTTACATCTCCCCTTTCCACTGATACAAGAAACTGTGAGGCAAAGCTCTCCATTTTAATTTTCATAGTACAGTGAACACATAAAGTCAGCTAGGACCTTCATTGTTTAAATGTCTAATACTATTGGGAATGTTCCTACTACTGAAGGTTGTTGAAGAATCATTGCGCTATATGGACTCCTCACAGAACAGATTATGTACAAAGTTATTCTTAGAAATTTAGACAGAAAGATAAAGAGTTGTAAGTTTTTAAACCTGATGACTCGGTGGCAGGACTTGCAGATTTTTCTACCTTTTCTTTGCTGAAATTACTTTTTTTTTTTAACTGCTCTACCCACAAAGTACTTGTATGTTTCTGACAAGATTGACCAAAAAAAAAGTCCCTCTCCTTTTCTCCCTCCTAAATGCTTCAATTAAGACATCATTATGACAACTAGTTCTGAAAGACAATTGTTGAAGAAAAAAGGGGGCAATCGGTATGAGTTTTACCTCAGCAGAAGACAGGTATCCTATTGTTACTTGAAGTAGTGACTTAAGATCTTCAGCTGTACTAGGACCTGTCAACTTTCCAAGGTTTTAAAGATTTAGTAGGGATTAGAATGATGATTGCAGACTATGAACTAAACAACAGATAAATGGAGAGAGATGGCTACTGTCTTCAAATATATGAGAAATGTGAGTAGCTAGATCTGTGTCACTCTAGAATGAAAATACCTCCCCATAGACTGTTCTCTAGCAGATCAAACCAGCAACATGTGCAGACATACAGGCTGCTCTTCAGCCTACTTACTCTTTTTTTGCCAAGCAAAAGACTAGCTATTGTTTCTATTGAAATCAATGGCAGTGAAATCGTTGAATCCAGTGGGAACAAATTTAGGCCAAATGCCACTAAGTTTTGTTAAAAATTCTAAGGCAAAGAATTAATATGTTTTAACACAAACTGGAGTAAAGCCTATATCCTACATAACATCAGAAATCACCATGGTAATTCTTGCTGGATTGAATATTAGTGTTTTTCTAGCCCATGTTAAAATAGACAAAATGAATAATGTTTCAAGACTATTTTAAGTCAACACGCCCCTTACTTGTCTTTCTTATATAAGATAGAAGCACCCAGAAGCTAACTCACTTTTGTTGACACCACATTAGCCAGGAGGATAGGCAATTCTATGGGTAGCCCAAACTACATTATGTTTAAAAGCAAATAAACCCAAACCTCTATGCTTCTGTATTTATTTTTTCAGGATATTTAAACAATCTGTCTCTGTAGAAACACGATTTTTGCCCACTCTCCTTTTGTATGTGTTCACCAGAACACAAAACATCGCAAATCATAGGGGTTTCTTTCTTCTTGCTGCATAACCTCATACTAATCCTTTAGAAAGCAACGGTCCTTCTTCTGAAAGACAATAGTAAAAGCAACTATGGAAGAAAGAAAATGGATGCTTCTACCATTGAAGACATGCAATTGTCATTTCACAGAGTGGAAAAAAATGGTGAAAATTTTAAACAAAAAAACCTTAAACCTGAGGATTACGTTTTCACCTTGGTTCCTCAAGAATCCTCTTTTTATTGCTTTCCCTGGATCAGACTTAATTGTGCTGTCCTAGATTCTCATTGGTCCAGCCAGCATTCAGTTTGATTGAAAGACAGGCATTCTTCGTTCAAAATATCCCAAATCCAGGAAGTGTCTGATGGATCCTTCAATAAGCATGCACAGAAACACCATTGTAGGAAATCTGAAAATAATCATAGCTGACATAGTAGATGTTTTTTCTTTATAAAGTACAGGTTCAATTTTAAAATACTATATGTACTGTAGTTTATAAACAATATCTAGCATCCTTCTGTCTTTTATGTATATATACACATATGAGCTTGTATATGTAAAAGTTGCACAGGCAACCTGGAAAGATGAGGGTAGGATAATCTTAAATATATCTATAAAAAAGTGGTAAGTTTAAGATGTACAGAAATAGATCTTTTGTGTTTGTCTAACTCTGAAAGAATTGTAGCAATAAAGGAAGAACAGTCTGGACAGACTATTACACCAGATGTTTTACAGATTACTCTGTATTTCATCACTCAATCTTTATTTAATCTTAAGACTGTAGTAATTGTAATACTGGAATAGCTCAATGGCCTATATATTGTTTTGCTACTTCCAGCTATGCCTGTTCCACCTACCTACCCATTAAAGCTGGCCAATTATTTATTATTACGTAAAGAAAAATGTCCTCCTTACCTCATCTGGTAACCCAATGCATGGGTAACCCAATGTATCGGGTAACCCAATGCATTGAGAGTTTTGTGATATTTGTGCTAGCAAAGGCAGTCGTATTCCGTATTATTAGTTACATGGTCGGAGCCTGATCCCACTAGCTCTTTAAGTGTCAGGATTTCCACTGAAGTTGTTACAGATCCTATGAACGTGAACGTTTGAGCTTGTGACTCAGCTTTTGAAAGACTGGTTTTCCTTACCTTTATTTCTTCTTACATCAAGTAAAAAAAATGGTTTTTTTTAAAAAAAAACAACCCAAACCCCCCTCCATCTATTTTCAATAAAGTAAACTGAACCAACAAATTAAGGAATGTAACTGTAGAGTTAATTTTCTACTCAATAAAACACTTCATCCTAATGCAAAGGAGGCACAGAAGGCAATATTTTGTTTATGAAAGTTCCCAAGGAGCACAAACTGTATGAGGTATCTTCTTTCCTTAACCAGAAGATACTTGTTCTCTATTGGTTAATGTTTTATGGTTATTACCGGAATATAAAAATTGTTTAAAAGCAATAAGGAAATAAAGAATGCACTGTCAGTTTCATAATATAAATATTTGTTTACATCCTCTGTCCCTTAATGCCTCTGTAGGACACTATCAGAAATCCTCTTCTTGTCAGGTGAAATCTGGACTAGTTGCAGGGCTAATTATTGTTGAACAACTTAGTTTCAAGGCCTGAAAAATATTTGTTACCTATTTCAAATATTCTTTACCTTTCTGAGCACCTTTCTCCTTACTATCTTAAAGTATTCCAATTAAGCATTTAAACAGTTCTAAAAAGGCAAGTTAAAATACTTTTGGTAAATCCCCTCATGGAAATTTCATGGGCTTTGTCTACACAAGGAAGTTCTGCCATTATCTTGGGTGCTTTTTTCTGTGTGAGCTGAAATGACAGTACTGACAAAAGGAGCCTGTGAAACAAATTTGCTTAAATCAGTACAGCTTTTTTGTGTAGATCAGACCTACAAGTACAAAATCACTTTTCTTTGGTTTGTAACATTGTCTGGCTGCCCCACTTGAGAACACAAAGAACAATGCTTGTAAGCACTGAGTATTACCAATGTCAATAAAAGATGCGCATAATCAGCAGCTCCGTGGCAGACTTCGTGCCAAAAGGTGGAGACTGAACCCTGGGCTAGAGGATCTTTCATTCAGTGGAATTAGTCCTATGTATTGGCTGGTTCTAAATCTAGAGTGGTTTAGAGTAAATCTAGAGGTTTCAGATACCTCAGAAATGAGGGATATTTGGATTTTTTTTTTTTTCAGACCAATCTTTTTGTGGAACAGTGAACTCCCAATAACGTCTGATTAGTTCTGTTGGTGCTATATTTTCTGACAGCCTGGGTTTGACTGTCTTCTCAGATTTGTTTTTACTGTGCAGGACTTAGTAACAGGAATAGCCGTGACATAAAGCTGGTATAAGGAGAGAACAGATCCCTAATTCATTATGTAACGATGGACTTAGATCCTCAAATTCATTTCATTTAAGACACAAGCTATAAAGGCAGAAAGAGACAGTGCCTTTCTCATTTCAGTTACCAAATCCATCCAAATAGACAGGTTGATTGCCAAATTTTTATTCAGTTTTCATTAAAAAGTCTTAGCTATATATGTTTGTAACATATATTGCACGCAGTATTATTATAACATCAAACAAGCTTTCAAGCATTCCAAGTGTTTTAAGCTGCTATAATAAAGAGGGCACAAGGGACTTGCTTCAGATTTTTCTTTAATGAAAATATTCCCAGTAACTTTCAATAAGCTTTTTGTTTTCTATTCTGCTTCATAGCCAAATATGCAGGGGTGCTGTTTTCCTCCTAATGTGAAGTGCTTTCTTAGGTTAATGATTCTGAGTATTTAAAATCAGAGCAATCATTGCCAGTGTGGTGTTGTACCAACTGTAGCAGCCTCATTGAGTTAAATTGGTTTCGCTACATTATCTATTGGATTAGCAAACCAGTTAAGAACTGATGTGAGAGCTTTTACTTTAACTTGGATAGATTCTTTCATTTTCACCCAGAAATGGGACTGTATATTAACCTCTTAATAGTGCTGTCACTGCCAGCATTACTTTCAAAGAAATCATGCCATATCTTGCTCTTCTTCATCTTGTGCTTTCTGATTCTTTTCAACCTCTTGAGGCAGCAACAGCTATTTTTTAACATAAATACAGTAGTCTGCATAACTGCCCCACAGAAAGCACTCATGAATACAGAATAGTACTTTCTCTTCTGTTGTCAAGGCCAAAGTAGAGTTTTACAAGCCCTTGGGCACTGAATAGGCTGGATTTCATTATGGGATGAAATCTCTCAGGTCATTTTGATTTTCCTTCTAATGCATTTTATCTTCCAGTTCAATAGTTTGAATGCCTATTTTGTCCGCTTTCTAGAAGTTTCAATTTCTGTATATCTACATTTTATTAACACTTCACATTTAGACTGATTACATTAACACATATCCCACTCTTTTTCTCACAGACACACCAGTCCACAGAGCAGTACTCTAAATTGCTGAAAGGAATACAAATGCTTTCAGGTACAGCACGGAAAAAGTGCCTTCTGATCTGTCACATAGATGTTTTTTTCTTCGCCTCTCCTTGGTGCTAGTACAACCCATCCAAAGTCAGCAAATTCAACTAAATTATCTAATTTAGTTTATTTCTGTTTATTAAGGGCATCATGAAATTAGAGTTGAATAGGGCATTTACTTTAGACATTAATATATCTAAAGCATTAATGTCAGGTGATTTTTAAGTATGATGATTTTAAATGGAAAAGAAAAGTAAAGCACACAAGATTCAGATTTATGCAAAACTCCAGTCATTACATTGTACTCCTATACTGAAGTCTCTCCTTAAAAGAGTTTGAATGGCATCTGACTTTTCTATTTCCGGCTTTTAAGAAAATCCCACTCTTCACGATGGAGGTGTTTTGTCTTGTGCTACTCATGCAAGTGCCATAACAGCAGCTGAAACACCTGTGCTCCCCTCTGAGTCACCTCCTTCCTGGAATGGACACAATTGCCATATGCACGCTCACAGTGCACATTTCTGACTGCCTGCAATGTTTTGAGATTTTTTTCCCCCTTTATTTATGCTTCTGCCTACAACATTGTGATAGTCTAGCATTCTGGCTTTGGGTTTTTTTGAGGAAAAGATTGCTGCCACCTTTTACTTTGATCAGTCACAACTGAGCTGTGCACCTTGAAGATCTGCAGTCAAACTACAGAAAAATTCATTGAATAAATCTTTTGAAGAAATCAGCAGGGCATGTATCCTACGACTGTCTCCCAGATGGAGAAGCAACTAATTTTGTCCAGTAACCCCATGCAATTACTCAGTTGGCTTCAGTGTAAGGAGTTATGTCAGGTGCACAATTACAAAATATTACTGCTGAAGTAATTAGATTAGACGCTGCCTTTATAATATCTGCAGCGCCTTCTTGCTAATTACTCTAAATAACCAGCCACTGAACACTAGAGGGACTAGGTCAATGCTTTGTTCTCTGATCTTTAATAACTTTAAATCCAGAATCATGGATTATTTTCTTATTATTTACACTCCACAAGAACTTGCTACGAGTATTTCTTCAGCTGGATTTACTCAATAATTTCATTCTTAGCAGCAGATACTAACCTTGACAAGCAATGTAATAAACTAATAGCTAGAGAAACCAGCAGGATACAAAAAGGTTAGATCTGCTTTCACAGCAGTAGTTAATCTACTGATTTTGAAACAAAGATTATTTCTGATTTATGCAAGTGTAACAGAGAAGAACGAGGCACTATGGCCTTTCTAAAGGGCGTAGTACTGCTTCAGTGACACTGTTCCAAGTGCTGCACAGAATGTTTCAGACTTGCCTACCATCTTGCCTTGCCTATAAAAGTGCATCGTCCAAGAGTTACATTTAAACTTCTGTTGCTTCTGAGGCCAGACAAAAATTAGATCAGGGGTAAATTGAGAAAGCTCAGTTTTAAGGTGAAAGGAGAGGTAGAAAGGGAAGTTAAGATATGTCAAGGACCTGACCCAGGATCATGGAAAAAGCAACCACTTAGTAAGGAAAAGGCACTGTAAAGTCATGCTTCTGGTGTTTTTATTCCACTCTGCACTTAATCATTATATAAAACAGTAAGAACGATTCAGAAGAGAGCAAGAGGGGCTGAACTTCTTTTGGGAGAAAGTGCTTATGACCAAAACCGCACTTATTAAAAAAAATGGTGCATTTCTGTAATGTAGCATTTCACCAATATCAGGAACAAACACCAAGAAAAATAAAATAGAAACAGAAGAAGCAGAAGAAAAAAGAGAAGCCTGATTACCTGCATGTATTGAAGGAGATGCAGAATTTCATTAGCTTTCTGGATAAGGTGAAAGTTGAGTGATACTTTGCTTTAATTCAGTATGTGAGAGTCTCAGAAACTATGGTAAATAGCACCACATAAGTACTAGTTGGACGCACTTACCTAGTTGGAGGATAAGAGTTTCTGCCTCTCCTGAAGGGTTTTTCTTCTGTAAAACTCAAAGATACAGGAAAGAAATCAGTATCATTACATCAATTTTGCAGATGATGCAGTGAAATTACTTAACTAAGATTCCCCAACAAGTCAGTGGCCAGACCTTGGAGCAGAATCCGGGTGTCTCAGTCCGGGGCTAGACTGGTGAGAACTTTGTGGAACAATTATAGCTTGATGGCAGTTTGTGCTTTCCAGCACACTGTTGGCAGATAGTTTTTCCATTATAGCAGAAACTAAAGATTGAGGTGAACCTCAGCCAGACTTATGATGGGAGCACATTTTCTATTATAGCTCAGTTCAGGATCATTATTTTTCCTTCAGAGCATTCTCTTACTTCAGTGATATTGAACAAATCTTATTTTAAGTTATAAATCTGTGTTAAAATGCTCTGTCTTTCAGTGCTGCTCATATGAAATCAAACCATATGTCACAGATAAGTAAGACAGGAGTAATGTGTGCACACTCCACTGTGATCAAAAGCTTGTTTCATCCTTATTGCAATTGCAAATAGTAATCATTGGCCACTATGTTCAAGATCCCCATCTTCAAAGCCCAGTGCAACTCTTCTCTTACCTACATCTTCTGGCTTGTTTAATCTCGCACCTCCCCATGCTCCCTTCCATCATAGCTTTCAGCCACTTGCTCTGCTTCCTTCTTTCCCTCCCTCTCTCATTTCGTATTTTCTTTTGTGTCAGTCTCTATATTTGAAACAACGTCTCACGTTCAAGGCAACAAAATCCTCCAAAAAATTTCCCTTTTGAAGTATCTTACATTGGTTTCCTACACTAACAATATTTCAATTGTTTTAATCCATATCCCAATGTATTTGCCGTGGAGTTTTTTAGAGATTAATTATGAAACTTGTATTTGTTGTAATTACTGTGTTCATTTGCTGAGTTCACCAGAATTATTTACAGAACAAAGTGTTATTTTGCATAAGTTGGGTGAGAGGATCTAGTCCTGAATTAAGGTGTATGTATGAGTACCCACAAATTTGCTTGTCAAATAACAGAAGTGAAGCGGCCTAGCATATTAGGTCAGCCTCTGAATAAAGATGGCAAAAGCATCCAAAGCAACTGAGTAACTTAAAGCCATTTATGGCATTTTTTTACTTCACTCAGCTATTTAGGGACAGATGCAAAAAGGATATTTTCAGAGGCGCACATGGTAGACTCTTACTGAAGATTAACAGAATGAATTCTAAAGTCCTTCCTGAAAATGCAGTCTGAGTTCCTTCATTATCAAGCACCTTGAAATTTTTTCCCAATCCAACATAGGAAGCCTGAGCTTTCCCTGTGTTTCTAAATCACTTCTGTCTATTTTTGGGCCTGTTAAACTAATAAACATTACTGTGTTTAAGTGTTTAAACTTTCATTAGCTTAGATCCAAAATGTAATACAGTCATTATTAACAATTCAGTGGAATTTTATGTAGTATATTTTATTTCATGCTGTGACTAAGAGCATTGAAATGTTTTCAATACTTTATCCAAGACAAATAATAATTTAAGAAAAAGCCCCCACTCCCCTCTATTCCCTTTTACTTTTTTCATGAGATTTTTATGACTAAAAACTCAAACTTTACCACTACTGTTAAACTTAGACCATCCCACAGAAGGCTAGATGCAGAAAATCACTCGTGTGCAAGTGAGGAATTAGCTCTTCCATTACAAAAAAGGAAATTATCTGAGTGTGAAAAGCCAAATCTTCATTACTGATCAACCTTTAAAGTGGAGGAAAACCATGGTAATTTAAGATTTAAACTTTTGCTGCAAATATGTACATATGAAAAATTGTCTAGTGGTAATACAGGAAATAAGGAGCTGGGATTGTTTGGCAGAGTACAGGTATTACTGTACCAAATTAGATTGGTAATAAATTGCTGCTTTTAGTAGGAATTGACCGCAGGACTTTCTTGACTTTAGAAATGTCTTGAGCTCATTGGAAAATACTTTGAGAAGAGATGGATCAGTACAGTTTCAGCACGGGCTTTTTAGTCTGTAGGAATTGTTCAATTTGTAGCTCTTCACATGAATTTTCTTTTTTTTTTTTTTTCACATTGTGTATGCAACCCAGTATATAACATTGACTGCTGCGAAGGCTGCTGGGAACACGGCTCTGGCATATATATCAATGGTATCAGCATCAATGGGCTTAAAGAGGGACTTCAGGCCACTCTTTTTGTCCAATTTCATTACGTGGTGCTGTTTTGTCTCTCCAGTTTCTATTTCTATTGTGCCATACGATCCAGGCAGGCTTCTGGGAATTCGGTGCTGCCTATTGGAAATGGCCAGTTGCTGGTTCACACCAGCTATGGAAAGGGAAAACAGAACAATGGCATTCTTCACGTTTACCTGTAAAGGAAAGAGGAGAACCTATAATAGCAATTTATAGGGCAAAGGTAGCGTACTTCATCCAAACTAGCCATGATACAGACATGGTGAAATACCCATGAGATTCATAAGTGCTGAATGGCATTTATCACTTGCTTTGGCAGAAGGACCACTGAAAGGCTGTGCTACCACATCTAAATTCTAGTTATAAGTTTACATACTTTGAATTACTGAGGCACTACTAAGACAGCATGCTTAGGTCCTTCTGACTGAAAATAATTGACTGACTTTAAGGAGGCAGTTTTCCCATTCTGTGAAGGTGGGACAGAAAATAAATATGGATCAGCTGTATCCGCTACAGCTTAATAAAATGAAGTAATAATAATAATAAATAATACCCAAGGTGCCAGAGAGTTAAAAAATATGTAGGCTTAGACTACAAATTGTGAATTGTCAAAAAAAGGTTCCTTAATTAATTCACTCTGCTTTGTCACTAACATTCATGTATGTACATGAAGAAAGCAGCAAAGCTATCTGGAGTTCCTGGAAGAAATTTCATCTACGGACTCCTTTGTTCAGTTTCACTGGGCTTCATATCTACATAGCGCATATCCATGCTAATTATATGTGTATTTACCTTATGCAGTTTAGGTGTAAAAAATGTAATCTCCAAGGGACAACATTTGAAGACTACAGGCCTAGTTTTTGTTTTGCTGACAGCATTTTAATATGCTGTAGCAGAGCTAGAAGAGTCTTAGCAGAAGCAGTTCCTGAGATACCTTCTGAGAAAAGGCCTTTCTTCCCCATCTTATGCAATACTGTCATAATGACTTTGCCCTGACCCTACAGGAGCAACTCAAGGTTACCGTAACTTAGACTGAGGTCAAGACAAATATCAAAGGATCTAAATATATTCTCAAAGTATAAGACGTACAAATCTGGCTCAGGACATACTTTGCCTCTCTTCTTACTCATTCTCTTATTCTCCATTTCCTGTACAGCAACAAACCATATAAGAATATGTTGTCTTTAGTGCTAACCATGCTGCAAGGGGAAACTAGCAGTTTCATTGGGTTGCTTGTCATATTAATGTGACAAAAGAATTAACCAGGATTTTTTTTTTTTTCAAAGTGGGTAGAAGAATTTGCTTCCATAGCAGAAAAAGGTCAAACTGCAGGATGATTGCTTTCACAAAGTTATTCACAGTATTACACTTACTGACCTCTCCACTCTGTCTTCTCGCCTTTATCTTGTTCTTTTGCTTTTTCATGTAGTCAGCATTGAAATGTGCAAATGCATATTCTACCAGTGCAGCAAAGACAAACACATAGCAAATCCAGAAGTAAACATCAAGTGCCTTGATGGCAGATGCTCGTGGAAGTGAAGATCGCGCACTGACCATCAGTGTAGTCATAGTAAGAACGGTAGTTATACCTGCAGAGTAGTGTGAGAAAATTCACTTTAGGTTTCATAGTATACACTATAAAAAGTGTATTTACTAATCTGAAGCTGAGGAACATTTCCACAGTAGAAGCCGCTTAATAGTATGGCTTCTGATTTTCAAAACAGGGGAGTTTGTAAAAAATGGTGCATTTCTATGACTGAGGCAGCTTTGAACATGTTATCCTTGGTTTTGTTCTAGGTCAGGACAAACAAAACCAGAAGATTTAACCCTCAAAAACTTTTGCATCTGGACTTGCAACCCTTACTCAGGCAAACAAATCCACAAGCTCTAGGAACTTTTTTTTGTCACCGTCCCAGTTCCTTCAAATCAATTCTTTCATACATCTGCCTCACATTCACTATTGCTTTTAACCATCTTTAGATGGTTATTTTCTGTGCTTTGCTGAGGCAGCTGTTCTGATAGCATGACAGAAATTAAAACATGAGGGCAATCTTTTAAAGGACCCTCTCTTCTGCAAATGTAAATATAGCATTCATAAATGCACCTTCATGGAAAATGAGGATTATTAGAGAGCATAATTATAACTTCAGCATACCCTTCCCTGTTAGTTCCCCAAACTATCTGTTTTACCTAATGACACTCTGGCAGGCACAGCTGACTGACTGATCCAGAAGGATACCCATGACATGGCCACTAGCAAGATAGACGGAACATAAGACTGGATGATGTAAACTCCTCGATTTCGCCGAAGGTGGAAGTGGAGACTGAGCCTGGGAAATTGACCTGCTGGAAAAAAGAGCAGACAATGAAAGATTCTGACTGTGTGAATTAGAGTTAAACTGATATTCAAAATAACATTTCGTATAATGACACAGATCTACATTCTTAAACATCTTTACAACAAGGATCACAAAAAGCTTTTTTGAATGTTTTTCAATTAGTCTTCATAAACCCTGCATGAGGTACTGCAGTTCTCATCAGCAGTTAGCTAAGAATAGGTCAAATGATTTGTCTCAGGTCATATCAATGCCAGATCTGAAAATAAAATCATGAGTCTTCTCGAATAACAGTATTGCTTCAAAATGTGTACTGTCTTATCATCTGCTGTAGAAAGTCCTCCAGATACTAAATTTAGATTTTTTAAAAGGCCAAGTTAATTTCAAACTCAAAAAAGAGCTTAGAGGAGATGTGCAGCATAAATGAGAATCTGAATACATGAAAGAGGATGAAAAATCAGCAGGAAAGAAATGACTCCAATCTTTTACAAACATTGCAATAAGCCCAGTGATACGCATACACACCACTGACTTCTACTGGATAGAATTAGAATGTTCTGACTGTACGTCATAAGCCTCATAACATCAGGGCTAATGGAAATTTTTCTTTATCTAAAGTTGCAAATTAGGTCAAGAAAATGTGAGCTATACCTCAAGTGTTTTTTATCAAGTGCTGTCTGGCTTGTGTCCAGGCAGTATTTTGTCAAACATACAGAGCTAAAGGACATAATATGCTACAGTGGCTACCTCAAGGCTCAGCAAAAGTTGGCATTTTTTGCAAGTCTAAGCTAAAGAAAACTCTTATCAGAAACCTGCCAGGTTCTTAAATTAGTTACTTAAGAAGAGGGATTTTCTATTATAGATACAGGAGGTTTCCCTATGCAGGAAAAAGTCAGATACTGTCCCTGAGTTGAAGACAGATCCTGTTACCAGATTTGAAGTTCATCATTTCTGTTGTGAACTGGTAGTTGGTAATTGTGAATTGGGCAAGCTGCAGCTTATCCAGCCCATGGATCTCCTCCTGGTTTTCTGACCAGTGGTAGACGATGTCCTCTGAAGAGTAGCCATCTGCAAAAAGAAAGCTGAATAAACACAAAGTTTGTGGAAGAAATTAAGAACTTAGAGGACTCGTAGTGGAAGTCCTCCGATTCCTCTGCTACGCTGATTTTCATCGGTCCCATTGCAAAACCGTTGTGATTCGGTCTGGATAATTCACTGTCCTGGCAACATCAGTGTTGCCAGTGTCACACTGGGGTAGCTTTCCTACGGGGGGAATAATCCATGTCGATTCACACTGACTAGCAATATATGGTATGGCACAATGCACTTCAGTGTCATGAGAAATACTCAGATTATCTCTCAAAAAGCTCATTTGCATACTCACTTAAAGTAGAGTAACTGTTACTGTAGCACTCAAACTAGCCTGCCTACCCCTGCACTGTGCTTGGATCTCAGAGTCACAGCAATTTCTGTTTGTAAAAGAAAATAACTTCTAAATCTAATCTATCTATGCCTATCCTACTGAAGACAGACCAGAAAGTAATTCCATACTGCAAGTCTGTCTCGCTTCCCACATTGATTTTATGAGATAGGTGCTCTGTACCAGTCAGGCGGTCTCAGGGAAACAGATTTCCTTTGTCAGGAATTCCCCCAGTGTCCTCAAAAAGTATGTCTCCAGTTGGGTCTCTATCTCCCCTTGCAAGCTCTACAGTGCTTTTACAACTGGACACTGCATGGAAGCGAAGCATACAGCTAAACTGTTCAAATGAATCCCTACTCTTGGAAACAACCCTTAGAGCCTCCCGAGGCGTAAAGTAGTTTAATCAGAAAACAATGCCTATGCAAACTGCCTATGCCATGTTTTTCTGTCAGTTCTCCTCCTAACAGCTTTTGAACTTCCTCAATATTTTCAAACCAAAATGACAAAATGGTAAAGGTTTCAAAGATGTTAGATTCTTGAAAGTTTTGTAAGAAATGGTGTGTAGAGAACAAAAAAATCAAATTTGTGCATCCAGTTAGAGACCAGCTGTATAACTCAGACCCATGTCCGTTCTGAGGTGCACCAGCCAGCTTGACAATCACCATGTGTATCAGCCTATTAATGACTGCAGGTTGACATGTGGGGCAGCTGGAAGAGAACTGCTAGGGAGAGGTGCAGGGCACCAGGGACATGAGAGAAGGGAGGGGGTATGTGTGAGGGTACTTATGTAATATGCACATCCATAGGAAATTGATCTTTGCTGGTGTTGCTGTTAACGGACAACTTGCTGTTAACCATTCATTTGTTTAAAGAGGCTTTATTTCTACATGTTTGTTTCACTGAAATCAAAATCGTGAAATTCAATTAAAAACGCAACCACCACCAAAACTCCCTGCAGAACTTGCTGGGAGAGAGAACTGATTGCTGGTTCACTGTCTGCTGCCTCTGCATTTGGTGATTACATAAGTAAAACTGTAGATTGCTATTTTTGACAGGATAAAATGGTATTGTGGTTAATTGCCTAGAAAACAAAGTCAGTGGTAAAAATGAAAAAGAGAAACTTGCATCAATAGGCTAGTGAATCTGCTCAGAAACTGCTATTCAGTTTCTCTGGAACCCTCAGGACCTGTAGAGTCCTTGATATAAAAACCACAAAAGGCCAGACTCATTGCCATTGACTGGGTGGCCCCTGCTTGTGACAGTGGTGAATTTCATTCAAAAGTATTAATGCTCATGGGAATTATATGCTAATCATAGATAAAATACAGGTCGGACAAAATATAAATTCATTTTCCACCCTCTTTTGTGAGTACAAATGAATTTAAGCCAATCCATGCAGTATTCTGATTGATTTCTGTGTAACAGATAAAGGAATGCCTGGGCAAGGTAAACAGCTATGGATGGGTTAGTCACAATGGCATTCATTAAAAGCAGGGAATTCTTTCGCTTTCCCATTTTCTCATAAAGAAAAAATAGCACATCAAATTTTGCCTGTGGGCTTCTCTACTTATTCTCACTGGATTTGAGGCAAACCTCAGTAATGCTAGTGACTGTCACCATTGCACTAGATTTTACATGAAGCACAAAGTTCCAGACATTTTTCAGCAGGACTGTAGGTTGTTCATCTTCACTAAATTAAATCCTATAGTTTTGAACTGGATCAGAGCTGAACTGGTATTGAAAAGTCCATAGTCTAATGCCCAACACAGAGAACGAAGGGATTCACATTTGTGCCCTTTATTTCTAAATCCTTAGGCACCCCTTACATCATTGATTAAAGCAGAATCATTCCAGCAAATTCCAGCAAGCTAAGTATCATATATGCAGGCTTTGAACAAAATACAGAGTACATGAAACACTTTACTCAGCCCTTACAGCTCTCCAAATCCAACATGCATTCTTGTTCATCCATTGGATACTTGGAAAGGTCCATGTCACAGGCCACTGTTGAGGTAATCCTGTTCCAAGCAACGTGAACACCAGTTAGTTGCATTCAGGTAGAGCCTTTTCTTCAGAAGTCAAGGACTAAATGGAAAACTTTGAAACCTGAATACTAATACAGGAAACTATTTTCAAAATCCTTGTGACTACTGTCTTTACTAAGCCTGTGGGAAACCCAAACATGGGAGGAAATTGAATTTCGGTCAAATGACTTGTCTAACGTCAGAGGATGCTTCAGCTACTTCTGATGACAAAAAGGACTTTTTTGAGTCAAATCTACCCCCTTCCACTGTCCCCAAGATCACTGCCAATACCTTAAGGGTGACTTTGGACTTAACATTTCAAAGGTGCACACTCATTAATTTGTAGAACATTACACAATTAACTTGAAATATAGTTACTGAGTTCTAGCTAGAACACTCTTCCAAAGTGAGGAAATACTACTTTCTCTGTTTGAAAGATGGGGAAGTTGAGCCTAAATCAGGCCCATAGTTCCTGTTGAAAACAGCGAGAGGGCAGAGAACAGAATCTTTGCTCTGTATTCAGCATCTCCTTGCCTGGTGACCAAATAGTTAGGAGATGCTTATCTCCCATTAAGGACATTCTGAAAGTGATCAGTGATTATGCTGTGGAAAATGTGTTAATGTTGCCAAAGATACCTTCCTGGCAGTGTAAAGCAAAGGGAGCTCTGATAGGAGTCACCAGTACTTTCTTCCATTTTAAATTAATAATTATTTTGGGAAATTGTCCTAGGAAAACTGAGTGATTACTTCATAGTCTGTTCAAAAAGTTAATATGTGACAGGGTACACTGGCACTCTTGCTCACTCACCTGATGCTGTACAAGATGACTCCATCTGGCTGGAGCCTGATAAGTTTGTTTTCCACAGTCACATCATGGAACCAGGCAGACTTGGCATTTACTATGAAAGTATCTGGCAACCAGAGCTTGTCCACAAACCGGCTGTCTAAGCCCAAAGTTTCATTGGTGTGGTTGTAAGACAGACGGTCATCTCGCCAGCTCTGGTGCAAAAATACCGTCATGGTATATTCCTATGACAAGAGAAATCCCAATTAAAAAGTGATGCTAAACTTAACACAATGATAATGCATTGGGACTTGGTAAAAAATCATTGTATTAGCCTAGAAATATATTAACCATTTCCTGTGCAAATAAGTATTTTTATACTCAGTCAACCATAGAGCTGCCCAAGCATTTTTATTTCTGTCATATGCTTCTACCATGGATAAACCCAAGATATCAAAAAGTGATTCAATGTCAGTGTTATATATAACACGTTGCAAGAGTTTCATATGTCTTAATGAAGAAAATCAGTTTATTTGTCTCCACAAGTACAACTTCTGTTTTTGGAGGTTTTTTAAAGCAAAACTAAAAAATTAGGTGAAGTTATGCAACTGTAACGAAGGGAAAGGATGGAGGGAAAGTCAAAGTTTTGGGTTTAAAATTAAATCTGCTGTGTTTCAGAAATGCAGCTAATTCATGCCTATGCTTGTTTATGTGACTTGTAAGTTGCTATAATACACTGCTTTGTTGAAAGGTTTTTCCACAAAAAAAGAGGAGCATCTCACAACCAATCGTTCCTTTAGCTTCTTTTTGGAAGTATCTGTGGTGAACAGGAATTTGAACAGAAGTTGGAGTTAATGCTTAAAATTAGGCTTTCTGTTAGTAAATGCTACACAGATCCAACCTTGCTAACTGTAGTAAGAAATCTCAGTGACTTATACACGGCTAGATTCTTGTGATTGCTTACGTCTGCCAGAAGAGGCTCTGCCTGTGTCTTAAAATAAAATGTTTGTTCTTTGCAGTATCTTCTTGTGGTAATTTCTCCACTCCAATCATGTTGTGGATCAACTATCTCTCTATTTAGTTAGTTTTCTACACTTCCAGTCATTGCAGTACATACATTTACAACTTGGTAGGTGTAACTGATAACATACCATGTTCACTTCTGAGATGTGGTCAATACTGGCTACTTCAATTGCAAGAGCAACATTAACAGGAGGACCTGAGAAAAAATGTTTGAATGGGGTGATTTGCATCATCATAGTACCTATAAAAATATAGATGACCCAAGACTTAATTTTTTCATACAGAGTGAATTCATAAAAGTGCTTTCCATGATAAAGTACACTTTCCAAGTAAAATCTACCTTAGAGCAAAAGTTTTAAATCTTTCAGATTGCATCATCAATTTCCAAAAGAACACCTCCCTTCAGTGATAAAGGACATGAGATACAATCACAGCTACTGGAAATTATGGAATCCCTTCTGGAAACCACATCATCTAGTTTCAGACAGCACGACTTCAAGCAAATGCAGGAATTATCACCACTTAATGTTCAACTTAGAAATCAGTGATTTAAGAACTGTATTAGCAAGAAGTATTGCTAATTCTGTTGTACAGTCTGTCTTTTTTCAAGATCAAGTACATTGCTGATTATTTCCAGTATCCAATTAATAGACAACCACAACCTTTTAATCACGTAAAGGATAAAGTTCACATAAACATCTGAGGGTAGAAGGATTGTAAGAAACAAAAGAGACATTACTCTCAAAGTCTCACCTCCAATCCCAGGCCTGAAGTTACGTGCATACCCTTTCATTAAATCATCCAGGTTGGGTAACCAGGATATTTCGATGTTGGAACCTATGTAATCTCCAATGTCATTCATGGCTCTAGGTAAAAAGAATAAGTATCTTTTAAACTTGGCCATGTTTACAAACAGAAAAATAACAGAAAATGGAAGACATTGACTTCTTTTACACCAGAGACGACCTACAGTATAATCAGCTATATTGGTAATTTAATGGAAAAATACTGTATATAGATAGTAAAAACATTTCAGATATTTCTGTTTAAATCAAAATATATTTCAGGCAAGACTATGGCCTCTTTCTGAAATACAAGCACATACTTTTTTAATGTTTTTTCTTTTCCAGAAAAAAAAAAAAAAGATTTAGAAATGTAAAGAAAGCACGAAGGAAAAGAAGATACTTTGTATACTGCATAAAATGCATCTGTGGATGCTGAAATGCAGCTATCTGGGTAGCGGGACACAGCAGCTGTGACAGCTCCTAGTACCACTATGGAACAGCTGAGATCAAGAAGGCTGGTATATTGCCAAATGTGATGGGAAAACAGTAAAAATTACACAGCTGGAATTTGGATTTAACATCTTCAATACTGTGAAAAGGACCACTGGGCCTCAGAAACATGAAAAGCAGCGCTAATAGAGGAAGGTATTCAAACACCTGAAAACTGCAAAGATATGGTCAAAAAGGAGATCTCACTTAAAAAGTGAATAGCTGAAAGCACGGAACCGCTGAAGGAGGCATCCCCATGGCCCTGACCCAGCATGGAGCTGCCCGCGGGCCGGACCCGAACCTCGGCGGGAGTGGGCTGTGGCACTGGAACTTGGGAGGTGCTGACCATGGCGCCCAAAAGCGCTGGTAGTTCTCCCCAGTTCTGAGCCAAAGAGGTGTCTGTCTGTGGTCCAGGCGACTCGGGAGCCTCCAGAGACATTAAAAGGGGCCTGTGGTTCTTCAGCGCAAGGAGCTGCCTGTAGTGGTGAGCCTGAAGGATTTGACCATTGTCCTGGAACCTGAGGTGTGCTCCGTGATCCTAAAAATGCAGGGGCAAGAGCCGTGATTATGGTCCTGGATTTGGGGCCATTCCTGTCCACGGTCTTGAGGGGTAAGTGAGGTATCCATAGCACTGAAATGTCTCTGTCTCGCTCCACCTTCCCATGGGTGCCCCAGAGTTTTGGACGTATAGGGATGGTGCCGTCATCCTGGGAGGGCCCCAGCTCACCTGCTTGTGCTGTTTTGCACTTGCCAGCACCAGGCAGTGTGGGTGTTTGGCCATCTGTCATGAGGTCAGGAGTGTGGGATCCCGTAACGCACACATCCTTTTGCAGTCACTCTTGGGGCCTCAGTGAGCCACCAAACAGGCAGTAGGTTTTGGTTGGGAGGTAATATGTTGCTGTCAGATTTGTCAGCATGCCATAGTCCCCCTCCCAGAATAAGGCTCCATCTCTCAGGTGCTAGGCATATACTTCTTTCTGATCCAGTGATGCTCCTTCAAGACATTAGCACAATTTCTTGTTGCCATTTGCCACCACCTGGCAGATAACAGCCCCTCAACCCTCCTGGTACAAGCAGTTATGTGGATATTCCATCATCTCTTATAAACAAAGGCAAGCTTATATTGTCTTCATTAACTGTTTAAACTGAGCTGGCAGACTTCATTTGAAGCAGATCTGTGCCTGCTCACACAATTTCTCTTGCCAACGCTGTGATTGACATGACAGGAATAGATAAATGAAGGACTGTGACAACGTCTACCACAACTATTTGCAAAGCAAAAATTTGCCAGTGGTTTGAGAGGACCTCTATCTGAGTGCAAGTACTGTATCAAAACTGTCTGAGCACTGGTTTAGCATCTTCCACTGAGTCCAGCAATAAATATGGCATTTGAGAGATATATATCACCAGTGACAGAAAAGAAACTTGTTAAACGTCGATGAAAGGCTGCAGAGTAATATACCATAAACATATTCTGCCTTGGTACTTACATAACTTTCTTAGAGTGTTCATGCGACATTGACCCACATAAAGCACATGTTTTTTCTCTCCAAAATATGCCAGTCTGGGTATTTGGCTCAGCACATGCAGTTACTGCTAGCACAGTAGCAGAATATCCTACAATAACCAACTCTTCTTCTCACAGGGGACTGAAAGAAAAATCTTTGATTGCCCTGGTGATAAAATTCTTGCCCCGCGTATATGGAGTCAATTATACAAGGAAGGAGTTCTGGGATTACAGTGTATAAATGTAAGTTCTGAGCAGCACAGACACATTAACGGAGTTGTCAAAGCTTAAGTGACCTTAAAGCATAGCGACACTGCTCCAAAGTGAACCTTCATGGTTCATGGCAAAATGTTAAAATTGGGGATATATGTTAAGCTGCATTTATGTCTCCTTGCCATGAGCACACAGTGCTTTATGTTCGTCTCCAGTGACTACCTCAGATATTTCTCAGGTTCCTCTGTCTCCTCTGAGTAAGGATCTTGGAAGACTCAGAGCCATATTTTCAGCTACATAAATTGGAATAACATAATTGATTTAGACAAGGGCTTTGAAGATTTATAACAGAAGTTGACAGAGTTTTTTCCTTCTTTATTTGGTCTCATCAACTATATATGAACTTCCTATCAGACTGCTGTTTTCTATGTGCTGGTCTTTCAATCATCCAACTGTCAGTATTTACTTAAATGAAATTATAGTTTCATAATACTTGGCAAGATCCAGAGGCTGAGGTCTGGCTTTCTCCTGCAATACCATCAAACATTGCTGTTCAGAAATTCTTTCATCTATTTTCTTTTACATTCACTACCCTATTTCTGGAAATACTAAGGCTATCAGCTAATACAGAAAACAAGTATTTTTTTAAATTAAGGCCTTGGCAGATTAGAGAATATGAGACTATGATGAAAGTATTTTGTTTAAAAATGTACTTATTTGTAACTTGTAAGTCTCAGCCATAGATAGGTAATGGAATTCCTAATCAGTAAAATATCAGAGCTCCTTTCATATGTAAAGAATGATACTTTTAAGTCTTTTTGTAATTAGAGTAAATAACTAGAATATGCTTGAATGAATACATCTGCCTAAAATCTCTCTGCCTTTTCAGTAGAAGATGGTGCTTTTCAACTCCTGTTGCTAAAACTGCAGCCAAGTTCTGTAAAGTGGTTTGAAAACAATAGTCAAGTCAAAAGGTGACTACACCGTAGTGACCTATCTTGCGTGCCTAATCTGTGAGGGTGGGAGGATCTGGCTTATGCTTCCTACATACACAGTAGTACGAAAGTGCTAAGTACAAGTTGTTGTAAAATTAGAATACCATGTATATTTATGAGTACTAACCTGAGAAAAACCAAATTCTGCTGCTCCTCTTTCAAAATAGGTATTGCTACTTGCATGTATCAAGAACTTATCCCCAGAAAACTGACTTAGAGTCAGTCACTTGCTATAAAAGAAGTAACGTCACTATAAGAACTGCCAGGAGCCTCAGCTTTTTTGAAAAAGCATTTACAGCATGCAGCAGTTATCCTGTGTCAGTATTCTAATTTAATGTCATTAAGGAGAGCCATAGAGCTCAAAGGAAGTTAAAATGACGAGAGTTGGGTTAAAAACTGTAGGCTGTAGCTTGCCATGTGTTTTAAGCAGATTACAATCTAGAGGGAGTTTTACTCAAATATCCATGACACAATTAAAAGAATCTTGTTTCTATTATTAATAAAGCCTTAGGGTCAGATCATCAGTGTAACAAATGTGTCCAAGTTAGTGGAGCTATATGCACTTAATACCAGTGGGGTTTATTAAAGTATTACAGCTGAAATAATTTTATTGCTAGATTTACTTTGTTGGTGTTTATACTACTGGTTCATTTTTAAATTTATTTGAAACAGGCAACAAAATTACTCTAACTCAGTTACTGCCATTCTCACACACTAGCATGGTGCTCACAGAATGGCTCCTACATACTCAAATAGAATATGTGAATCAGAATAACCTACAGTTTCATTTACAAACAGTTATCACTGAGTTACCAAAAGCTTTTGCTAATACTAGGCTTTTTTTCCATGCAGATGATTAAGGGACTAGAGCATCTCTCATATGACGAAAAGCTGAGGGAGCTGGGACTGTTTAGCCTGGAGGAGAGAAGGCTCAGGGGGTATCATATCAATGTACATAAATACCTGAAGGGAGGGGGTGAAGGCAGCAGAGCCAGGCTCTTTGCAGTGATGCCCACTGACAGGACCAGAGGCAGCAGGCACAAACTGAAACACAGGAGGTTCCATCTGAACATCAGGAAACACTTTTTCCCTGTGAGAGTGACTGAACACTGGGCCAGGTTGCTGGGAGAGGTTGTGGTCTCCCTCCTTGGTGACATTTAAGTGCTGTTTGAACGTGGTCTGGGGCAACTGCCTGTGGGTGGCCCTGCTTGAGCCGGGGGGTGGACCAGATGACCTCCAGAGGTCCTTTCCAACCTCAACTATTCTGTGATTCTTTGAACCTCTATTGTACCTTTAAACTACCCAGTGATCACTTTAAACAGCCATATTCTTCAAATTACATTTTGTCAGACTGACATGAAGGCTGATGGAACAAGGGAAATAGTACAGACATAAGAACTAACGTAGTGGGGGCTGTATGCTTGGGTGTATGATTCGGCATGGTGTAAATGAGTCCAAGTTCTGCTTGTGTCGATCTGATACGCGCTCTTTAGGTCTAAAGTCACGCCAGGTCCTCCAGCATAGTAGAAATCTCCCATTCCCCTCTTTTTTGTCCTTCAAGAATATTGAGGGAGAGGAGAAGTAACAAACTCAAGAATATTATTCTACTTACAGTATTTTCATTTCTTTTTTTATCTGGTGAAGACAAAAGTGTGACTATCAGCAGATAGTATAGTGGTCCTCAGTCAAAAATGATGACTTTGGAAAGCAGACCTTTATTTTCATGGCACTTTACAGGCCAGTTTGTGATAACTCCTTTGAGCCATTCCTCTAGACTTCCGTACATCAGATCCAGTGCTTTAAAGTTACATGAAGGATGGTGGGAGTATTTAATTAATCCTTGATAAGCAGTTGGGATTATATATGGTCTAAAATATTATTCATTTATTGTACCTGAAAAAGGAAGACCAGCATAGAAAAGACGCATTGGAAGGGATTAACTTTTTGTCGTGCAAGCAGTAAAGATGAAAAGAAAGGAAACTACTATTAGTTGATTCAGCAACTTCACTTCCTGACGTAAGCTGCTGTAAAGCTTGTTTTAGTAAGAAAAGGACTTTGTAAAATTAAGCTATTGGTTTGTAAAATTCAAGGGGCATAACAGCTCATCCAAAAGCTTATCTTTACTTTGCACCAGGCCAGAGGGGGGTGCCTCGCTGACTAAACGGCAATGTAGTCATGTGTACTAATACCATTCTGGAATTCATTCCCACATCTAAAGCTGAAGAAGATGTTTTTTCATCCACGCTCTGACTCTGTACACATCTCAGTTCAAGCAGATATTCTGGCAAATATATTTGCATCTGTTCACATCTGGAGTTTAAGCATCGTGAGAACTTCGACAGAGCTTGTTGTTAGCAGTAGAAAACAGATTACTGCTGGTTAAACTGTGAAAAGACTAGTTAGTTCTCTTGCACACTAGGCAAAGGGGAGAGGAAATCACCATTGATAAACCTGGCAAAATGATGAAGTTCTTTGCCTAATAAAACTGTCCTTGACGCAGGTTAGGGAAAGCAACGCCAGCCAATGAATCTCAAACAACAAAGAAATGCATCTCTTTCAGAGCTAAGTACTATCAGTTCTAGAATAAAAAGTACATATATCCCAAAATCCTTTCTATCCGAGCTGACATCTTTCTCCCAGCTGCTGCAGGACCACTGCATTCTACTAATGTGGAGTGATCTGGAGAAGAAACATCAATCAGCTTGGGCAGCACACCTTTAAAGGGTTTGTCAGGCAAGTGAGGTATTAGCCTGTCTTCACTATCTTCCAGAACACTGGAACTACAACGCGGTTGCTAGAAATTTATCAATATTACTAGAAAAAAAATTGGGAAGTATTTAAATTACACCAAGGAAAGAGGCAATCTATATGTTGTGTGTGAATGAGTGCACTACAGCAGCTGAACAAGAGATAACATTAGCAATATTATTTTTGCACAGCAGTGCCAAAAGCTCTAGCAGCAGTGCAAAAAGCTCAGCAGCATCTTTAAGTCAGTGGCCAATGAGATACTGATTTGAGGTCACACTTGTAGGGAGAGTGCACTAACCTTTTGACAAACATGTATAGCAGTAAGATGTGGACAATCACTTTTTGCATCTCCTGTTTCTTCTTTAAATCTACTAACCTGATTCTTTTTGGGACTGTGCCTCAGTTTTTATATGAATCTTCTAACCTGGTGGAAGGAAATAGTGGTTTGACGGATACTGAGGACTGGGATGGAGTACATTTCATTTTCTTTGAGATGATCTTTTGGGGGCAAATGTCCCAGATGTCATTGCCACTCAAGAAAACTTTTTCTTGGGAAAAAAACAAGGAATATCCTGCAAGGTCAGTGAACAATCTGGCCTCTGTCGAACTCCAGGATTATCCAGAGCAGTATGTGTATCCTTCCCATCTGCCATTCCTGACTCTAAGTGAAGCTCACTGTAAATATGTTTTGTATTTTGAAATGTAATTGAAAAAGCATTAGGCTTAATTCATGGCAACCTTTTGAACATAAAAGCCCTTATTTCCTCTCTGTGAGTTTTAAGCTACAGAAAATGGACCACTCTTTGCATATGTTCATGTGTTAAAGCCGCTCTGTTTCCATGAATAGAAGTAAAAGACTCAGGGAGACACACAATAGGAGGACAATTCTATGCAAATGTATAAAAGTCATTTAACATAGTAGAATCTTAAATAAAAAAGATACACCTATTTCCAATTACAGACTTAAAATCTCTTTCAGTAAAAAATTACAAAGTATGGACATACACCCCAAAACTCCTATCAATAGTACTCTTTCCCCGTGCAAATGAAGAAATACTTCCCTAAGTGTATTTCAGCAGATAACCTCATTCACTATGACACGTTTATTATTGCAGCATCCACAGCGTATCAAACTGACAAAATAATGGAAGCTACAGTCTTTGCCCCAAAGAGCTGTCAGTCATACAAATGCCAAATTTCTTGCCACTAATCACTGCCTCAAGCAGACCAAAAAATACGACTTTGTAGAAGTGTTTACCTGAAAACAGCACTGGCATAAGTGGGATGGGCTGACTTAGGTTGAATTTGGCTCATTCGCTTCAGTCAAATAGCACACATGCCAGAAACTGCTTCAAATACAGCCCTCTACAGCACCCTGGAAGGATATTCAGAAATGCTGTGAGGAAGCAGGCTATGTGTACGCCCCACTTCCATCCTCTGCCAAACCCTGACGTTATCTGGGAAGTCTGATGTCATACTGAGTTCAGAACTCGCTGAAATGTTCTTCCTTTTTTGAATATGTTTTTGCTTACACCTGTCAACATACAGTCCACAGAACTCACAAGCAGAGAGCTCAGTGGTTTTGGATGGCTTCTGTTGTCATAACCATGAATCACATTACATTTAGAAAACAAATTCTGAGCAATATAATGTAGCTATTGGCAGTTTTGCCCATTATTATAAAACCACAGGATTAACAAAATACTGCTCTTCATAAAAGCATCTCTTACCAAAATATGTGTAATATCACATTCCAGAACTCCAAGGAAGAAGAATAAGGAAGTTAATGTGCTTCTTGGGCCCTTACAAGGGCAATTATTTCATAGGTCGTCTATGAAATCACTAGTTTTACTGATGCAAGCGTAAAATTTTGGTTTAGTTCTGTTTAACTCATCAAAAGTACACAAGTAAGCAAGGTTACTCACTTTTTACAAGATTAAACAATGTTCTGCAATGGCCATGTAAATCCTGAATCTTCAGAAAACTGTTGTACTAAACAGAGCAGTTTTCTTTGGCCATTGAATGTCTCACACTTTGGCATCTTTGGAAAACCACTACAAACTGACCAGTTGGAATTTCACAAGCTAGAATTTGCCTTGCCTTACTCTCTGCCACGAATATTTGTATTTCTAACAAACAACTCATCACTATTGTGTAACTGGAGGAAGAAAGTCAAGTAACTAGGTAATTAATCCAAATATAAAATAATTTATCCAACAAATTAGAGGTTGCACATATCCTGGTAGTTGCTGTGCCAGAAACACACCTTGAAGACAGAGGCTGAGAAGGCTGACTCTGCCTTAAAATTCTTTTTTTTCTTCTTTTATACTCAAAACACCACTTTTCAACCAAAATACTTAATGCCAGCCCAAGTGCAGATAGAGAAACAGGATCATTGAAATTATGGGGAAGATCTCGGTGCCCTTAGGTCATAAGCAGTGTTTTCTCTGCCTTCACTGTAATACTGGATTTCTTCAGAGCATGAGGGTGTCAGGATCTGACCCTGGATAACAGATTCAAGGTCATAGGATAAATCACGATGTCAGTCCTGAATAGGAGCAGTTGACTTGACACTTCCTCTAACGCGAGATCCTTTCCCTTCCCAGTGAAAAAATCAGATCTCACTAATTAATTCCAAAAACTGTAACAGCAATGTTATGTCTTACTACAATTATCCCTTTGCTCCTTCTACTCCTCTGAAGCTATTAATAATGTCTACAAAGTAGAAGTAGGAAAACCCCTTTAATACCACAGCCATCTCTGCTGTGGATGATGTGGGCATGTTTTTACATGCAGCAAGTTCTTTTTTACTCCCCCTTATATTTTCATTGCATAATCATGGCAAGCTTTCGCCACATACAGCCTCCAGATCTGTAGAGAATATATAGAGAACAGAGCCGGTTGCCTAGCTAACACCTTCAGAATAAATGTGACTGAGAATTGCAGACGTATATCTTTACAAGTTATTATTTTAAGAAATGGTTGGCGTTCTTCAAACGTTTTTTTCTAAGATCTCCGCCAGTCTCTTCTTCTTATCTCAAGTTCAGGAGACGTAATGAACCCATTAGAAAGGAATGTCTGTATTTTGGGGTTTTTTAATTATGCCCATGGAGGCCCTAAGCAAAGATGTGCAGTTAGTACCCCACTGGTTGTGCTGGGGTTTATGGAAGAGTTTCATGTTCAAGCAGGCCCCCTACAGAGCTGTTTCAGGGGATGAGGCTGCGCTGGGATGTGCAGTGCCCTTACAAGAAGTGATTGCCCCCAATTTAGAGTAAGTGCCCTCGGGAAAAGGCTTCCACAGGCATCCTGTAAAAAACACCCCCCTCGATTAACCCAAGGAACTGCTGCTCAGTTGGCAGAAGCGCATCCTCTGCTAGAAAAAGAAGAAAGAAAAAGATGGGGCACACTGAGGAAAGTCTTCAGTCAAGACCCCTTTTTGTACTGCACACTCACTCAAGCAGCCGTAGCCCCTGAGCGGCGAGCGGCCCTGGGCCGAGGCGGGAGTGGGAGCTCCGGGCAGGGGTGGCAGCTCCGGGCAGGGGTGGCAGCTCCGGGCAGGGGTGGCACTTCTCACCCCAGCCACACCGAAGGGACGGCTCTCCAAGGCCGGGCTACGAAAGAACGATAAGGCATTTTCTTACCTGATACACCTGTGCTGTTGGGTGCATAGTAGAACCAAGGCAGGAAAAACCCAGGTAAGAAATTCCATTTTACTCCCATTTATTAGACAGCGGCAAACAAAACCCAGGTTCCCCGGCTCTCTTGGCAGCTCCGGAGCTCCAGTAGCGCGTCCATCCTTGCTCGCTGTGACAAGTTGAGGCTTAGTTTAAAGCGCTGTATTGTCGCTCAGCAGCCGCGGCCCCCCCGGTCTCTCCGGTGCGCGGGGGCCATGCCGGCAGCCGGCGGCGGGGGCAGCTCTGCTCCGGCGGGGCGGCCCCTCGGCTGCGCTCCCCCCGCTGCCCCGCTCTGCCCTACCTCCTCCTCTGCCGCTTCGGCGGCGCCCGGCTCTTCCTTTGCCCGCCCGCAAGGCTGCTTGCCGAAAATAACCTCCGAAAGGAGAGATTAATCCCACCGAGCGCGGGGGGGGAGCAAACTAAAAGTGCGGCGGAGATACTAGACATGTCCTGCGCACGGGGAGGAGGAGGGAGATGCAGCCCCGGCTGAGGGCAAAGGCGGCTTCGCCATGGAGTGCCGGGGGGGGGGGCCGGAGCCAGATGCAGAGCAGGTTTGGCCGGTACCGAAAAGGGGATGCCGAGGTGGAGGGACCGAGTGTGGCTGTGTGCCGGGAGCACGCTGCCGCCTCCCCCCGCCCCCGAGCCCCCCCCTCTCCCGCCCGCCCGCCCGCCCTCCGCGGATGCCGCCTGCACAGCTCCGGGCGAGCGCAGCTGCAGCCCGGCTCCCCGCCGCTCTCCCGGGGAAGAGGGAGCGGAAAGATGGGGGGCACTCTGGCGAGGGGGAACTGCCACCTCTTCGCTTCCCAAAAGCTGTCCCAGGCTGGCGGTACAGAACCGAAAGAGGCAGATTCAAGGTCTTACAAACTTCTGCCCCGTCGCTCTCAGATTCCTAAGGGGCTGCTCTAAAGTGAGACGCTTCGGGTTTACTCCAGCAAGCCGGCAGCTGGGAAACTGCATTTCCAACGCTCCATCCCGGGGTGGCTCGGGGGCTGGCGCGGTTACCGGCTCAGTAACGCCGGGCCCCTTCCCGCCGCCCGTGCCCGGCCGAGCCCCGGCACCGCTGCGCGCTCCGAAGGAAGGGACCGGCCGCCGGCGGGGCGGGGGGCGCCCGGCCAGAAGGCTGCTCGGGAGTTTGGCTTCAGCTTGACTTGCAGGTCAAACTCGATTTTCTCCTCCATATTCGCTCTTTTCTCCTCTCCTCCTCCGCCTCCTCTGCTGTTTGGTGCTGTTCAATCCAGAACGACAATCTTAAAACCGACCCACAAAGGAAACACTGTGAAGAAGGCATTTTAAAGAAATTGTATTGTAAAGCAAAAATGACTGTGCAGATCCCTTAATCAAATGAAAGGATGCACCTGGGGTAAAGTGTTTGATTTATCTTCTTGTATGCTTAATTTTGTATTATTATTTAATACCAATATTTCAAATGGCAACTGAGGGGTGGCAGGTGAGGGGAGTAACAGCCCCGTGGGATCCAGGAGGAGAATAAATGTACAGATTGTCTACAGATTGTCTGCAGACATACACAATACATACACAAACGTACGTACACACACATATAAGATCATATGTCATAAACGTGTAAGAATGATGGGGGGGGGGTGTTTTCTTTCTGATCTTTTCCTTCCTCTGCACATTCCAATGGTCACGCCTGCAGCTAATGCACGCTACGGAGGAAAAGACCTAAATTTAAACTCAAGTAGTTGGATTGTTGTGGGGAAACTGTTTTTTTTGGAGGAGGGAAACCAAAAGGTTTTTAATGGAATTTACAGGATGACATACAGAACAGAATGGGTTTGTCTGTTTGTATAATAGAACAGATTTACACCTTTCAGAGTATTTTCAGTTGACATTTTTTCTTTTTTTTTGTACTTTTAAGCATGGTGTTCCAATGAGCTATGTCCCTACTCTGAGAATTCCTTGGTGGTGTTTTTTTCTGGCTAGACAGCTGTCATCTAATTTTCTAGTAAAAAAGAACAGATTTCTATGTCTTCAGCATACACCTGTAAAAGTAGCAAAAATCAGCCAAGGCAATTTGTACATTCAGAATGAGTGTGTGTATATGTGTATTTTATATGTGTATGACACATATGTAAGTGTGTGAGTGTGTGTATCTGTGTGTTGGCGTAAGTACATTACGGCAACATATGCTCTAAAGGGATAGACGTTGCTACAAATTTGACCTTTAAAACAAGTAAAAATACAATGGCAATCCTCTAAAAGAATGATTACCACAAGAATTGTATTTCTACAACAGCTACACTTTCGGCACTTACTCACTTTGATCCCATGAAAAAGTTCTTTGCTGTCAGTGGTTCTGATATTGCAAATAAGAAAAAGAGGAAGAGTATCACCAACATATTTTCTCTAAATTCATTAAGCTGGTTCTCTTCCTTACTTCTCCTTCTACCACTATGCTCCTTTTCCAGCAGCTCTGCAGACAAAAACCAGTAAGGTGACTCCCCACAAAATCTTCAATGCAATTGCAATGGGAATATGTTTAGCTTCAGGATTTTAATAATTTTTCTGGAAAAATCTGGTGCTCAAGGTATATTATCAGGGTTGTGATTATCCCTGGAAAAAATTAACTGTCCCATTCATTTCACTGGGCATTGCATAGGGATATTTATCCAATTGTTGAAATCACCTCGAATGATCAAGTTTTTGTACTATAGAGTTGGATTAATAATGTCACCATGAATGAAAGAAATATATATGGGGAGTTTTCCATCGCCACCATAATAGTGCCTGGGTTTAACAAAATCTCATGTTATTCTCACAGGACTGATTTAGCTACCACTTTGTGTCTGTACTTCAGAAAAAGTGACGTTCTAAGATCCATTCCCACAAAATCCTAAAATAAATGTGTAACTTCTCTCAGATAGATAAATTACATTTGATGTATATGGGCCTTAATTATATCCTCTATATTATATAGAGGAAGGACAAATGCTAGGTCATTCAGCCTTGTTTTTAGTTGATTCTGCATACAAATAGATATTTAAGCAAACTAGGCTGTTACATACATATATACACATATATATATGTACACATCCACTCCAAATTAATAATTCCTATTAGCCAAAGGGACGAGAGGGGATAAAATAATAATGATCAACAATATATTTAATTTCCTACTGTTCTAGCAGAATATCCCAAACTCTTTACAGTGAATGACAGATTAAAATTGCTCAAGAGATAGATTAAAAAACAATTAAAATTGCTATTAAAACATCAAAACAAAACAAAATAAATAAGCTCCCCAAATCTTTCTCATCTAATCCTCTGGAAAATAATTAAAGCTTTCCTTTAGCTACTGGCTTGGAACTGTCAAATATTCTTAAAAAGATGGCCTATGATACTAAATTTTTCTTAAGCCTTTTTGTCACTCTACTAAATTACTCTCTCTCCTCAATCCGTATGGCTGCAGGCACTCGCTTTTATGAAAATACCCATCCTATGATCTGACTGGTGTCTGGAGCTCAGCTGGATCACCAGAGACTGCGTGGGATCAAACCGTGCTCCAACACGACCAGGTGGTCAGGTCAGAGTAACGCAGTTGAGAACAAACTTTCATCTTTGCTGTTGGACACATAAAGCTGTAGTAGATCTGGCAAAGCAGCGTAATAATGACCAACGGGATACCTTGGTCTGTATTTCCGTATTATCTGACCATGCCAGTCTATCAAAAGTTGTTGGGCTCTGCCCACATCTGGACAATTTTACAAGTAGATATCATTTAAACATTATTATTTATTATATCATTAGTTGTTATTTTAACTATATTTACAATTACCAATTTTTGAAGTATTTACCCTTTCTCAAGTAGTAAGCAAAGGTCACAACTTTGAAGTAACAGTTAACTATAATTAAAAGCAGAACCCCACATTTCAAAATCTGTCAAGTATTTTTCTTCTGGAACGTGTAACAGGTATGACTTTTTCCTGATCATACTCATCCATATTTTTGTAACTGCTACTGTAAAATAACTTATTGGAGGCCATAATTTGATGTGATTGAGGAGAAATATGCCCAGTGATTTGGGCCAAATAACAAACCTTCATAGTCCTTTATTACCTCAGGATTTAGAGAGCATATCAAAATGACGTTATTTAAATTTATTTTACAGTTGCACTGCATTACCTGATATTCTTAATAGATCATTTTCTAAACAGGACAGGTGGTTTTACTGCCAGCAAAGTAAAGATGTCATATTGTCACATATAATTTTTAGAGGCAAAAAATGTACCACATGGATAATTAGTTTCACTCTCCCACGATTCCACATAAACAGCTCGTGAAAGACTGTTGTGGCAACGTCGCCAAATGTCTCTAGATATATAAATTACACACATATGCCTATTTTTATAAATGAGATTTGGGAATATCAGTAGCAATTGCACGGTGGGAATATTTAGCTCATTTCAGAGGTTGTACTGTACTTGCACTGTATGAATGCCCCACGGCCCCTGGTATTTAATAAATAGCAGTATAACCACAACATTAATTTTCCTGTCACCTAAAGTGCTGGCTAAGAACTCTAGTTTTTATCTGTTTCCAAATGTTCTGTAGAACATCCAGTTCCTCCCTCAGTCTGCATAGATTTTTTTGATAACTGTGAAGCGCAGTGCGGCCAGACACTTTGCCCTCTTTTTCTCTTCTCCGTGCTACAGACCTGGGATGAAATTCCCCACGTTGCCCCTGCGCCAGGGCTAGTTCCAGGACTGGAGACGACTGTTTCTATCCAGATGTGTTGCTCTCAGTGGTGCGTTCCCACCTCATGCCATCCCAGTTCATTCCTCTTTGGGGTGCTTGGATAGCAAATGCCCCTCTCATTCTTTCCTACTACATCTGTAAGGATCTCTCATTGGTAAGATGCTTGCCAATGTTTTGTTGTTGTTTACAGTCCAGTGTTGATCCATATCAATATATACCCAAATAGGAGCACAGAAGTTGTTTTATGTAATCTGATATGAACCACACTGCAAAAATTAAGATTCCATTATTGGCACGTCTTCCTGCCTACAAGCTAGAAAGCTCCATATATGAGCTACTGTCACCTTGGAAACGTTCAGAAAAGAAATACCAACCTCCTGTAGAAGCACAGTATGGAACTGTATAGCAAACTGAACTGTCCAGTTCTAGTAAGTTTCAAATTGATCGTGAGGTGGTACTAAAACAACCTCACTGAAGTGCCTCTAAATTTAACTTCACAGTAAGAAAACAGCAGGATTTTAATTTAGACAAGCTCACTCCGTCACCCAGCTTCTCAGGGGTGTATCACTGGTGGTCAGTGCCTGCAAAATCTAGAAGAGCAGCACCAACCAGTGCCTTTTTGTAAATCTCCTGGAGCTTGAAGCTGGAATAGATTCACTGACTTCTAGTTGATAGACATAAATTGTGGATTGGGAGATACGAACTTGCCTGGGGAGCCATAATTTAGCATCTTCAGAGGAACTGCAGATATCTTCTCTCTTCTCCTATCTATATGGGACATAAAAATCTAGATTGCCTTTCCCTAGTGACAAAGTATTCACCTGACACACAATCCTGACCAGCGGCCATGAAATCACACCGTCAGACGTAACTGGCAGCATGCACTCTGAAATGACTGGTGCTGATTGGAAAGGGGCTGGTGTAAAACTTTAATAACAAAACATCTGGTATTTCTGTATTAAGTTGGATCGGCAATTTGAACTTTGTTTCCATTCAGAGTGAATACTACGTCAACATTTCCTACGGAACAACAATTCAATTTCTAATCATCTGCAAATGCCGAGTCTCTGGCTGCAGCAGTGGTTATAATCCAGTATGGTTCACAGCAACGTTACAAATCACCTATTCTTTTTTGACTCAAGTGCTGGTTAGGTTTTCAGGAAACTTAGAGGTTAACCTCAGATTTATTTATTGCTAAAACCACAGCCACCATTTTTTTTGTTGTTACTGTTACGGAAATCATCCAAACAGTTGTATCCTGGGACTGAATAAATACTGTGAATAAAAATAACATGAGAAACTGAAAATCAGTGATATTACCAGGTGTTCTTACAAGTGTTTTCTTGAGGGGAAAAAAAAATGCTTGGATCTTTTACATCCTGGCTCTAGAAGTGGAGAACTGGCAGGTTCAGAGTTAACAACAGTTATATCTATTCTAGATCTGCAGAGAGAGCTATACAGTTAATCACTGCATATTTTTAGCCTACATCTTGTAGCTTTAATCCTGCAAATGTCTGTATGTAATTTGTTTTATGTAATATGAATAGATGCCATAAAATCAAGATTCCACCGTCTGTAGAGCTAAGAATGTCCATGTATTTCTAAAGAATGAGGACCTATAGCATATGTGTAGGACAATGCATTGGTCACTGGGAGTAATATATACACTATACTGTGGGGAGCAGTGACAATAAATCCTTAGATCAGCAGCATGTGCTTATATCCATGGGATCAAAAAAACCTGACCTTACTTCTCATGGCAACTATAAAAAATCACAGAAATACTGCTTATAACTCAGGAACATTTTCAATTAAATAAATCTGAGAATGACTTCTGTCTCTGTGTATGGATCCATATATATTTCAATATAGAGCTCTGCTTAAAGAATAATGTCCCAATATTTTAATAACTGAGTCACTTTAAATCTTTGAATGGCTGAATTTCTCCAGCGTGTCCTTTAGGCCTAGTGCCAAGAATAAGGGGACAAGAATCTGCTTTTCTGTGAATCGAACTGCACCGTTCCTTAACTTTGTCAAGGTAATATGTGGAATAAAATGGAAAGGAAACCTTGTTAATTACCAATTAAGAGCTAGAATCTGGTAACTGAACGCATGGGAGCAAACAGGCGGGTTCAGATTCCTCTGAAGAACAGAGTATTCCAACTGAGACATGTTTTACGAATACAGACATTTAGCTTTACTACGTAAATTACTGAAATATCATCTAAATACTTTTTCACTCAGTGATTTTGTGCATACTTGTAACGATTATTAAACTGCTACAAGGAACCTCAAAACCTGCCGTTTGTGCTGAAGCTAGAGGAAGCGTTCAGTGTGGCATTATAAATGGGCAGCGTGATCAGCACACGATTTTTGCTGTAATAACCTTTAATTAGTAACTAGCGGTGACATCCTATTGTCAGAACAGCACAGGCTTGTTTCTGAAAAGATGTTTAAGACAGCTTCATTCTGGATTGAAACTGGGAAATCTTCCGTATTCTGGAAGGTGGGTACCGCAGCCTCTGGCCTGGCTGACTCCGCCATTGCCCAAAGTCATGTGAATTCACTACCATTTTATTATTTTTTTTTTTAAATCACAGTGCCACCAACTTTCTTAAAATTTGCAAATGGAGGTAGAATAAATATTAAGCTGAAATTCTGGTGCAATTTCACGTGGAGGAGCCCACACCAGGCCAACCAGGTGCCACCGGTGCTCCCGCCCGGGGCCCTCAGTCCCGTTAATGCCACGGGAGCCTCAACGCCACGGGGTTTTTAAAGCATGGTTCATCTTTTATGTACTAGAGAACGTGTCAAAGGCTCACAAAAACCTATAAAAAATCCTTGCCAATCAAAACCGGAAAGACTACGCGTTTCATAGTATTTCAGATTTTAACCTACACTACTAAAAATAAAATAATCGTCAATCGGGGGGGGGGGNGGGGGGGGGGGGGGTGTGTGTGTAGGGGGAACCCTGATGAGCTGCTCAGCTGGTTCCGATCTTTGTAATTCATTGGCTTAAATAAACCCCTGAACGCCCGCCCCGCAGCTTGTAATGCTGCCACTTATAAGAGCGCCAACGCAGCAGCCACCACACAGCGCGCCCACCCGCCGCCATCGCTCCCTCTGAGGCGCTGCCCGCCCCGGCACGCACCACCCCACGGGGGGGGGGAACAGGCTGAGCCCCGTCGCCCCCTCCAGTGGCCGCGGCCGCGCGGGCTCTCCGCGGCGCCCCTGCCGCGCTCTCGCGGTGGTTCGCCCCGTTGCCGTGGCAGCGGCTCCAACGGTCGCCGGGCCCAGCCGCGGCGGTGAGGCGGCGGGCTCGGCTGCGGCCCGAGGGGAGGCGGGGGTGGCGGAGAGCCTCGGGAGCGGCCCGCCTGCCCGGCCCGGCCCGCCGCCGCGGGAGAGGGGTGCCGCGGGCCCCGGCCCCGCGCAGGGGGTAGCGCTGTGGGCCGGCGGGCCCGGGTCGGTGGGCGGGCCGGCCCTCGGGCGGCGGGTAGCTGAGGCGCCCCGGGGCGGGAGGGGTTGCCGCGGGCCCGCCGCCGACCCTGGGGCGGGCTCTGGCGGTTTGCACGGTGGTGCCCTGTAGCTGCGCGGGGAATTGCTGGGGTAGGGCGGGGATCCACGGTCGAGGTGGTGTTTTGAGCAGGCGAGGGTGAGGCGCCATGCGGTGTTCTGTGGTGTGAGGAATCATGGAAGCAAGGTGGCTCTTGCTGTCTGGCTTGTGACTTCCTTAGAGGAGGCCTTTGGGCCTTCTGCCATACTGTAGGTTTCGGGCTGATTTACCTGAAGCTCTGTTGCTGTGTGAGCCAAAACAGGCAGGACATGGGAACAACCACAAAACCACAGATGAAATACAAAGAGTAAATTTAATCTGGATACCTTGCAAACTGGGGGAATCTCTGAAGCGGCACCCGGGCAGAGGCCCACAAGTGGGAATGCAGGCACTGTGGAGTGCGGTCCTTCCTGGAGAGAGTTTTTGCTACCGAGAGAGTCCTTGTGAGAGAGAGTGTGTTTGAACCTGCTATACATCAGGGATTCAGGCAGGTGTAGTTCTCCACTGTGCTTCGATCTTTTTCAATAGCAAGGCAGGAATCTCAAGCATGTTCAGTAAGGTGCCTCTGAGTCCTCCACAGGCCTGTGGTATCTGAGTGCAGATGTTCTACTTGTTGAGCACACAAGACTAAACAACGAGTTGTGTGATATATGCAGTCTTTGACACCCCAGGGGCAAGTCACTTGAGCATGTTTACAATCCTTCTTGCCAATCTTCCATTATTTTCCCACAGTTGTGTTGAATTGCTCTGCCTGACAATGCAGTGGTTTAGCAGAAAGTGTTTGCGCAGCTGCTGGTGCATTGGCAGCTCATTTCATGTCTGTGTTACTTCTTAGTGCCACCAACATTTCTAAATCAACCATAGCCCAGTGTAGGAATTCTGTCTTGGTTTTTAAGGTGGTTCTTATCATTTAGTTAGTCTATTCTGTACTTCAAATTCCATGCTGTTTTCTCTGCTCCGTAACTAGAGAAAATAGATACTTGCTTCTAGTTTATGTTTTTGAGTTCTGCAAAAGGATTTACCTAGAGGCACTCAAAGCTGAGCAGCCACCTTCGTTAAAATTAATCATATGTACAAGCCTCTGAGTAAGATCTTGATAAAATGCTCAACCATGTGGTAATAACTCACTCTAGATGACATGGAATTTACTGAATTCCAATAAATTGTGTCAACATTTGAGAACAGTTTACTTAACATTGAAGAACTGCGTAAGGTGCAAGAGCAAGTAGTGTTTGTTGGAGGTGTTCCGTGATCATCCTGGGTAAAGTGGTTGTCTAAGTGGATAAAATAGATTCAGAAGGTTTATTTTATTATCAAACTAATTGTTATTAAAAAAATAAAAACATGGTTGTGTCCTTTTTTTTTCTAGAAGAGATTTATTAAAGTTGATACTCAAAATATGTGACTATTACAAATGTGTGTGATGGATCCAGTTACTTCACATGCATTAAGTATTTACTGAGTATCTCAAGATACAGTCACCACAAGTTCTTGGAGATTATATATATAAAATGTGTGCTCTTCTCTTTCTTAGCGTGGTTTTGACAAAACAAGCAGTATGGAAGATAAGGAGATCAATTATAGTAAGGAAGAAGAGCAAAAACCTCTTCTACCATTTCTGGAAGAAGAAAAAGACAAAGCCCATCAGTTCTCTAACGTGGAAAAACACTGTGAAGGTGAAAATAATTGATTGTTTGCTAACTCACAGAAAACTAATTAATGTGGCTTCTAATTTAGTAGCTGGGAACAGTACAGTTCTAGGGTTGAATGATATTCCAAGTGAATGCAATGACTCCAGTAAGTGTTCTCTAGCACGCGCTACACAGCTGTAACTAATCCAAATCTAACCTGTTATTTCTGTAGCAGTAAATTCTCTACTTTTTACCTCTGTAAGGAATATTGATTCAATTATTGATGGTAAAAATCTAATATTTGACTGTATGGGCTTGATTCGGTTGCTCATATGTTGGTATCTAGTGCCACCTGAAGTGCTCCAAACTCTCTCATCTGACTCCACAATGGCATAGGTCTTCCACAGATTGAACTCTGCAGATGTTGGATACCCTAAGACATCTAAACTGGCACCAGATAGCTCTCAGCAGGCAGCTGACTTCTCCACTGTGTCCAAGAGTGTGTTTCAGTATATTATGTGAGAAAACATGTCTACTGTTTTACAGATTATCATGGATGGTGTAGTGCTGAATACTGATCTTCATGCTAAAAGGAGTTCTTAGGCTAGTCTTTTCTCATTGTCACTGTCCTGGTTGCATAAAGACTTAACAAAAACTTTCTATCTTCACAGTACAGTAGGATGAGGTAGTGTAAGATAAACAAATTAAACAGGTTGGCCAAAACCTGTCAAAATATTAGCCTTCCCCCACTCTGTGCTTTTGGGGTTGTTTTTTCCACATACACTGGCTTGTTGGTGACACTCGGTAATGAAGGCAGGGAGCATTTTCCTGCTTTGGTTTGCAGCTGTACATAGTAGTCCTGTGTGTTTTGCTATGTGATTTTTTTTTTTAATCTTTTTTACATACGCTGCAGTAATGCTATAAAATGTCATCTCTGATTCTCCCCACTTTGACTTGACAGCAAGTATACTAGAGCTTTGCATTTTAAAGCTTAAAGTCTCTATTAAACTGTTGTTTTAATATCTGTTAGAATACAAGCTTGAAGAAGAGTTGGCTGGTGGTGGCAAGATGGGAAACAAGGACACTTCTGAAGGAGTTGGAGACAAATCTGATTCTAGCATGTAAATAACTTGTCTTGCTACCAGTTTAACTGTAACTTCCTTTATAGTATTAACTTACATTTTCAAGGGAAGGTTTGGTTAATTCAACTATGCATTATCAAATTAGTCATAGGCAATATAGACCTTTCCACAAAAAAACAATTAAATTGGTTACTACTGTTAAAACAATGAGCTGAGTAAGATAAAGACAGACTCTGGACACTTTTTAATCTGAAGCCATTGTAGGTATGTACATAGAAGACAACGATTGCACCACATTAACATGGACTAATTGGCTCTCCTCAAAGGACCATTACACTAACCAATTTACACTTCCTTGAAAACCCAGCCAGCTCTTTGTAATAAAATGTGGTGGTGTGTTCATATCACTCAGTACTTGTAGAACATCAGGAGCTGTTGGAAAAGGATAAGTGTTTCTGCTGGAGATTATCAGTGTTGGATTGTAAGGGTTTTTTTTAATATATGTGGGGTTTTGTACCCCTGTGTAAAGTCAATTAGCACAGAATTGGTATGATGATAGATAAGTACTACGTTGATTTTAGAAGTAGGTGGTACACCAGATTTATTCCTGAAGAAATAATTTTACACGTAACAGGTCATGCATGAAAAAGAATTTGGTGGTTTGAATGTGGCCTTAAGTAGTAGCTGCTCTCTTCACAAAGGTCAGAGCACAGTTTGGCTTACTTTGACCAGACTGTTAATCTCTGCCCTGGAATGACCTGGCATCTGGTTATAAGGCATGATGAAAAGCTCAAATAATGTTTATTAATATATGTATGTGGGAAGCTGCACAGCGCATATGCCTACTGCCAGTAAATGTTGAGTGTTACCATTATCAACAGAGAAACTGAAAATACAGCAAAATGATTAAAGAAACAAACAAAAAACCCAAACAAAACCCCCAAACCTTCAGACCTCTTCTTGCTATATGTTTAAGCAGACTAAAATGATAAGCGAGGTTAGCTCACCTCACAAACTGATCAGGTGTATACAGTATGTTCTAAACTAGTTTAGAATGTCCCCTTTGAAGTTTTATACTATTGTTCAGGAAAACCAGAATTTGTACACCCCAGGTGTAATCAAGAGGAGCCACAGGCTTTTCAAAACAAAGATACATAGTTAATGCACTAAATGTGGGTATAAATATTCAACGTTAGATATCTAAGTCTAAAAATCTTGCCTTAAGTACATGTGTATAAACTTCTTGTATAGATTATTTTCTTTTTTTTCTGCTTATTTATACTGGTCACATTTCTAACAGTTCTACTAGAACAAGAGTAAAATGGAAAACAATTAACCCCCAAATGCATAAGTGGATGACATACAAACTTCATGTAACTTTTCAATTTCTCATTATGTTTTCATTGGTGTGTGTTTCAATTCAAAGGGAAAGCTTGGAACACTGTTTGGGTGACATTAATAATATTCAGGCTATGGAGTATACAGATAGAATGTGCATATTAACCTTACGGAGGAACCTAAAAGAGCTGAATGACATAGCTAGAGAAAAGGAGCTTGTGGTCCAAAAAGCCAGGTCAGTGTTTAAGCGAACGTAATCCATCAGCATAAACACCATCAAATACTGGTATACTCTATCTGTTAAAAATATTAGAGTTTATAGAATTTTTCCATGAAAGTTACGGGATGCAATTACTTGTTTAATATAATATATCCCCAAACCCTTGTAAAGAATTAAGGATCAAGGGTAAAAATTGATTACATGCTTGGAAAAAATGAAACACAATAATGAATGTTAAAGAAGAGGTATTTCATCTGGGAGAATTGGATGCTAATTCCTTTCAGTGATGTCTGCACAATTCTGCTGGTTCTACAGTTGGTTGGAAACATCAAGTAGAAAATTCATTATAAACATTTTCTTAACTGTGATGGAAATGGTACATTAGAATCGGTGAAGTTATTCACATGCTTTAAGATAAACACCTGCTATGAGTGCTTTGCTATGTTAAGGTCACAAAGACATTCTTTAGCAGCAAATATATCTGAAGAAGGCTGATGTAAAAAGATGCTGTTTATGCTGGTGTCATTTTTGATAATATGTGAACTCTGGATGAAGTCAAAATAAACTCGTGTTACATTTCTGGGGATTTTTGGCAAAAATGCTTGAAATGAACAAGGGCTTCTGAAGAACCTGGTAATAAGACCTGAAAAGGATAAGTGGGATGGTGGTGGGAGGTGGGTTGGGAGGGTTGAAGGGGTCCTAACTGTGAATCTTGCCCCCAAAAGGAAGCGTTTCATGGGAAAGTGTAAAGAACTTACAAGATATAACTAATCTGTTTGTTTTTTCCAGAGACAAGCTGCGTACCTGTCAGCTGCAGATCAGGATGCTAGCAGAGCAGCTGGAGTACGTAGACATTGAAATAGAGAAAGAGGAGGCGGCTGGCAATGTGTAGGTAGAGAGTATTTCTGGATACCAAAGATTATAGGCATCTACTATGATTATCTGTGTAACTAATAAGATAAACTTTCCTGTTTTCATTTCTTCATATTGTTGAACAGTTGATAGAATTGAGCACATATATTAAAGATGTTAACAGATCAGTGATGACACCCACTGCCATTCTCAGGTTAAGATGTGACTGCAATGGCTTGGAAGGCTATTGTGATACAAGGGTATTGCGCTTTCGCATAGTGAGCAGAGCAACGCGCTCGCTCCCATCTTGGGGAACGCTAATGTTCCAGTCACTTTCCAGCTGATGTATTTTCAGCAATAATTCCTCCTTTGGAAGTACAGAATACGTTGCCTTGGGAATCATTGATCTCTATGCTTTCTGGTCTAGAGGTAATATTCTATTAGGTGAATCGGTGCAGGAAGAGCTGGAAACATAGGAATGGTTAGGAAAGAAGCTTATATTTTAAATACAACACCAGGGTATTCAATCAGCCTATCCCACTACTGTCAATTATGTTTATCAGGGTCTCAGTCACTTCTATTCAGTATGATGAACCAAACCCAATGTGCTATGGCAGTTTTGGAGGTTGTGGTTTTGCTTCTGGTAGCTATTACAATCAAGATTTATATATATATATATATATATATATATGCACGAATGCCTTTCAGGAGTAGTCCTGCATGCAGGAGCTGTTCTGAAACACTTTTGCTATAAAGTGGGAGGCAATTTACTGTACTCTTCAGATTTGGTTTAAATAGAAAGAAGTGGGTGGCTTGTGTACCAGGAGCCAGTGTGTTGTGAACAAACTTCGCAGCTGCATTTTATGACCTGTGTTAATCTTCGGGTTAGTATATTGGTGAATGATAAAGGTAGATTGACTGCCAAAATGGAATAGCTGCTTAAACAAAAATGGTGAGTTGAACTCTAATGAAACTCCTGTGATGGGTGCTAGTACTCCCTGTTGAGGATCTCAAAAAGACAGTCTTCGTAACAAGAACCAACAAAGAAAAGCATTGTAGAAGTTTTTATGCTTATGACGGGTCGAATTGTGAGGTCTGGATATGCAGAAAAATAGCAATTCTCACAATCTATTATATTTAGCAAGAGAGTAGTGGACTAAGAAGACTTGATAGATTTCTGGCTTAAGAAGCTCAAGGGCATCGTGTTTTAGCAATAATGAAAATGTTAGCTACCATTAGCATTACAGATGCCCGATACAAAAAAATTCAAAGTTAGAGTAGTAACTGCAGGTAGAACAGCCACTTCCAATTTTCGTTTTGAGGGAGGGTGTGTATGCTGAATGTGGTCAGTTCACTGTCTGTTTGTTCTGTAGCACACTGTCTACTAGTTTTCCTGGCTAGAGAAGACCAAGGAAAATAATCAACTGTGTGGCAACGCTGCCATTGTAGGCAAAGTACATGGAATATTGTAATGCCGCTTTAAAAGCAAAATCAGTCTAGGTTCGCTGAAACTTATTTTCATTAATAACTATTAATTCCTCAAGCTGGTAAAAGTACTATTATGTTAAGCTACTGGTCAGTGCTTTTGAAACAAATACTCCTCTGTAAATTTCAACCAATGTGTAATAGTTTCAAGCTATGCCTCCGAATGAAGAAGGGACACTTAGAAGACTAAGAGACTGCATAAATTAGTGAAATTCTAATACATAAATCTGAGCCTCAAAGCTATTTTTTATTGTTGCTGATCTTGTTGGGGGGGAATTTTTATAACTTTTATTAGTTCCAATTTCTCTCTGATTGTGTCTTTTTAATGTTAACAGCGCAGCCTTGTCCCGCCTTCAGGCAATGCACAGACGCCTGTGCACTGAACTGGAGAAAGAGAAGGATTTTGAATTGAAAATTTCTTTGACACTAAAAGAAAACATGTAAGTGAAATGAGGAGGGAAGGGAATGAGAAAACAGTGTGACGGGGAGGCACTCTTTATTATGGTCTTCATATGCTGTTTAATGGATTCAGAAGTTATTCACTATAAAAGTTGCTTGTAAATACTGAGCTACGTAATTTGAGGTCATGTGAGGTTGACTGCAAGGCAAAGGATCTTGAGAGCAACTTTTAGCCTGAAGAGTTCATTGCATAGGAAATTGGTTGCTGTGGCTCAGCTCCTGAGTTTGTCTTGCGCACAAATGAAGTTTTGGAGTTGTGCATACATTGTGGACCTAAGCAGGTCTCATTTTAAGTGGAAAACAAGCTGGACTAAAGTAGACCTGTCTGTGATACTGATCTCTGAATGAGCATAAACACTTCTAGTTTATGTCTCAGTGTTTTTTATAGGGCATGAAGGAAAAAATTGAAATTGAGAATGATGGAGACATTGCAGTGGTGCTGTGTATTTTTATGCTAAAGCTAATATTGCTCCTTGTAATTAATCATTCATGTATACAAAATTATTTATTTATATAAGACAGAATAAAACTGTCTTTTGCAGAAGGCAACAGCCGAGTGTGTTTATATTTTGGCACCAAAGATACAACTACTAATGCCACCGCATCAAAGCAAGAACACAAGCCTGAGCTTATAGATGTGATTAATCAGAATACAGTATGTTCTGCTGCGGTGTTGTATAATAGTGTTAAAATGCTTGACTTGTATATTGTGTTATTAGCAACAACTACGTTAATCTGTTTATATGTATCCTTATCATATCTAAATACCTTCAGTGAAACAAAGAAGAATAAAAGCGATGGCCTGTCCCTGAAGTTATTTACTGTGGAAGAAAAAGCTATTTTTCCAATTTTTCTCGTTTTTCATATTTTCTTCTAGGTAAATGTGTATTTGAGAAACAGAAGCTTGAGCTTTAATTTTTTTATTTTTTTTACCGGTATGTTTGATGTCTTTAAAGTGAGATATACTATTACTTATGAGCCGTAGTCTGAAAGGTAAAATACCTGTGTCAGAAACATGGTACAATTTACAAAATAATTTAAAAAAATAAAATAAAACATGGCTAGATATTCATTTTCACCATAGTCTTACCTACTCAATAGCCTTAAACAAGTGAAAGACTGTCAGTATTTCAGTGAAAACAACTCACACTTTTTTTTAAAGGCTTGAGATGTGGCAGATAGAAGCTGAGCAGGGAAAATATGAAATCCTCCATGAACAACTTAAAAAAGATGAGGAGGAGCTGGAGATGCAATACCAAGAACGAGCCAAAGTGCGGATTTGGAAGGAAAAAATAGCAGCACTGCAAGCAGAAGAAAATCAGCGGTCTAGAGAAAAGTAAGCGCATATAAGTCAGACTGCTTCCTTTCTATGTGTTATTTGTAGCCAATTCACTATTTCAGGTGTTGAGAAGATTAGCTAATTCAAATACCAGTGGTATTGTGTTTCTTAGCTGGGTGTTGCTTCTGGAATATTTTATGAGGGAAATGGAATTAAAATAGATATTGCCCACATTCTTGCAGTTATGCAGGTAAAGATTTCTGATCTATGAAAATAAACTTGGTAAAGACAAAAACTGTGAATGCTTTTCGTCTGTGGAAATGAAGTCTATTTGATCAGACTAACTGCATGTGTCTGCGTTGTTCGCCACCAGGACATTAATAAAGTCCCCAACCCCACCGTTAAATGTCATTGTGTTGGAATCAAGGTTTCCGTAATCCTGCTACAACTCTTGGTTTGCCTGTGTTTTGCAGAAAAGAAGAGGAAGCCCAGAAAGAATATGAAGAAAAGTATAAAAAAATGCTTGAGGATGCCAAAAGGAACCATGAAAAAGCAGTATCCTTCCTGAGAAAAAGCATGGCAAGGTTATTGTTCCCTCCTTTTCTGTCATTGTACATTCTCTGGTGTACAATATTTTATCCTTTAGTCTTAGAAAAATAACTTTTCTGCTAGGTGTATCTTCTGTTAGATTTGGAAATCTTCTGCCACAGTATCAGTGTGGCGACGCATTCAAATCTTACAAGGCACAAAGGACTTGGAAAGGAGAAAACCCACTTCCTGTCCTAGTATGGTCTTCAGATTGCCTGTAGTTGAAGGGACTGTCTTTTTGATGAGATGCAGAGGGGTTTGACTACTTGTAGGCATTATTAATGATTTGACATGTTTTATATATGTGTGTGTCATTAACTGAAGTAGTTCGAAGTAGTATAACTAAATTCCAGGTTTGGACCTTGCACTCTGCCATTCCATACCCCCTCTGAAATGTGGAAAAAAGCTTTCTTGCTCTCTAGGAAAATTGGTTGATAGGTCATTTCTTTGTGCTCCTGTTCTTTCCTGGTTGATAGTAAATTAAATGTTCTTTGCATAGGTTTATGTTTATATAATTACTGTGGTGTTGAATTATTTTGCTATTAAGGAAAGTGTGAACACTTGTTACTTAATTCTTCTCGTATATTAGGACTTCATTGAAAAAGTGATTGAAATAATTGTACTGTTTCTCTGTTGGTTTATTTTTCATTAGATGGCATGTGCAAATTTGTAATAATTAAGAAAAACGAACAGCCAAATAAGATTTTTTTTTTCCTGAGTAATGTATAAAATATACATCTTACTTATTTTTTCTAGTTTACCATTATATTAGCTGGAATACTCTCGGATTTGATTCATGCCTGCATATTTCCAGCTTTTAGAGTTTCTAGGGTTTATTTTTAGTGTGGGTACAAGCGGTTGGCTCATATAAATTTCACTATGTAATTGTTTAGATATTCGTTATATGAGCAACACCTGAATTCTTGCTTTATTTTAGCAACTAGACATGTGTCATAATGTGGAACACATTCTTCATATTCAAAATTAAAAAAAAAAGTTGTTGAGCAAACTAGTTGAAAGCCTGTTGGCACTTGTAGCTTGAGCGGTACCATATATAGAAGAGTCTTCCAACTGTTCCACTTTACCCACACCCAGTATCATAGTAAACACAGCGGCTTACAGGAAGAATGGTGACATTGACAATTACTACTTGTCAGGTTAAACATTCTAATACTAAAAGCTTTCCAGGATATGAGCCTGAAAGATTTTACTTTGCTTACAGAATTCATGAAAAAAATGCAAAGGAAGACGTGAAAACTCAGGAGCATATGGAGAGAAGGATACAAGCTGTGCTTTCCCTGAAAACCAGCATAACTTCCAATAGGGTACTGCTGCCTTAGATGGGAAATGGAGAAAGTGACTTGCTAGACTGCTAGGTTTTAATGAAAGTAATTTCAGTTTTCATTGCAGAATTGTTGTGTGATGCTGTCAGATCACCAACCAAATCTCTCTTGAAACTGGGGAGAATTTAACTATAAGAGTAATGGTGTTAGATTTGTATGGGCAGATTTTGACACAATTTATTCTGTCAACAGTCTAGTTGTTCTGGTAGGGTAACTCTCTTGAAAATAACGCGTACTACAAATAAGTTCTCTGAAAACTCGGCCAGAAGCATTTCTAGTTATTTGGATCCCAGTGCAGAAATACTTCATATGGAGAAAACATATGGAAGAAAAACAGCTACTTAAGAATTTAAGTAAAGTAAATTAAGAATTTACTTTGCTCTTCTACTTATGTTCTGTAGAATCTGAAGGAATGTTCTTAATTTAATACTAATTTGATTAGAACAGTATCTTTTCACATTGCTTCATTGAGTAGCATTTCGAGGACAGGCAAGAAGGGTAAAGAAGTAACCCTGACCTAGTCAGAGCTTTCCGCGTTTCAGTGCAGCATGACTACTGGGGATATTCAAACCAAGAAGTTCTACTTCAGAGAAATCTACCGCAAATTTATACTTGGACAAGGGGACCAACACTAGGTTAGCTGTGTTATATTATTTAATATGTGAATCAAATATGTAACTGTGGTTTGTATGGCTTCATAGGAAAAACTCCAAACTCTCCAGGTTTGGAACAAAGCAATAGCCTTTGAGGCAAAGAAGCAGGAGATGAAAATGAGGGAAGCTATCCTGGCAGAAGGAGGCAATGTTGCCAAGGAAATTTTTCTCCATAAACGACTACTAGAGCATGAAAAAGAGAAACAGTAAGTATTCATATCTACATCATACTCTCAGCTGCTTACTGATGCTTATGCAGGAATTGGTACTCTTAATCAAATTCTGAAAACATAACATCTATGATGCTGTCTCAAGGGAGTGAACTCATTCCTATGCTCTGTCTGTGTGATACTTGGATAGTCTGTTTTAAGCGACTTGAACTTCTAGCTTAGGTGTTATTCAGAGAACCAAAGTTAGGAGCCTGTGTTCTCCGGTTAGTGTGGAGAAGATAAAACTACTCCAGGAGGGAAATTCAGTGAACCTAAACTGGGTGCCTGAAGTAACTGTACTTCTGTGTTTCCTGAACACTGTCCCTATAAAAACTGAATATATTTCTTAGGCTTTTAGAGACTGTCTCTGGGAGATTGCGCTGCAGTAAGGTCAGAAGCAAGATACTCGCCTTCGTGCTCTTTTTGATTGAAATTACTCCTCTGCCTTTGTAGTAAAGTTGATAGAAATGTGCCTGTATCTCACCTGCTCCGGTGCAAAGCTTAATTACTGTTTTTAACCACTTCTGAAGATGAATCTGAGCTAAGATACCAAACAGAGGGGAGCTGAGGTATGTGTTTCTGCTTGCTGACTCTACTGCAAAGGCAGTAACCTGTAGCAAATGTTAGAGATTTAATAAGTAAAGGTTCAGTAAGTCTTAACTTTTGGTTAAATAAAGCTTCAGTCTTGATAGCTGCATAACACTGCTTCTGCTATCCCTACATATGTTCTAAAAATCATGTTAATAAAATAATCATATCGATTTGTAGAGATCTGCTGGAAATACCCATCTGTAAGTTTAATCCTTTACACCTTGCTTGCTTTTTCCCTTTCACTGTTTCCCGTTGCAGGCCAAGGTGGATCACAGTTTGTTAGCCTTAATGTGAGCTGCATCATATTTCTCACAGCAGTTTTTTTTTTTCTAGTTTGAGCTACCATCCCGTTAATGTGCTGAAGAACTGCTTAGTTCTTTCTCCCAGGGTACTACCTTTCTGCTTTTCTGTGAAGGGATATTCTCCGTTTTCTGAGTGTATTTCAGCCTGAATATATATTTCTGAATTATATGCAAAAGAAAATAACTTTTTAGTCATTAAAACCATTGTCATTAATTTGTATATCACCTATAAAAAGATTCTTAAAGAACTGATCGTAGAAACTGAGGATGGCTTTATACTTAAGGTGGATAGCCCTGGGAGTCAGTACAATTGCTGTGTCTTTGTAACCATGATTAACTTCTTTGTACCATGGTTTTCCAAAAATACCTTATAAATACAATGTGATTTATCTGCTGCAATGGGCTATCATGAGGTTAAATTCAGACAGTAAAGTGCTTCTGTAGGCAGTAGCCTGTATTTAAATGAGAGGTGATATTTTCTTTGCTCCTCTTTAGAATCAGTAATTATTTATATGGCTTAGTTGAAGAGGTGAAAGTCTATATTAAAAGCGATCATTAGGGTGGATAATATTTGCAGAAAACTGTGTATTAAACTGCTGATACTAAAACTGAGATTAAATTATCTACTGTCGCTTTTGTCACACTACCCAGTGCATCATGGAATTTGTAGTCACGCATAGCGTTGAATTCTTGTCTTCCAGGGTCAGTACTTGTGTCCTTACCTTTAACCATTCTTCCTCCCTGTATTAAGTCCACTGGATCTCAGATAGGCAGTTTTCTTTAAATAGCTAACTAGGTTAGGAAAATTATTTAATTAGTTTGTTTTCAGTAACGATGACTGGTATGCTTTGTCAACTCCTGAACTTCTAAAACACTGTAATTGAGTATATTTGGTCTGCAAAACTGTATAAGTAGCCTCTGAATCGCCCGGTGTCTTGACACAAATTACCACTGCACCCAATTTAAAGACTTGCTATTTAGCTTAAAGGCTCAAAAGAAACTGGACTGCAGTTAATATTATTAGTAAACGATGGTGGTTGGTTTAATATTTCTTACAACATTGGATTACAGAGCTTCCAGAGAACGGCAAAAATCAAGAAAAATTGAGATTGTATCTCAAATTTTGCGAGAAAAAGCTTCTGTTCACAAGCAGAAAAAAAGCCAGTCCTGTACTAAGGCAATCAAGGGTGGTGGCAAACTTGGGGGTTCTTCACGGTGGAGAATGAAAACATGGCAATATATTGAGAAGACCTGCAAACATTCAGCTGGAGCCATATCACAGGTAAACAAAGGCCTAAGAATTAACCGTCTCTTAGATAATTTTTTTTTATCAAAGGTGCAGGGCAGTGAATTCTTCTGCCTCTGCATAGCACAGGCTACAACCAAACATGAGACAGTACAGAACAGTAATTCCTCTATTAGACCTCTTAATGACTGTTAGTCTTCCTTTTCTTGATTATTGGTGCTTGTATGAATAAAGACATTGTCCTGTTTGGTATGGGGTGTTTTTTAAGGGCATTTGTAAGAAGAGGTGAATTTTCAAACACGAGTCACAACAAGCATCAAAAAAATACACAAAGTACCCTCACTTCCAGTTTAATTACCTTCATCCCTGAGTAAGGATTCAGATCACTTTGTCAGCAAAAGAGACTGTATTAGAAAGGAGACAGTGGTTCTCTCTAGACATGAGCTTCCTGCATGGTTTGTCTGCACAGCATCCCAGGGGGTTCTAGCCTGGAAAGTGGAGGTGGAATGAATTGAATTCCCTGCTGAAACTCGTGGCTTCATTCAATCTGTAGGTATTTAAAAGAAAAGGGGTGGGAGAGAGGTATTGGTAGAAATAATAATTAATCATACAAAACAACAAAGTCCTTGGTCATTCTGTGGTACAAAAAACATTTAAAAACTACAGTCAGTATTCTTATGCCTGAGGACTAGTTTCTAGCCTCCTATAGTATACAGTTAATGTCATAGAGATGTTTTTAGCATAAAATTTTGTCTGTATTCAGTGTCTTAATAAGGGATTGACCTAAGTTGTCATCTTTGGCCTCTGAGCTTTATAGACTTGTCATTTTTGTATTAAAAGATCTCCTCAGTCTTAACTGTTGAAGTAACTGTCCTCTAGTAATTTTTAACTGTATCTTCAAAATTTATGTTCTTTCACAAAAGTTGTGGTGCTCTCCGTCAGCTTGTTCCTCAGCTGGTGAGAGAACTGCTTCTGTAGGAGAGATTTCTGAAAAAATACCCCATGATGTGCCCTGTGAAAGTGGTGAAGATGAGACAGAGAAGGACAAGACTCTAGTAGAGCCAGAGTTTCCAGGACTTTGGAGTCAGGAATGTGACTTGCACAAGGTAAATGTTGTGACAACTCTTCTTAGAAATAGAAAAGAAAAAGAAGTGGATGAGATTGTTTTGTAATTGACTCATTGCCTTTACGAAATTTTGACAGTATTCATAAAAGTATTTTAATGGATTAGAAGTTTTGTTTGCCTCTCTAGTAGCTGTATGTATCTGAACAATGTATTGTTGTATTGAATCTGAACAAACACTGGCAAGTGCTGTTTTCGGGACCTCCCTTAAATGTCACTATATATTCCTATACTTGCATGAAAGAAGCACTGGACCATAACTGAAATGTTCCAGTGAAGTTAGCTGATTTTTTTTCTGAATGAGTATTTGTTTAAGAAGTTGAGGGGAAAAAACTCTTAAGTGCAGAAGAGCTAATACTGCCATTAAAAACATTATGTCATAGTGTGGGATGATGATAAGCTACAGAACAGGCAGCTGTGAATAAATTATTCTTCATACAGAAGCTGGGAGGCTGAGTTTGATCTGGAGAGAAACAGACCAAGGCTGGCCAGATACTAAAAGATTCCATTCGCAGCCTTTCCTACTTTGAGCTATGGATTTTGTGATCATGCTGACTTACAGTCATGGTGTTTTTTACTGACGTTCCTTATTAGATACCCAGAGGAGAAATGGAGCTGGCTACAAGGGTAGAGAAAAAAGAAACTTTTGAGAAAAAAAAGGAGGAATTCCAAACTGTAATTTCTCACAAGCAAATAGTGTCCAGTCGTGAATCTAAGGGACGTACTTTCTATAGTAAACCAAGCTGCATTCATTTCAAGGTTAGTGGCCATTCTGAATAGGATCTGTAAAGATGATGTGTATGTATCTACTACATCTATATACTGATGTCTTGATCAAAACTCTTGCACTGTGAAGAAAAAAAAATAGTGTTGTCTTTAATAGGTCTTTAGTCAAACCTGAAACAGTACTTACCTCTTTCTCTAGCAATCTCGTAGGTAAGTTTATAGTCAGATAAAACAAACTACTTAGTTTTACTACTTAGGTCTAAATTATAAAATATTTTCTTTATGTAGGGCAATTTAAATACTGCCAGAAAGGTGAGCAAATGATGAATCATATTGTTAGACTGTGTTCCATGCTTTTTAAAAGGCAGCATAACTGTTATTTATGTATTGTTTGTACATACATTATTACTATAATATGTCCTTAAAGAAGTCATGACTACAGACTAGTTAAGATTTCAGTTTGCAAGTGACCATCATACTGTACTGGTCATGAGGAAACTGAGCTGAGTTTATCTCTGTGTTGTAATTAACAAGTGTACCGTGAGAAAGTATAATGCTGCCTAGTTCTTCTCTGTACTTGAAATGGTGCTCATGTGGTGCATCAGACAAGTCTTCTCACTGTGTCAGAGAAACATGCTGCCGGTACGCCTGCGGGACGCTTCTTGTCTGTGTGTTAATGGATGTGCCCAGGTATACAGCGTGCATGGCATTCTGCTTCTGTTGGGAGCTGCGAGCCTGTGCCTTGCACGGAAACAGCAGACCTCCACTGGAAGACAGCAGCACCTAGCTCTGTGCAAAGAATCTGTATTGTCTTTGCCACACACAGTCTAAATTGTTAACAACTCTGTTAGACCACATATGCGATATAATGTCTTTGACATTCACTGCAGGAAAAGGCAGAGCAGCTCGGTGCATTAGCTGTGTGCAAACCCAGATAATGTTGCCCCATCCATGACGCAGGAGTTCCTGGCTTTATGGGCTGTATGTTTTAAAAGAGTTTGTTTGGAGCAAGGCAGTGATTTGTGGGTTTATACGGTATTTTGCACGCAGACCTGTGATCCCAGTAGGGACTGTGAGCACAACTATGGTAAAAGTAGTTGGTTTTGTCATTACATGTGTAAATCCTCCTTCCTGTAATTCACACCGCCTGATATGTTTGGTGTTCCAAGGATTTTGATGTTGGTCAAATCTACAAAAAGAAGATAGTTTTGATAAATGCATCCTACAGTGTTAATTTCTGCAGACTAGTGGGAATCAGTGAATGGCTCAAGGACTTCATCAGTATTCAGTAAGTAAAATTAGCTGTAGACTTGTTGCTTGTTTTACCTTTGTACCACAACAGGAGATGTAAACAAATTCTGTAGCGAACTTAGTAATAAATACACCTAAATTATTATATTCCATTCTTGTGTGATGCTAATTAATCTTGGTTTAACTATATTGATAATTTTATTTGACTGTTTATAAATGAACAAATAGAAATATCCCCAAAATCTTTCTTTTTAAGAGTAATGCAGACACTAGCTTTCCCTGGAGATTTTAAGCCTTTAAAATGATAAAATACTGCTTTTCAATTTGTCTTAATCTAAAAAATGAAGTCAAGAAAATAATATATTTACTTGGAACTCTGAAACAAACAAAACATTGATTGTAGTGTAGCCTAAAAGTGAAGAAATGCTAATGCTCTTGTTTGTGTGTAAGTGAAGCTTATTGACAAATAGGAGACATCAGAGTGAATTCCTTTGGCTTATATAGAAAGTGAAGGTTTCAACTCTTATGGCTGACTGACCTGAAGAAACCACTTCTGTGACTGTGTGATCGTGCCCCTGTGAAGTGAATGAGTTGTATTACCACAGTGAGAGTTTCACAGCTCATACCCTCTGTGCTTCGTAGTGATAGATTGCCCTCGGAATGTCTAGCTAGCTTGAGAAGAAAAATTATGGTGCCTGGTTAAGCCATTGCTTGCCCACTTAGTCCCTCCAAGAGTGCATTGGAATGGGAATGTACTGCAGTTCCTGACTGAATGTCATCACTTGAGGGCTATAAAGTCTGAATCCAGCTGCTGTAGAAGATCTTGGTGAAGTTGTTTAGCACTTTAGTCACAGACTAATGGAGATGCATAACTGACCACAATACAGCAGAGCACTTAAGCTTTTAAACTTGCTCTGGTGCTCAGCTGAAGATTAATGTAGTGTTTTGCTTGTTTTGAGATCATTTATATGGATTTAATTTTGACCCACATGCAATACACATTTAATTTCTATTACAAAGTCTGAAGCTACTAATCTTCTGGCAAAATCAGGGTCCTGCTGTCAAAGATTCACATATTTTTTTTTTCTCATTTAGTATGTTGGACAGTTACAGATTTTAAATCAGCACCTTTTGATTTGTGACCAAAAATGAAACAACCCTTTCTGAAAGGCCTAAGTCTTTTCTTGATATAACTGCCTTTTGAAGTACTCTCCAAATACAAAATAAACATCAAATATTGTGAATAGAACGAGTCAATGATTTTTTTGGTGTCTGAATGAATTCCTGTTATTTCAAATAAATTGGTTGCCCATAGATAGATAGCTGGCAAAAATAATCTATAGATCTTATTATCCAATGTCATATTATTAATAATTTGAACAGCACAGATCAGATTTGTAGATACTGATCTTACACTGTATAATGCTTATCTCTTCTCAAGTAGAACCACACATAAATTGTTAGAAAATAGTTTTACTAAGTATGTTGGAAATAGCCAGTACATCTAAGCTCTCGTGGTGTCAGCTGTCCTCTAAATCACTTGCACAGGCAGTTATAGACATAATGCTTGAGAAGGATTATCAGTGACAGACACTATATTCGCTAACGAAAAGCGACATTCTAATGGTTATAAGGAGCATTATTACATCTCCATGCAATGGGAGTCTGTTCTTACCATGGTGGTTTGTGTGTTTAGCAGTTTAGGCTCTAAATCATAAATAGTTTATCAAGGTAACATCTGAAATAGAAGGAGCTACTCCTTAAAGTCTTTCTTGGTAGAAACTGCTAGTGATCTGTTCTGAAGGTCAGTATGCAGATGCTTAGTTCCCTGTTCACATTTTAAGCTCCTGAATGCCGAACAGTTTCCCTTTTCTGTTTGAAAATGTTTCATCTTGCTTTTGTTTCGTTTTAGTTTTGTTTTGATAAATTGTGATTAGCACATATGTTTTGTGTTTCAGTGTGCTTAGGTATTGCTGCGGCTAGCAACACTTAGTTGTCTGTTTTGTCCAGCTTCCTTTCTGTTTCTGATGGGCAGAATAGATCTCCAGTAGTGCCTTAGTAATGTCATTCAGAGTGCAGCTGTGAGATTTCTTGTCTTCTGATGGGCATTTTGCTTGCATCTCAGAGACCATGAAATGAGGCATTGAAATAAGTGGCAGTTTCTATTCAAGATAATTTTGATACAGTTTGCAGCAAGCAAAGTAGCACGCTCTCTAATCATTTGCAGCTACCTTTTTTTTTTTCCCCGCCCCCTCTTTGTTTCCTGGTTGGACAGGGGAGATGTTACAGAGCAACATGCGGAGTGGGAGTGGGAGAAGGCTGCTTCTCAGTTGTTAGAATAGGTGATTGGTCCACCCTGGTCTTGATGATATTATTGAGCCTCAGCTTCACCTCTTGGCTACAGCCTCTTTGTCTGTAGCATGAAGGCAATAATTCTTGCCATTTAAAAGCACTTTAAGACTTCCTGAGTAAAACCTCAATAAAGAATCAGCCTTTGTAGTTTTACAATTGCAGCAGGGTTCTGTAGCTTTTCATTAATCTGTCACTCATTCTGACTTTTCTAAGTAATTAATCCAAGTGAGGGGAAAAAAAATAAAAAAAAATCTGCCATTGTTACCAGAATAGGAGCTGGATGTTTCATACATAGCTTTAATTTGGAGTTCTATGTTAATTATCTCCATAGCTTTGACCCACCTGGCAAAATGTCTGCTGGAATGTCCTGTGAAATAGTGGTAACTTTTAAGCCAATGGTAAGTGCACCCCACTGCTAAATTACACAGTCCTAGTATAATCCAATAGTCTGATTAAAGCCAACATTAATTTAATTTCTTAACTATTAACAAGGAAACAAACTATTTTTCTAGAAAAGACCCTGTTGTACTTGGACAACTGTGTGCATGTTGAAGCTCTTAAATTGCAATCATGCATATTCTCAGGGCACACTTTAGGAAAATGCCTGTCCCTGAGTATTCTTGGAGTATGTTTTGAAACTTGCTCCAAACAAAAAGATGTATAATATTGCCTAGCTCAAGTTAGCCAGGCAGTTACCAATGACTGTTTTAAAGTGGAAATGTAGAATCTGTAGAGATACATTTTAATATGTTACTCAGAAAATAAGTGAAAGTATTTTTCATCAGACTACATATGCTAAATCTTTGCAAGTTACTTGATTGGGTTTATTTTATATTTTTTTTCCTAGATAAATGAAACGCTGGAAGGAGAAGTCATGTTTATGGCACAGACAGGTTCTTTTTCAGTTCCATTGAAATGTACAGCCAAGAGATGCGTTGTAAGTGACTTTTTAAAGTTTATTCGGTGTCAGTATAACAACAGTTATAGAAAATGTGAGATAGCTAACCACTATTGAAATATTTAGCAAGAAGTATTTATATTTCTTCTTTTCCTTTTAAATGGAGAGTCTTTTTCCAGAAAGTAATTCATTCCTTAGATTCCCAGATTACACAAAGATTTATACAAAACTGACTTAACCATGAATTGTAACTTTTAACTTCAGAGTGGAATTAACTGAAGTAGTTCTGTTTAGAAATTGATGATGCAATGTTACACGGTGAATCGCGGTAAGAGAAATGGTGGCTGGAAATGAGCTATCTTTTTCTCCTTGTAATTTTTGGAAATTCCATCCCTGACATCTAGTAGTTTAATCTTAAATTTCATTTTCTATGTAGACAAAAATCAAAATACCACAGTATCTTTCTATCTCTTCTGGCACTTACAAAAAAGCATATAATCTCTCCTTTCTTCCAGCATCTCAGAATCTTTTGAGAATTCAATACCGAATTTTAAACAAAGAACATAATTTTCGTATTGTTAAGATATGAAACCACAGATAGCACTAACCTTTTTTAGATACCTTAACTTCCTATGAGCTAACGTGGAGAAAGTATTTTATAAAAGCAACAACTTTTTTTTATTTAATTACTTCCTTCACAGCTAAGAGCAGCTTTGGCTTTACAGGCCAAAAGAAATTACAGATGAGAATATACAATGCTAGAGGAAAAAGATTATGCAAGGAGACATTCAGTATTGGAATAAGACTGGTAAATGCAAAGTTTGGAGCATACTTAATAATAAACATTAAAAAATATTTTTTTTAAAAAGCTTTAGACATATGAATGTCTTCCTAGAGTTTGTGATGCTACGTTCCAGTAAATTGGATTAATAAAATTGCATGTAAATGAAAGATACTGCACTGTAATTTTTATATTAGCAATCTAGCAAAGTATTTAAGGATGTGCTTAATTTTAAGCACTTGTAGGAAGCTAGAATGATACCATATCAATATTGCATATTTAAACCTGACTACATGTATAGGACTCTTCGGTGGTTTTCAGTTAAAAGACCTTGAAGATGAGAATGCACAATGCAGTAGAAAGTCAGCACATGACTCTGATCAGAGGAGTAGTTGTCTTCACCTAGAGAATTCATACCATCTTTGTGCGCTAATTACATGCAGGAACTCCTGTTCTTTCTTTATGTTGTGCAAGTGGGAAGAGTTCAGCTGAAGCAGGATACTAGCAAGCAACCAAGTTGTCTTTGTCTTTTTGATGCTTGAACTTGAATTACAAGCCTTTTGTTACAGGTACCCAGTTACAAAGTCATTAAAAATTCTATATAAAGTAGTGTATTCCTTCTTAAACGGATTGTGAACCATGATAGCTCAAAGGAACAAGACAGGATGTGTTATAGACTGATATGTAGTGACTATGATGTTAAATGCAGCTTGCTTTTCAGCTTGATGCTAGTAAAACCATTTTACTGTAATACGAGAACAACAATGTTGAATCAGTGTGTAAATATTGCCTACTTCCAGAGTAACTACCTGTGGACCTACGCAAGCTGCTACTATCAACAGAATTTAACCGTTTTTTTTTCATTGTCACAGAGTGGACTGAAAGGGAATTGGCTCAGTTTAACAAGACATTGTTTTAATGAGTTGGCTTCTACAAAAAGGCAGAAGGATACCCACTGTTCATGTTGTTATTTGATACTGTCTTTGAAATGATAATAAGAACATTAAAGTCCTGTTCTTGAAAAGGTGTTTGCTCATTCAGTTGACATTACTGACTATCTAGGACAGTAGTAATTAATGGTTTATGTTCTCACAGCTGGCACTAGATAAAGAGCTCATTGACTTTGGCAGCCATGTGGTGGGAGAGACAATTTCACGGACCATCAGCCTGACAAATAGTGGAGCTTTGGGAACAAGATTTAAAGTTCAGACGTCAGCAGGTGACAGTAGTACATGCAGAGCAACAGCAAAATCTTCTCCTGGAAGAATGGTAGGTTCAAAAGCATTTCCCTAAATTGATAGAAACGTTCTGCTGGGCAAAGTGTGGTAGAATCATACAGAATCTTAGAACAGCTCAGGTTGGAAGGGACTTTGGAAGATCATCTGGTCCAGCCTTTAGTAGTTTGTTTATGTTTGGGTTGGAATATCTTAGTATAATCTGTTAGACCCCCAAATATCACAAGACAAATTTTAGAACAGTTATTTGGGGGAAAAGGGAGAAACCAATGACAATATTTTTTAACATTTTAGTCATTTATGTCATAATTCCCATTTTCTCCACATCCATGAAAATTAGGGGAAAAAAAAGAGGAGATTCTGACAGAGTAACTTAAAATCCCAGTTCCTGGGCTTCAGAAAAATGCAAACTGTTGCAAAACTAGCAAAGAAGTAATGAGAATTGGAAGCAGTAGCCTGTGATCTTCCTTTAAAATGTCAGAGCTGTTCAAACTTTCTATCAAATAAGGATAGTCACAGTTATGGACAAGCTGTTGTTACAAGGGAAGATGTCATCTTAGTCGAACTGAGAATTACATTGAGGGCTGTTGCCTGAAAACTATAGTAATAACCCGTGTTAAAAGAATTGAAGGAAGATCTTTTAAATCAATAGTGGAATGAATGCAAATGACTGTAATACTGTGTCCTCTGGAATGTCCTGGGTGGGAATGAAGCAGAGACTGTTGAAGAAACATACCAAAACTCAGACACTTGGTGCGGAGCTGACAAAATGTGTGGTGTTAGACCTGATATTGATTGCTCCTACAGTGTGCCAATTCCAAAGTTGACAGAAAACTGAGGAATCTTTAACAGCTGTACGCCTCCATGTAGTAGAAACTTTAAGTGAAAATCACTTACAAGGAAACATACATACAGTCATCTTTGCATGTCAGCACTGTGGGGCAGATTTTTGAGAAGACTGAAGAGCTTAAGTTTGAAGACGTACTTGCTTCTTTTCTAAATAAGTTGTGGATTTTATTCTTAAAGTGGGGAAGTCTTCAGATTTTAAAAAAACAAAACCAACCACAACCAACAACCCACTGTGGTAGGAACTTGTGCTTTGTAATTCCTGTGTTGATGAATATCATTAACATAAATGGTCCTTTTTCCTCAGGTGCTGCATAGGTAGTACCCATAAATAGATAGATTGCCCAGGTCCTTGACCAGAGACACTGTCACTACTAGGTTATATATCTTTGCACTGAAGTGCCTCTGTGTTCTTGTAAACACTGTGCAGATACTTCATCTTTGTTCCATCGGTGCAGTCTTTAATTTCGTTGATTGTTGAAGAGCAATTGGCTCAGATGGTTTTCAACATTCTCTACTTGATAATCTAACCCAGTTTTAAGTTCTCTGAAAAGGGATGACCTCTCTCTTGAAACACCACATTAAATAGTGTGTACAGTGAAAGTGCTGAGCTGTTTGCCATGGGTTTCATACTATCCTTACGTTAAAAGCGTGGTTCAAATAAAGAATTTGTGAAATAACACAGTCTGTATCCATAGTTTTCCTTCTGTATTCTACCTTTTGTAGGTGTGTAATAAACAGAAGCCTAGTTTTAGCAGACTTGGTTTTCTGCGTTTCCACTAGAAAAACGTTAGTTCTGTTAATTGTAAAATAACACTGTATTGCTCCCATTATATTGTTTACCTGTTTTGGGCAGCCAGGAAAAATTAAATCTGCTCATTGATAAAGGTCTAGTAGAATGTGCAGTTTTTAGAAAGTGCAACACATTTCTCCATTTATAATGTGAAAGAGTTGCAAGAAAACACAAGTCTGATTTGCAACTGCTTGATAAAATTGGAGATGGTGCAAACTAGATGAACAGTCACAGTAGAAAATGTTTTTTCTGTGTTTTCTAATAGGTTACTCGACGTTTCAGTGACTGTGTCCCTGAAAAGAAAGTCAACACTAGTCCTGTGACATCTGTAGTTGAAAAGAAGGAACAAACTTGTCCTGACCATAGTGAAGAAATGACCTACAGTGCAGGCCAGGGGGAGCAGCAGGGGGCTGAGCCAAGACTGAGTGGTACTTCCACAGGTGAGGTGGCTGTTTTCGAAAACCAGGGGTGCAGTTTCCCAGGCTAAGCATTATCTGTTTGTAGAGCTTCCTGCACTGAACTGTGGGATTCAGTTTGCAAAGTTACTCAATAAATTAAGTAGTTCATCATTCTAGTAGTAATGTTTATATTTCCTTGTATGCTGCCTCACAAAAAATGACTAAAAATAACGAACTGACACCATTATATCAAAAGCAGCAGAGAATCTCACTTCTCATTAGTGATCAACAATTCAGTCTCAGAAGAATACAGAAACCAACTAGCTTACAGAAACTGCAAAATTGTTATCATTCTTGTCTCGGCAACTGAAAACCCACTTCTCAGAATAGAAATCCACATGACAGGTTTATTTTTATAGTCTGTAATTCTAGGAATGAGGAAGCAGAGAGATGAACCTCCTCAGACATTTTCCATCTCATTCCTAATGTTTACTACATGCTTAATAAAATCCAGTCTTGTAGAAGAAAGACTTCCTTAATTTCTTTATTATCTGTATTCTTTAATATTTCTTATGGATATTGATCATTCCAATTGCAGGAAACTGAAAGTTCCATGAAAAGGTTGTGGGTGGTTTTTCTTTTTAAATCTAGGATCTGTATTGTGAAATAGAGTGATTCTGTAAATCATGGTAACTGTCTCCACAGAACACATACCTTTACAGATGTTTTCAGACCTTAATAAATAAATTAAAACTCTATTGCTTTGGCAGACTAACGTGTCTCATGACACCTTGATCTTTTTCCTGGTTAACGTGAAGCATGTAGTTGCCAGTTGATTACTGCCATACAGTCTACAGTTGGCTTCATCTCTCTCGTGGTGCATTTGTTTAAGGAACTTCGAAGTGCTGGTAGCAGACTGTTTAATTAAAAAGTACTTATTGCAGTCGTTTTGGAAATAAAGTGAAGCAGGACTTTTACTTGCTTTGCAGGTCCTCCTGACTGCATTGCTTTGTCCCACTGCAGTTGCTCTTGAAGCCCAGTTCACACTTTTGGCTGAATTTGCATTCCTTAATGTAACGATCTCTGATATATACCTTATGCTACTGAAACATGAATATTGTTGTTCTGTGGTGGAAGGCTCAGGTGCCTAGGGTAGACTTCTGGACTAGGGCGAAGTTGTATGGCCAAACAAAAATTTTGTTCTAGACATTTGTATTTCCACATCATTGGTATACATTATTGGATTTCCAATATTGACCAAAATCAATGTATTTCTTCTCAGTTTGATAATTTTGTTTATTGACTATATGCACACATACAGCATTTTGTGTGGTTTTGTTTGTGGGTTTTTTCCTCAGAACAACTTGGTCAAGATGTATTAAATTCCAGATCAGCTCTAGACACAGACAATGCACAGCATTTAGTGGAACTTGCTGCTGAAGAAACACCAGTCGAAATTATGCTTGGAAAGGTAACGAATATCCCAAGATACAGACAAGACTTTCACTAGTCTAAGCCTACATCAAATAAATTGCTTCTGGCTCTGGTGGGAAGTGCTTAAGTACATGAGCAATTTCAAACCCACTGGACTTTGCTGTATCACAGTTAATTCACATGACATATTTGCTCTTTCTTTTGATCTAGAAAGAGCTATTTGAGCTGAAAGATTCTGTAGAGATTTACATTTCCCATAGTTTAACTCTTTTTTTTTATTTTTTTTTCCTTTTTGATTTGTCAAACTGATTTTCCTGCTGAGTCTTTTTGTGGTTATGCAAAGTCTAGTGACAACGCAAAAGATGGGGCAGGAAGAATGTCTGGGAAACGTCAGACTTGAGCTATATTAAAAACACTGGGTACGAGAGTCTAGATACTAGCGCATACAGGCTTCTGTCTATGCGCACAAAGGGCAGGTGGACCTGATGCTGGAATCAGTAGAGCAGATCTTTGAATGGTAGCACAAGACAGCTTCTCCATGTTTTAGTTACGTATTCACCAATATATGATGGAAACACTTTGGTAAACCACATTATCTAGCTGTCATACACAGTCTTGCAGTAACAGGATAGCACAAGACAGCTTCTCCATGTTTTAGTTACGTATTCACCAATATATGATGGAAACACTTTGGTAAACCACATTATCTAGCTGTCATACACAGTCTTGCAGTAACAGGATAGCACAAGACAGCTTCTCCATGTTTTAGTTACGTATTCACCAATATATGATGGAAACACTTTGGTAAACCACATTATCTAGCTGTCATACACAGTCTTGCAGTAACAGGATAGCACAAGACAGCTTCTCCATGTTTTAGTTACGTATTCACCAATATATGATGGAAACACTTTGGTAAACCACATTATCTAGCTGTCATACACAGTCTTGCAGTAACAGGAGACTCTCAGTAAAATTCTGACCATGCCTGGTTGTGAAACCATGTGTCATGGCGAGTCTTTTCCCCACACTAAACCTCCGCGGGGGCTACTGATACTGACTTTTCCCTTGCATAGCGCGTTCAACCTAGTTACAAACCAGGTGTAATAGAGTGTTTGTATAGTATGACTATATACTGCTGCTTTATTTCAATACAATTTATAGCTAACTGCAGTAATACAGTCAGATTTTTATTAAAAACACATTACTTCTTGTTTAGGTTACTGAAGGTGAAATTGGACCCTTCAGCTCAGTCAAACTTCAGATTATATTTGTCCCAGCTATCCCTGGGGATGTGCGGGCAGAGTTTGTGATCATGTTTGACAACCCGGACTGCAAACCAGTGAGTGATTTTGTGCAAGACTTGCTTCAAAACACTGTAAAAAAAAAGAGTTTAAAATCCTCCTACTTCTGCTTTTCCCAAGAATTAAAATTGCTCAGAATCCTATATTAGAAACAGGAGAAGGAGGTAGGGGAAGATGTGTTTATGAACATTATAAGAAATAACTGTGAAGTACCGTATGATTATGGATTATGTAGTTTGATGGGAGGTAACCTTGTAAATCATGGCCCTTCTTTCTGATGCGGGATGGTTATTAAACCTGTTGATTCTCTTAAATTTCTGTGTGAATAATCCTGATATTCCCATTTCATCAGCCATCGTGCTGGAAAACATCTAATGTCCTGCAAAAAATATGAAAGTATTCTTTTCTCTTCCCAGCCCACATAGTTTATTTTCTTTCTGATATATCAGAATTGGAATTATTTAGCATGCAGTAGTGAAACTGACGTGTGAAAGCTGGAAGAGATGACAACTTCAGTTACCACTTCAGCATATTTTGATTCTACACTTTATTGGAAGCCAAATTCTGCCTGGGAACAGTTCACAGAAGCTTGCCAAAAAAATAAAGAAAAACTTCCAAGCAGCTCAGTAGGCCATTCTTGGCTCTCCCCATGGCCTACAGATGGAGCAGTCTCCAAAGGGAGCTGCAGGTGCATGCTGAAGGCTGCTATGGGTACCCTCTCTTTCAGGATCATTTTACCCAAGTCTGAGCCATGTGGTCACTGATGTCAGACCTAAGGCCGTTAGAGGAATTACAGCTCTGTGCTGCCATTGCTGTATTTCTTTGCTGGCTAAACAAGCTGCAGTCTCTTGAGTTTCTGTGTTATGGCACCCTGACTTAAGCTAGATGCACTTTAAATATTTCTTTTCAATATCACGGGCAGCATGCTATGCCTTTACCTTCTCTGTCAAAGAATCCAAACCAAAGTATAATTCTTTTGTCTGCTGGGATGCGATAACATCTAGGTTTTATTTTACCAATGCTCTTCATAGCTTTGCCTAATTAAAGAACCTCTTGCAATGTGAATAATAAAATATTTTACTCGGCTGTAGTTTATAGCAGAAATTCTTCCTCTGTCTAGGTCAGTAAGAATTTGAGAATAGCAAAATTAATTACACTCTTGGTTTATGTATTAACAGCTGTGCTTTAGTGCCATTGGAGTTTCTATTGATGTGCCGATTTGGGTGCCCAATTCCAACGTTGATTTAAAGATCTGTATGTATGACCGACTTTATCAGGATTGCATTGTCGTTCAAAGCAGGTGAGCTACCCCTTCATTATCAGCTGCCTTCTATAGCTAAGTAACGAGATCTTAAGTCACTATGTGATGTCTTGAGGTTCCAGCTTGTCATTGTAGGAAGCTGAAGAACAGTTTGGTTTTTTCCTTGGTATTTCAGGAGGACTTCCTGATTACAAGCCCTCTGAGTTCCACACTTCTGTGGAAATTGGACTTGGGTATCCTACTATCCCAGATTCCCGAGACCAGCCGTAGCTATGGAGTATCTGGGTCAATACACGCCTTCCCACTTCTACAAGATTCCCTATGTTGTACCTGTTCTGTGGTATAACTGTAAAGTCCCCAGGGAATAGCAAACCCACAGAGTCTCATCACGCGGAATTTGCACACTAACCATTAGGGAGATGAATGTGTCTAAAGTTAAGTGCACATTGGGTATAATTGATTCAGCCAGGAAATTTTATGAAAGAATATTTTATTATTTCTCAGCTGTTTTACCTCCAATTAAAGTCCATGGGAGACTTACGATCTGGAAGCCAGGCTCATGCCAACTGTTCTTTATCGAGAAGGTCAATCACCAGTCTTTACAGACTTGGGATATGATGCTGGATAAATCATGTCAATCCTCTTGCGTTTACTATAAAATGGGAAGGGTGTAACTTTTCCTAACCCATATAGGCATTAAGCACTGTAGTGGAGTAACAGATACCTCATAAGTACATGGAGAGTGACCAAATACCAGTTTACAAGGGAAAAAGTATCCGGGTGTTTCAGTAGTCCAAATTAGTCATGTCTGAAGGCTGGTTCTGTTTGCACTGTAATTTAACGATAGCATTTCAGCTCATGGGCTCCCAGAGATTTCATGCTATTAGAGCGTGGTTACATGAACTTTTACTCTCTTGATTGTCTTCAGGTGCTGGGTGTCTTCCCTCTGCCTAATGCAGTCACTACTGAATGCTTATTTCACCAATTTGCATTTCTTAGGTTCTATTTAAATAGGATTGGGGTGGGTTTGTGGGAGGGTGGGGGAGAGATTGGTTCTGTAGAAGGCATCCATTCTAAACCTCTTACCAGAATTACAGACTGCAGAGATTCTTCACAGTTGGAAAGAAATGAGTAAAGCTGTTATCTCAGAAATTCAGCTTACAGATATGACAAGCACAAGTTATGTAAGTGATTTTACTTGGTCTAGATAACCCAGGGATAAAACTTATAAGTATAGCAGCAGAATAACTCTCTTAATGAAAACTTAAGATTTCAAGGGGATCACAAAGATAGAAGCTGTCAAATTGCTTAGGGCAAAACTTCTTAACAGAGGGAAAAATCCTTTGCCAAGTTTCACTAAATGTTAGTATGTAGTATACTGTCCTTAGTACCTTGGCAAGTCAAGTCTTTGATTTATCACCCAGTTCTCCATAGTTAGTAAAAATTGTCTTTGTTATAGAGTCATTTGGGCTGAAATGCAAAATATTTCATATGCAGGGATATCACGTATCAACTTTTTATCCTGCAAAAGTAGACAGACTTCATCGATCACTTGGATGTGGTGCCTGAGAAGTTGCTGCTTCTGGTAGCTACTGAAATTCTTCCGTAGTGTGTATCAGAAGGAGGATTCCTCATTGTTACACCTCATTGTCAAATCACTTCTTGAACAGAATGAAGTTAAACTGCTGAAAATAGCTATAAATTACTATCAGCCAAGAACAATTTCTTAGGTTAGACTAGCAAGTAGCTGTATTTTAATTGCAATAGTGAAAAACTGGGTAAAGGAAGTCTTGCTGAGGTCTGTGGTCTGGAACTATGTACCAAGGATCCAGAGCCAAGGGCAATTATCAGGCTAGCAAAGAAGCATCCAAACTGCTGTCAACATACAAAGATAATAGTTTGTTACAACGGCTTTAGGTGTGAACTGTGTATCAGCTAAAGAGTTACTACAGTGCTGTCTGCGAACTACTGCTTGTAGCAAGCGTTCACTGAAGGAGACCAAAGGTGAGGTTGCCCCAGCCCAGCTGGAAAGGCCTCTGGTCTAACAACTGCGGAAATGCCTTAGCTAGTCAGAACTCAAGTTCAGATCCAGTAGATGTGAAATCTTATTAGCATAACTTCTAGAACACACGTTCTTTAATTAAAAGTTAATTAGATACTTAAATAATCCTGCTGTTCAGGAATAGTCTTACAAATTTCTACTCCAATCCCTAACCAGTTATAGGAAAAAAAAAAAACAAAACCACAACAAAAAAACCTAGTAGCGAGATAATTCTTTAGGTTTCTGGGCCAAAATCTGGCCCAGACCTGAGGGAGATGATGTGTTAGAATAGTCTTTCGTTCGCCACCAGTACACACAAACATCTGTCAGAAGCAGAGCAGAAAGAACTTGCCTGTAATCTTATTGTGGCTGCAATCTGTGACATTGTAGTCTGTAGCTTAAGAAGAAGATCAAGTTTTCAAGTTAGTTAGCTCTGGCACTTAAGTGCCCCAGCAAGCTCTGTAGAATTGCAAAACGTTAGTTAATACTGGTTTTGGTTTGGGTTTTGTGGGGTTTTTTTTCTGGTCACATAAAATATGGTAATCGGGAAGCATAAATAAGCAGCATAAAGGATGTCTTATCAGAATCTTGTTCAATATAAATCACTTTGAAAAGTAATTTCTTTCGCAGGTTATAATCTGCACTGATTTAATGAAGTAGTATATAGTTCTCTTAGATTGTCAACAGTCAGAAATCATTCCAGGCTCCCAGTACCACATGCTCTAGCTGTTGATTTAGAGCAGACCATCTGGACCGACAGCTTGTAAACCAGTCCAAGAGAGGGAAAATGACAAGCTGAAATATTTGTAAATTGCTTGGCAATTTTGCATATAGGTATAAAATTCCAAAGCAGGGTATGGTTTGTGGCTATCGCTGTATTATAGCATGGCCAGAACTCAGGAAGCCGGGAGATATTGCCTGGCTTCCAATAATGCTACTCATAGGGCAAACTGATTACAAGTTTTAGCAGAGGAACCCTATGACTTCTAGCCCTGTATGTAGAATCTCTGCTGTTAGAGGAGATGTTACAAGAGATCTGTGAATTCACATTATTTAAAAGACGTCACCAGGGTTTTGGGGAGAAAAACCCAAAGCAGCAACGCGTTCAATACATTTGTGGAATAAGACACTCCCACTGTGTTTGAGGTTTTGTTCTGCCTGCACAGGCTTAACTTTTGGTATTGAAGGTTTTGAGATAATTGTGATGATAATGAGGATGAACGGAATTCACAAACTGGGTGCATGTTGATGTTTTAGGTGTATTATGCTCTTTCGGGTTTATTCTTTGGATTCTTCTGCCTACAGGCTGGGACATTTAAGAGCTTATTAGCCACTTCAGCAGCATCTAGGTATCCTTGGCCCCACTTAGGGGTCGCTGGTCCTCATTTTCCTATTTCTCAGACAGAAAAACAGGTCTTTATTTGTTGCATCCCACCCGCCACCAGTTGTTACATAACTGGGATCCAGCATTACAAGAAGTTTACTATTACAAGAAGATTACTCCTCTTCCATCTTGAGTGGGTTCTGTGCTGCTGCCAGGACCAATTAGGTGCCTCAAACATTAAGTGACTGATTGCTATTGATTCAGATAGAGGGAATGTATGTTAGGAGCATATAATTAGCTGATATTTCACAATAATTTGGCTTTGACTTTCCCCTGACCTGACCCCTGTGCTGCACTTTGATAATTATGTTCCCATTAGCTGTGTATTTTGCTTGAAATACAGCTGGGTTTACTTACAGTACGTCCAAAATCTTGTTTTCTATACTTATCTTAAAAGAGAATACAACTTTGTGATTTTGCTGTAGCAGTCTTGCCATGCCTATCATTTTCAAAGGAAGCTTGGAATAGTTGTAATCGTAATGCAGAGTAGAGATGAAAGGGGTGGGGGTCGGGCGGGATCAAACTCCAAGAGCAAATGTTGCTGAGGTGGCAGTACAGGTAGCCTCAAAGCCACCTAAGCACATCTGATCTGTTTGCAGAGCAAAAGCCACGCTGCGTTTGAAGTTTGAAGTATGCAAAGAATTGAGTAAGCACATGGAGCTGCTTCCAAGAACAGGTTACATTCAAGCTCAGTCATCCTTCAGCGTGCAATTGAAGTTTCTGCCCAGGTAACCTAACAACATTAATCTTTGCAGTATTTAAGACAGTATCTGTAGGAGGCCATCAGTGGAAAACCTGAGCAGGTCAAAGTTTTTTCTTCCTTCACGCTGTAGCAGGCTGGACGGCACAGTGCTGGTGTCAATGCAGTCCTAGTCCCCCCCCTTTCTCCCCCTTAAAAGCTGCCAGATGCTCAGGGAGGAAATTAACTTGGATCCCATACCTGTGAGGAAATGCTTTTCCTGCGGTGACAGCAGTAGTGTGAAAATCTTAGCAGTTGCATTCCTGGTAGGCTGCCCCCATTTCTGTGGGGAAGCTATTCTTATACAAGAGAGAGGCTGTCTAGGCCAGGTGGCTACTTCATGGATCACTGATTAAATAATTTCTGGACAAGAAGTCCTGTGCTTGCTAATTAAGGTAAGAATGGTTGGGCTTCCTGTTCTTATCTCTCCTACCAATGTACATTTTTCTTCAAAATATGAATGTATTGATCTTGAATTTCATATAGCATTTTATATAACATCTTCTAAGATGCTAAAAGCCTTATCCCAGAAAGTTTCTCTTCTCCATTTCATGACACATCTACCTATACAAACATAACTCACTTACAAGAAATATAGAATTCAATTTTTTTTAAATTTAAATACAGTAGTTCCTGTTGACTACTGTTAATTTTATTTACCTCATCATTGCCAACCTAAAGGATTTAGCGGGACATTTCTTTTCAAATACAAACTAAATGATATAGATCTTAATTCTGGTGTACAGCCAAATACTTCAGCAGCTTCTGCATTGATGGCTGCTGCAAATCTGATACTTTTTTCATACAGGTTATCTAGTCCCATTGCTGTAAGTATATCTGGATTTTCACTGATGTGCTCACCATCTCTGGATTCTAAATTGAGAGTCAAATCACTGATTTTGAACTTTTCATTAGGTCAGGATTCAAAGAACTAAAAGTATTTACAGTTCTTCGGACACCTCAAATCCTATCAAATTACAACAACAGTAACCATTATTATGACATTTTTCAGTTCCTAAACTTCACATGTGGTGAAGCAGTGTTACACTTGCTGCGTGGATAGAAGTGTAGCTTGGATTTAGAACATTAATCGTCCTTTGAAAAATAGGGAAGCTTCAGAAAGGAGATTTGATGAGATTAAGGCTTTTCTGGCACACAAAATAAGTATCTGGCTGTTTCAGCATACAGATCAGTTTTAAAAGACCTAACGCGCAGGGGAAGTTGCGTGTATGACAGAGAAAGATGAGCTTGCTACAAGGTGGTGTGAAGTACTGAGCTAGTGACATGTCTCTGCAAATGCCACCTCATTGACTTAGTATGATAAGCTATATTACTAGAATAGCTATAGTAAAAGTAACACAAAAGTAAAAAGAAACACTCATTCAGCAATACGAAGTGAACAGATAGATGCCTGAAGGCTTAGGAAGTTCTCCCGAGTGTTCTGTGCACGCTGAAGTGCTTGGTCGGATCTTACAATACTCATAACTTTCTGGGTGTTTGAAGCAGACATTTTCTGTCTATTTGAAGACAAGTTCTCTGATCTGCTGACTTTCCGAATTCCCAAATACCACATCTTTTAGTTTTTCTGCATTTGGAACTAGCCCTGCAGATGCTGGCAGTCTAAATGTGATTTGTCTTTCATGCTTCTCCTTAATTGCTTTTAAGCATGAAAATGCCATTTTCAGAGAACTATCTGAAGGCTTTCGGTATCTTTTCCCCAAGCCATAACAGCTAATTTAGAGACCGTCACTGTGTACATACAGTTACAGGGTGGGGTTTTTTTTGTAATAGATTAGTTTCTTCTGCTATTCTAATGTCCTGTGACAAAGGCAATGCTGATACTTTATTCCTACCTTGTGTTTAACTCCAGTTCCTATCTTTAAACAAGTTAGCAATACCTTTGAAGATCACCTTCTAAAGTCATATTTCAAACTTGCAAAACAACAGCGAGCAAGATTTGAGATCACCATGGTGACTGAGTGGGGGCTACTTATTCATTAACTATTCTTTAACAATACATTAAAAAATTGCATGTAATTCCAGTAGTAGTAGTAGGAACATTATCACTGTGGAGACCTAAGAACAGGAAGCGATTCACTCAGATGCTGTAAGACACTATAAATAGACCAGCGGAGCTAAAAATGTTAGAGCTTTTGTATTGGCTTGGCTTCCAGCTCTGAAATTGAGCGTATGATAGCAAGATGCTTCAGCTACAGAAAAATGCCTATTTCTTATAAATTACTAATCTGGTATATAATCAGACACTATTGGTCTCTAAGTTTGTTTCACTTTATGTCTCTGCTTTGTGATACAGTTGGTTCTGCCTCAGACTGGCTGGTGATAACTAACATCAATGTCAAAAGGAAAGGATTGCCTAGGTTAGGCTGGTTATGTGCTGTGGTTGCAGCAAAGATAGAGAAGGCTTATATTCTGATTATAAAGTAAGCTTTAAATTTTTCAGAACTTTAAATGACTGGATAGCATTTTAAAACAGGGTAAATAGATGCAGATGTCTGTGAGTAACTCCTTAAACTCCTGTGTGTCCAAAATCCTGTCTTTAAAAAAAATAAGTCCAACATTAGCGTACGAGGCCAGTTATTCTAACTTCATTGCTAGATATGCTTGCAATCCGTGCATACCTGCTCAGAGCAGGTTGTCTGGAGATACGCCATTATGCCATTGTATAGGAAACCTGTGACAAGTCCATAATATTTCTGATCTGACTGCATCTTCTTTTTATTGGTCAGAAGGTGGAACTTCATGGGTCACTAATTTTTGATTGGCATTTTATTCCACCATTTTCCCTAATACTGGCACATATCTTGCATACAAGATTTTAGTTAGACTTCACTGCAGTGAAGCATTGGAGATGACGCTTAACCAGCTATGTCTGTGAATACTCCTATTTGAGCACAAATACTGTGTTAAGATTAAAACCTGTAAATAATAATACTCTTAAACCTTAAGTAACAGGTTTGATTTTTTCTTTTTGTTCAGAAATACGTCCATCAAAAGTATATCATTCCACTTAGCTAGAAAATAGTAAAAATATTTTTATGAACTGAATGTATGTTTTGATTTTTAGGCACTCTCTTCCTGAAGATGCAGGGAGCTATTTTAATGAAGAGACAAGAATTCTGGAAGTTCCAGTGACAATACTGATTGTGGATAAGGTTAGTGAGTTTTATCGTGCTGGTTATGAGACTGACAAAAGATGTAAATTATTTTAGTGAATGCTCACTTAATGATACCTAATCTTAGATTAGTTCTTTACTAGTTAAAGTCCTGTGATAATAGTAAAAGGTACTTAAAGTGATAATACAGATTTGATAGTTTCTTCTTGTCAGCATGTTTACAATATAGAAAGTTAAATCCTTTCTTGTTAGTGCTCATCTATTCCCTAGTAGTTTATTTTGTACCAGAGAGTTATCAGAAATCATAGCGTAATCGTTTTATTCTGATCTGTACTGCAGATGTAGCATATTCTTAGGATTTACATTTCCCGGAGATGCAGGTGTGATTCTGTTCTAGTGTATGGAAGTTGAGATACAGCTATTTTTTTTTTTTTAATTTTGCTTATCAAAGAGATGTTTTCTATTGCCTATTTTTGGAGAACAATGAGGGTGAAGTTCAAGATAGATATGTTACATTTACATATGTTAATGTCAAGGAATAGAGTAGAATAACTTTTTTACAGTTATCTTTTTGGATGACATTTCACTTAAATCCTGTCCTTACAATGCTACAGATGGAGGGGTTTATCCTGTGCTCTTGCATTTGTTTCAGGCTAAAAAAGTTAATTTTACTGTCCATGCAATTGTTACTACTTCTGATTTGGAAATCAGTCCGTCACAAATCAATTTTGGATACTGCACAATCTATGAAGCTGTGCAGGCAAATGTCAAGCTAACAAACAAATCCATCTTGCCACAAGAGTTTGGTTTTGTGGGACTTCCAGAGGTATGTAGTTATCCCACACACACCTCTTCTAGTATCAAAATATATCTAATTATTATGAAAATGTTTCAATGTGAGTGTAAATAAATCATGACTGTTTCTTGCAAACCCATAGAGATACTTCTGCCTGCAGCACTGTGCAAATATTCAGATTAGTTCTGGTACCAGTTTGTGTAAATTTCATCTTATTTTACCCTAAGCATTTTCCAAGCAGTGTAAACATCTTTGAGCAGATTTTACCATTCTCACCTACATAACATTATTAGGCTAACTTTATCCTATTAGAATATCTATTTTTTACACCAAGAAATCTACTAGTGGAGTACCTGCTGTACATTCCTTTCAGCCTCACGGGTCGCTTATTCTACTAACTAAAGCAGGCGTAGGGATGTTGCTTTGGCCTTGAGGCTGAGCAATATTCAACAGTTTGCATCCAAATGCCTAAACACTTTGTCTTTAAAGCAGGATGGCCATGTCCAAACTGCTTATTGGGAATCGTTCCCTGAACCATGCCTAGGTATTTTCTGACTAAGTTGACGTGGAAGCTAAATTAATCACAGGAGCTGCCAGTTTCGTGTGGGCTAGGTCTACTGAATTTTTTATTTTTTTTTTTGCAAAAAGTTAGCTGTTCAAGCTTCATAATGGCATGATGATCGCAGTGTGAAATGGTTTGGCATATTGGAATTGAGCTAGAAGAACCTGACATTTAATTAGGTATTCTCTCTTTCTCTGCTGGTTTAGGGATTAAAATCAAGGAGTTAGCTCAAAGAAATTGGCATCTTCAGCTTCGTTAAAGCTTTACTTCACAGCATGTGTTTCATGATTAGCTTAAAATGTGATGGGGAAACATTCTTGAATCATCATCAACTCAAACACAAACCAGTATAAGTTTGTAGATATTAAACTGGTACTTGTCACTATGGTATCTGCACATCATACAGGAATCAGCTCTTCAAAGACACAGGGGGAACTGTTGAGGTTTTTATCATATTTCATTCAGTTTTCTCTGAAGAATAAATAAACATAATTAGAGAAAGGTGATTACCATAGATGGTAAGAAGCTGGTGAATACATTCTACTGAAGTCTGACTTAATGGATTTAATGCCTTTCAGGTTACTTTGAGATTAGAAATCTGCACATCAGTCAGACACTAGTCACTAACTCACATGAAAGCTTCTCACTACAAGGTTTCTGTTTTCCTGATATTTGTACATTTAATAACAACATTTTCTTATCTTGCCAGTAATGTCTTGGTTTAATTTATTAATAACTTGATAAGTTAACTAATAATTTCTTATTTTAATAACAATAGCTTCTAATCCTGCCATTTTTAAGTTTGTTGAAATTCAACCCAATGACGGATTTGGAATTCTTCTTCCCCTTGAAAGCCTGACATTGGGCATAATCTTTAAAGCTAACAAGGCAAAAGAGTACAGCTTTGAACTAACCTGCAAGTCAGAGATGAACAGGTACGTTAAGAAACTGATGGAGTAGCAGGTAATCTAGAAGTCTAAATCACACTGGGTTTCCACTGTTAAGCTAGTTCAGAAATTAAATCCCTGCCTTCTTTGAAGAGGTAAGGCTAGGATAAAAATGTGAGGCAGGCAGGAATTCTCCAGTTGACAGGAGTTGCTCAGTACCTATTAATTTCATTCTTCATTTATATGTCTGTCTTTACTGAGATGACTTTTCCTGTCCCACCTGAAACTTATCCTTGTGACATATCCAAGCTGCAAGTTTGTCTCAGGTTGTCTTAACCTGCAATGTTCTGCTTGCTTTTTCAGCAGAATTGCTGAAGGACTTTTTTTTGGCAAACATGCTTTATACATTAAACTAATGTTACTAAAATAATGATAGCATAAACTTTGATTTGACTGGATGTATTTCCAGAAGTTCACAGAGGAAGAATTCAAGTAGGGACTCTAGCCAATTGTGCATTAAAAATAGATAGTATTATTGTTCATCTTCAGGCAAAATTCCCATTGCAAGCTTGAAATTCTGCTTAAATAGGGACTACAGGATTAGTTCCCTATTTTCCGGGCTGATTAAGAGACTATTTTATGCTGAGACAATTTATCATGTGTTTATTTTTAGACAATTCAAGCTGTCATGCAAAGCAGTTGGAGTCCACCCACCTCTTGAATTGTCTCATTCCTTAGTTCGGTTTGCTGCAACAGCTTTAAACGGTGTGTCCGCAGCAACACTGTATGTGATGAATTCCCATGTGAGTGTCAACCACTTTACTCATGCTGTCCCAAGAATTGGCAAAGGGGAAGTTGCCCCTGTTGGACCCACTTCCTTTGAATTCCGTGTGCCAGAACACTGTCCAGTGACAATTACACCTTCTGTTGGAACTGTGTTGCCTGGGAAGGTAAATTCACTTTAAACATCAAGTGTTCTGCCAAATCTTTTGATCACCTACATCCCTACAAATGCTGTCACTTGTAAATGAAGCTCAAAATGTAAATTACTGCTAGAATAGCTGGAGTATTTTGTATTGTTTGAAATAATGTTTCAAATCGGACATGATGGGTTAATCATCTAATGTGGCTAATGCTTTATGGGAGCTTTCACCCTGAATGTTCTTTCCCCGCTGTTGTCATGATGTATTTGAAGAATGTTTAAATATTAAAAATACTGGTCATGTAAAACCAGCCCACTGCAACATAGTGGACTTCCAAAAAAGCTGCAAGTGACCTTATGCTTAGGATCATCATATTCACTTGGGAAAAAAAAAATGTATTTTATTTAGGATCATGGAACCGTTTTGGTTGGAAGAGACCTTTAAGATCATCAAGTCCAACTGTTAACCTCGCACTGCCAAGTTAATTTTAATTAATTAATGAACCAAGTTTGTTAATTTTTTGCTGACATGTATATGCTCCCATTGAGCTTTGTAGGTATAACACATGTATGAGGGCTGAATTTTCCCTCTCATTCTTGTGTACGCTCTCACTCTCCCAGAAAAGCTTGATTCAAGTGTCCTTCAGACCAACACTGTCAGATCAGCTAATCAGAGAAGAGGCAGTTCGGAGGCTTTGCAGAGCAGCTGCGGCAGGGGCAGAAATACAAGTAAGGAATGCTAAGAACTAGCACATGCTGTTGTTCTGTTACTTCTAGATATTTGTTTCTCTGGATGGCATTTTTATCATCAATTTATTTGCATATTAATGAAGCCTAAACTCCTGATCCATTGAAGACCTGCCTATAAAGGACAAGAGTATGACTGTACTGTTGCACGTAATGTGTAGTCTGTTCACTGAGCAATTATTTAATTTCCTGCTAACAATTTTGAAAGCATTCCTAGAGGATTTTCTTGCAAATGTTAACTGCAAATACTCCTGAAAAAAAAAAGTTTCTACACTTCTTGCAGGTCAGTTAATTTATGTGAGCACCTATGGTTGTCTCTAATTATGAGACAAATAGGTAAATGTCCCATGAGAGAGTCTTCTACTCCTCTCCTCCAATAGAGGAACTCTTTTTTTTTAAGATGGGGTAAAATACGTCTGTTCCAACTTAATTTGACATTATTAGGAATGTATGTAATAACCACTGTGTCTGTGGCTTGTTACCATAATCCTACGCTGTTACCTGTTTCATGCAACCTGTCACCTCTCAGGTTCTGTATACGTGGGCCGGGGACTGTGAATTTGGAAACTGATGTCTTGATTGGATTACCAATGATTCCTCTGAGTGCGTAATGTCTCCCTGTGTGTATTTGCAGAAAAGGAAGAGAGATGAAAAGAGAGAGGGAAAGAAATTGAGCATTTCCATGACCAGACAGCAGTCTTCCAGACAGCTTGTAAGGGACGGAGGCAGTAAATACCTGACTTCTGTATGTAGTTCTGAACAACCAAAATCTGAAGAGTTAAAGCCTGAGTAAGTCAGCAAATCTTGTACTACATAGAGGACATTCTCTTTACAAGAGGTTGAATAAATCTACTAAAACCTATAGGTAGACACGAAAGCAAACTGTAGAGAAGAAATAGCTTTAGCTGTGTTGCAAAGGCTGTTTCCAAAATTAGTACTGCTTTTAAGCCACACAGCTGTACCCTCTCATGTAAAGCAAAGAATCCCTTTATGCATCAGAGGGATTGAAGACTTCAAAGAATATATCAGAAAGCATGAGATGTGGCTGTATGGGTAAATTTGGCTGAACCAACAAGGGTATTATTTTAAAGGGCAACTAGAAAGCCGAACTTAGTTACCAAAAGAAACTACTGCTAATGTACCTTTTCAGCATAGGTCTAACAGAGCTGAGTACATTCAGCCCAGATGGAAACCATCTGATGGCCCATATCCATGGGTTTGCCTTAATTTTTTTTTTTTCTTTAAGGACTTACATAGTCCATCATATTAGTCGTGGTCATCTTCAGTCCTGGAAATGTAATGATGCTGTAAACTGTGCATTTTAATAATCATTTTACGATATGTGTAACTCAGTGAGAATTAACATTAATAATTTGTGCTGTCTAGAAATTTGGATACTTGGATTCAAAATCTGATGCCCAAGGTCCTGTGTTTAGCATATAATTCAACTTTTTAGAAGCACACTTCTGCCTAATCTGAGGAATTTAGAAGTGTTTGGAAGTAAATACATGCTTAAATACCAGACATTTGGCTGTACTGGATGTTAGATATTTTTGACTAAAATCCCGTGTTCGTTGCAATCCATTAATTACAATTTTTAAATACTTCCAGTACAGCTCATAAAAATAAAATTTCTATTTTAAAACTCCCATTATGAAGTATTGCTTGGCATATTGCGTTACAGAAATGCGATCATGTGTGCTTACATAGAATTGAAATGACATAGAAGTACTGGAACACACTGGGATACTTCACGTATTCAACAGAAGGAAATTGTATTGAGGATTTTGCGATCTTTAATATAACATGTATTATCTGGGTTTATAATTTTTATTCCCTTTTGGTGAGCAAAGCAAACCATTTAGTAGGGTGGCTCCATTACTGTGCATCGAGACAGTTGCTTAGTTTCACTGTTATGTTCAATTTTGAATGTATGACTAAGAAACAGTAAACACAAATAGCTCAGCAGATATTTATTTGATTTTTTTGCTTGCTCTCTCACTTACTGAGGTGATTCTTATTCCTGGATTTTCTAGTTCTGATGCTTATATGGCAGCCCAGGCTTTCCTGATGAGGAATTTCAGTGGGAGGTTTGAAAAATACATCATACCATGCTTTGTTGCAAGTGGACATATCGATGAAAAGAAAGGCTCTGAAAACTTAAGCTGCAGGTATTTGCGATTAGATAGTTGTGATTCATGGTAGTTCAGAAATTTGAGGGGGAAATGGCGGGCACGTTAATTTATTCATTTGGGGAGGAAATTTGTTTTCTGATCTTATTTACTTCACAGGTCAGTGGTAGAAACTCAGCAACCCACTAGTTGGATAAGAATCAAACACATGAATCTCAAATCAGCTTAAAGAAAAATTGTATAAAAAATTTAATCCAGATGTAAATGGTCTTTCTGCTTTAGGCATACACAAAAAAGTCAGACACCAAAAATTGTGTATTGTTTCCTAAATACCAATTTAATGATATCCTATGATATGAACAGAATAAGAAGAGATTTCTGACAGTAGTTTTTATTTCTGTATGATCCAAGAGCAAATATCTTTTCACTGTCTCTCTAGCCCTTACAACACCTTGTATTTGGAGTTGCACTGTCCAGCTGTAGCACCATCTGTGGTGGTCACTTCAGATAATGGAAAAAACACCATAAATTTTGGTGATGTTGCAGTAGGTATGAAATTTGAATTCAAGTTCTGAGTTTTTTCTGTCTGACTTTAATTTCTGCTGAGCATAGTTTTGTATTTTCTTTTACATTGTTTAGTTGATTTTCAAAAGTCAATATAGGAATTATCCCTGTAATAGATACTTAGGTGAAAAATTGGGAGCCTGTGTGGCCAGCTGAGGCATGTAAAAAGCAGACTTGATCCCAAACCATGGAATCGGGAGCTCTGCAAGTGACTGTCCAAATTTGAAAGTATTTTGGTGAGCTTTGACTAATGTATTAGCTATAGAAATGGAATGAATGTTTGGGCCAGGTAGACGCATGAGTAAAAAGGAGGAATGGTAGTGCATGAGTGAGTATCATCACTTTTGGAAATGTTTTCATTCCTGTCAGGCCACAGAATGATGAAGCGAATTGCAATACAAAATATCTCCACAGAGAAGCTGGAAGTATCCTTGTTTGGAACACGTAAGTTAGGCATGTCCCGGATCTCAGGGTGTTAATGACCCGTTCCAGGCAAAATCTGAAAATGGAGTTACATAGAGATCTTACTAACTGGAAATGGATCTGGCAGTTATTTGAATTTTGTGGAAAAAAATAATTGGATTAGTTCTTCTTTTCTCTTAGTTATTGATCTCTGAAAAAGCTTGTAGACAGTTTATACATCTTTGATCTGAACAACAATTAGAATCCGTTCTTATATCTTTTTCCCCGTCTTTGTTTATAAACATTTTTCCTTGAGTTGTGCTATTTTAGCTAGGATTCTCAGTTCTGAATCCTAATGGTCCCTTCCTGTTGGTCAGACCAGTTGGAATGCTTGAGCCAGGTGAAAATAAAACCCTCGTCATCTCTTTTTGTCCAAATGAGAATAAACGGGTGAGTAAAAGATACGACAGTCATGGGGAAAAAGAGGAGAGATGTAACGGGCTGGGTAATATATGCATATTACTGACCGGGATGAGGTTGTATAATAATAAGAAAAACTTTGTTGCCTGTGCATAGTCCCTCCCAACATTTGGATCTTTGTCTATGCACTAAATCCAGAAGTTCGGTAGTAACGGCCCATTTGTGGGAGGGGTGGGGGATGTTTTCCTTCAGCAAATGTGCTAACACAGGCATCCTCTTGGCAGTATTTTGAAATGCTGGACATCCGGACGGCAAAAAACAATCTAACCCTGAGTGTCACTGGTCATGGGGTGATGCCATCAATTGTTTGCTCTGTGGGAGAAGTACTCAATATGGGATATGTCGTAGCCAGAGAGAAGGTCACTTCCACATTCAAGGTAAATCGCTCTATTCTGAACCAGAAAGCACATCAGCAATTTTTGTACAGAGGTGGAGGAGTTCTGCAGACAAAAGAACGTGGCTTTAAAAGCAAGTCTGGCTGAGTGATTTGACGCTGAGACAGTTTCAGGCCAAAGGTAACAAAGCTGCGCGGGGAGGATCTTGTTAGCTGCTTCTGTCCTGCCTGCAGCCTGTACTAAAGAAAACAGAGATCCAGTACCTACTATAAAAGAAAAAGAGAAATGATCTGTGTGATCTTCTCTATAGATCTAGCCAGTATGCAGAGAGATGTGAAGTCAGAAATGGCTTGGCTTTTAGCAGCATTAGAAATATTTGCCCTCTTTCTTTACTCTGTCCATTACTGCTGTCACAACTGAGGCTGCTCCGTGTCCACACAAAGAAGTGACAGAGGCGCATAGGTGAAATGCAAAACTGGTCCTACAAAGAGCCCATGAGGGTCTGTCATGGTACAGGCTAGGGAAGTTTAACCCATTCACTCACTCGTGTACTGCAAATTCCCACAGACTCGGAAACAGGCCAAGATCTAGGCATCAATTTTCTCCTCTCAGATTTTGTCTAAGTATGTCAATAACCAAAATAAGTTACTTGCTGCAAGACTCTTAGAATGAGCCTGGTCCCTGTTGTTGGGGGTGGGGGTTGACAGGACTCACTATGGGCACCAATAACGTGTGCTTTCGGTGGCATCTGAGTATACAGTCGTGCAGTCATGCAGCAAAATAAATTCAGCCAGTTCACAAAATATGGATCCTGCAGGCCTGAGAATCAATTTTCTTAATGAAAATGCTGTTGTGTAAATTACTGTCATCAGATGCAGAACACTTCCACGCTGACCCTGCGATACTCCATACAACTAGATTCGCTTTCACCAACAAGGGACAAAGATCGGCAGAGAATTCCATCCTTTATTACGTCCTCTTTGCAAAGAACAGAGTTTGTCGGTAAATTTGTTTTTTCCTTTTCTCTTTCTTTTTCTTTTGTTAAAGACTCATGAAGTATAAAGCAGCATTACTTTGTCCTGTTAGATCTACACAAATGTCAAAACCTGGGGCATCACATCACTGAAATTAAAGACATAATTTTGTTTCCCCAGTGGGAGCTGTAGTAATTCTTTCAATATGGGTAGCTGTAAATTTATGCAGCCTGAGCAAATATCCACAATTAAGGAGATGTGAGTGTTTGAATCCAAATAAACCCACACTGTAATTGCATATTAAAGGTTATATTTAGGGGTGGCCATCTCTGTAAAAACACATATTAGAATATAGGAAGGGTTTGGTGATGCTTTTTTGGTCCCTCTAGAGATTAATGTATTAAACTGATAGACATATTTATCTCGTATTTCTAACACCCTGTTTTGCTGCAAAACCGTGCGTCAGGTCTTAATTAATTGGGTTTAAAATATACGAAGAAGTAAAACGGAGCTGTCCTCCTTCCTTATTTGTATCCTCATTTTTATTTACCAGGAACACAAAACTATAACGGCTTAAGTGTGTTCAGCATCTTTCCAACAGAAGGAGAAATTGGTGCTGGGAAAAGTCAGGATTTTACTGTTACTTTCAGTCCTGATCATGAAAGTCTGTACTATTCTGACCGTCTCAAGGTTGTGCTCTTTGGCAAGGTGAGACCATCAAGATACCTGGATTATGAAATCAAAGTCTAAATATGACCTACAGTGATTTTTATCAGCATGGGTCTTAGTAGGAGTTTCAAATAATTGTATCTCTGCCCAGGGAAGTGGTGGAGTCGCCATCCCTGGAGGTATTTCACAGACGGGCAGACATGGTGCTGAGGGACGTGGTTTAGTGGTGGTTTTGGCAGTGTTAGGCTGATGGTTGGACTTGATGATCTTAAAGGTCCCTTCCAACCTAGACAATTCTATGATCTAGTGGACAGCATTTGTAGGCAGAAATATTATCTTTATTAGATGAAGTGATGTAGACAGGAGATGGCAGGTTTGGGGCCCACTGACTTTTTTCAGGTTTTAAATATTCCGTTATTAATTCATAACAATAGTGACTTGGGATTCAGTCCTGTCTTCTGCCCAGCAGTCTGTGCCATGTAAATGATAGGTGATGGGAGCTAGGTTGCTGTCACGCTGCTGAGCACAGTTCCGAGTGGGTTCTCTGCGAGTAGCATTTAATGGCAGTGGAGAGGAGCTGTCCCTGCGCAGTGCAAATGGCAGTTGTGCTGAGCACCAGGGAGCTGCTTCGCCAGTCACTCAGCATGAGGAAGGAGATTTCCATCTGTAGAGCAGCAGTTGAGCTTAGATGGAGCCCAAGTCAGGATATACAGGCTGGCAGCATAGCAGGTGGCTTTATGCCGTGTTCCAAAGAGGCTGACCAAAAGTTAATGAAGAGTGCCAACCAATGACCATCAGCAGGCACTGCAAACACAGAGCAGAAACTGGTAGTGCGCAAATAAGTACCGTTTCTCTCCGTGCAAGTGTAGTATCTCCAGATTATCTTTGGAATTGCAGTTAAGAATGCAAACCAGAATAAGGTGAAGATGAATGGAGACTGATCATAGTTCACAAACTTTAGCCAAGTTTGGTGGCAGATAAGTTTTGCCTCTTATGGTGGCTTTACTATAAATAGTTTGTCCAGTCCCCGCCTGAGGCCCATTGCCCAAGAGTGAAAGGCGGTTTAAAACAGAAGTGCCCGAGTGGGCAAGGCAAGGGGAAGATGCAGGATTCCTGCATTAGATTACAGGGGCTCTTGGCATTTATATAGGCAGATGATGTAATAATTTCTATGCAACTGATGCTGTTGTGTCAGTGTTGCGGTTATATCGGTACTAAAGCTGTAACCTGCATTTGAAGCATTCTTGTCTTATATAGGAAATAGCCCAGGTGATCCACCTAAAGGCTGCAGCAAGAGATCACCCGATGTTTGTGGAAGGGGGAGTTCCACTAGATGTGCCCGTTGAGTCCCTGGCCGTAACATTACCTACGTCATCGCAGGAAGCACTAAAAGGAGGTAATGTGCTGCCACTTACACTTTATTACAAAACAGTGAATGATAAGATATGGGCATGTTCCTCATCCCTTAAGAAAATGTAAACTGAAGATAACTTTTCCAGAATCAGAACAAATAAGCATTATGGTATAGCCTATATCCATAACACACAAAAAATGCAGGAAACTTTCTCTTAAGGAAATATTTTCTCTTCATTTTAATGCAGTTAATGACAATCTATCTTTGCAACTTACCTTGCAAAAAATTATTATCATTTAATACTACTATAAAGTATTAAGATGTATTTGCTTCTCTGACTTGTATTAAATGTTTATAAAATTATTTCATATATAATAACATATCCTGGACTCTCCCAGTTGTACTGTTATGAAACAGCCACACTTTCAGGGGCTTGAATTTATCCTTCCTTAATTTCTTTGGACAGGATCTGTGTTCAGAGACAGTATGTAAGCAACTCCTAGCTCCTGAGCTATAAATAAACCCAAGCACATATCATGCACAAGTAGGAATATAGCGCACACAATGTATGTGCCATGGGGCTAGAAAACAAGCAGGAAATTTGATAAACAGTTAACAATTACAGTTTGCAATTGCAAATTATGCAAAACCTCCTTTTGCTTGCTACTTCACTAACTCTGTAAGAAGGATCTCCTTATCTATGCCAACTCAGGAATTTGCCACAACATCACTTTGTTTTGAACCATCCTGCTGTAATTTATGCTTGTTCCAAACTGATAATCACTCAGTTTTGACTGTCTGAAAGTTAACTTGATTCCTGTTTGTTTAGAGCGACAAGAACCAGTGAAGTCTGTTCTTCTCATTCTGGAGTACATCGAGAGAGAGAGTTCTCCAGCGCCAGCAGTGGCAGAACTGAAAGTTGGATCTATACAGTCAGCTCAGTTTGCATCTAAGAAGGTGAAGAAAATAAAAAGTGCAGTTCTATGTCAGACACTGTAAGGAATACTGACAGTGTACAAATGGCTACTAGTTCTTTCTGTCAAAAATTCAGTCTATAAATTAAAAAATACAGCTTTCAGGCTTTCTGATAAACTTTACATTATAAAAGCATCAGTGTTTGAAAAGAAAGGATTCTTTTTCAGGGATTAATATGAGGAATTAGCATTATCAAAATTAATAATGTTGTTGTCAGCAACAAAATTAATTCAGCAGTTTGTTCCCCTAATTCTGAAATACAGAAGTTTGAGCACAGAACTGAACTACAGGTCCGATCCTGTTATTTTAGTATAGTATTTTGTGACAACTTGACACAGTGAACAAGATGGATACTTGCTGTTTCAAAGGGCAGAAACAATTTGGCGGACCCACGTACAGCATCTAGGCAAGGCAGCCTTTACTGAACAGTGATTGTGTTTGAAGGAGCAGAACAGGCTGTAATGAGGGTGCGTTGTGTGTGTCTCTCGTAGAACGTGGAGTTCAGTTTTGACAGCCTGCCACTCCTGCAGCAGAAGGGATTCACTATTGAACCTGTGAAGGGAACGGTTGAGCGTGGGCAAGTGAAACGCATCGGTGTTTCTTGGGTGCCACCTGCTGACTTCCGGGTAAGTTGCAGTTGCTACAGCACGTTGCTGCTTAAACGGGAAGCATGTGCCAGCGCTTCGCGCCGGCTCGCAGGAGCAGTACAAATGCAGACCTAGAAGATGTCAGCAGTACAGGCTGCTTTGACACATTAGGATGACAGAACACATGTAGCTACCAAAGAAGTATAGGCTGGCATAAACACTGATATGAGAATAAAAGCCAGGAACAATAGGTATGGTTTGGAGGCCTGCTGCCTCACCAGGGACTTGCATTCGTCTGTGTGATGGAAAGAACACGCATTACTCACTTGCGTCTTACAGAACTTAGAGTAACTTCTTATACGTCACTGCATTATATAGCTCCAAAAGGCCAAAACGCTGCTGCTGTTAACTGAAAGGCGCAGCTTTGATCACACTGAAGTGAGCTTTTTAATGCCCGCTATGCAAGAAAACCTGCAGTCCTGCTGACACAGAGCTAAGTTTACATGGATCATTCTGCTCCAGTGTTCACATTTCTTTTGGCTGTGGGCTGCCTTTCCTTTGCTATAGTCCTGGAGGTCAGTGGGGCCTTTTCCATTTTCCACTTTATGAACTGCTCTCTGAGCCCTGTTTCCCTGGCTACTTCTGCCTTTTTGTCCAAACTTCTCTGTAGGGCTGTGATTGCCCCTCCTGATTCATCTTCTAGGGCGTTCATGGAGACTGAAAGAATTTACTCCCCTGCTTTTTGTTGTCAGCTGTGTGGGATGGCAGAATGAGTAGCTTGTTCCAAAATTAAACGATCGTTGCTATCATGTGCAGAAAGCTATAGAGTTCCTGGCATGATGTCTGAGGTTGACATCATGCCTCTTGGTAACCACTGGTTGTTACACAAGATCTAACACTCACTGGTGGCTAACAGGATCCATTGCTTTCCCAACCCTCGCTGCAGCGTGCCCAGTTGTCATGGTTGTAATGTGGTGATGATATCTGTAGCACTCTGGAGACAGAGTGCTTAGTCATTGCTACTATACTTACTGCAGTACAAGCATTGCCTGAAAATAAAAAAGTGCCACCACAGCGGGAATAGAGGTAATCTATAGCTTTAACTGGTACATCTTACAACTGAGATGTCAAATACGTAGTTTAGAACTTGATCAAGTAATCTGTTCTATGTACAAAAAAATAGGTTGATTTTATGTGTGGATTTTTTTGTAGGCTGATGACCCTCTGCTTGTGACAGCCCTCCTGACCTTAAAAGGTGACATTAAGGAAACTTACCGAATCCTCTTCATGGCAAAAGTTGTGTCTGCGTATGCTCCCCCTCAGTGAGGGAACCAAACTGAATGGAAAGGAAGATGGAGGCTTGTATTACTGGGAAATCATTGGATCTCGGTTGAAATATGGAAAGATTTTGAGATTGTTGCAAATATGTCAGGGGAGCGGGGAAGCGGGAATGAAGGTGACATGTAATATTTCTGCTTTTTTCCCCACAAAACTATGTAAACTCTAGTTCCACTAGTTTCATTTTCAAGCTGACTCCATGACAATAACCTTGTGGTAGAAGAAAGAATTAATGAGGGGCCCAAGTAGATACGTGTGTTAATCACAGTGTCTTCCAAAGGTGGACATTGTCTCAGGAGGAGTATCTTTTTTACATCTACATGGGTGAGTTTCAAACAACATATCTCTTTCCAATTTCAGATGCATTTTAGTGGATTTGGAAAATCCTTGACTCTTGCCCTTTTAAGACTGAAATAAAGCTTCTTATTCGTCTCCTCCAAATCATTTGAGCAGTCATGTTTACAATACTCTGTGAAATCTTCCTGATGACACATGGTCAAGGAGGAAATAGTGACTGTGCTGTTCACTGAATCGCTGGGTATCGTTAGACGCTTGCCCTAGATCATAGCTGTCCAGGAACTTTGTATTTCTTTATTTGCTTTTGTCTGAATTGTGACTAGAGTAGATTTCTGCCTGCTACTGGGGAAGCTGGAGTGCCCTGCAGGTATCACTCTGCCAGGAGGCAGTAGCTAGTTCAGGGAAGAGAAAAGTACAGAGGGACTACACTATGGAAAATGAAGGGACCGGCAAATTGGCAGAAATCTAGAAACAGATAATCTTTTAAATCTTATATCACGCTCTTTCTTGAATCACAGTAAGTCTGTGACAAAATTCCCTCACCACCACTCCAAAGGCTTATTGCCGTTTGGCCCTGTGTAGCTCTTAAAATTGCTTATATAGATTATGCAGCAAAAAATAGAAACAGACTGTCTGTAAATATCCCTAAGGTAATGTGTCAAGTTAGCTGAACTGCAGGAAAAAGCAGAACAGCAATTGTCACAAGAAATACTTTAACTAGTTTCCCCCTTTTATAGAGGAAGCTTGTGTAACTGATGAAGAGGGGTTCCTTGTTTTGCCACAGACTGTGTGTTTGATCCTTTCAGATCATTTAGTACTTTCCTTACATTTAGTAATGGATCAAGTGGCTGCGAAGTTAGTTAACTCTTCAGTCCAACGCACTGCAGATGCCGAAGCAATAAAGAGTCACCATGGGAGGAGGCAGGAGCTGGGGGTGGCAGTGCTAGCCAGAGACGGCTCTGCCTCGGTGACAGAGGCACGGAGTATCTCTGCTGGCGCAGCTGGGGCAGTTGGGTTGAAGTTGAGGACAATGAAGTTTGTGTGCTGATTCTCTTACAGTCCTTGCAGCCGGGAAAGGGAAATTAAATACCGCTACATAAAATGACATTGTTGCAAATAGCACTGCTCAGTTGACAGTTCCCTAATGATAGGGGAGTTTTCTGAAAGCAAGGAAGGGCACAGCACGGGAGAGGAAGGTTTATTTCAGGCAGTTAATTTGGGGGCATCCATTATGTGAGGATCTTTTGGATACCACTCTTGGAAACAGAAAAGTAATAGCTGAGACTAGTCTTCAGACTCTCATAGCCATATAATGTGCTGAAAATAAGTGTGAAATTATCTACCAGCAAACAGGACCCCTGACTTAGGAATCTTCCACTTCATAGAGGTCAGGTACTGTAAAAAGCATCCAAAGGATTAAAAAATTAAAGAATACATGTAAAGACTGTGATCATGTTGAAAAAGTGCAGAGGTTGCTTGCAAGAATAAGACAAAGGTTTGGTAAGCAGAAAATAAAGTGTATATGCAAGGACAGTGTTTGCTTGGACACTGAATCTGAAAGACTTGTAACAGCTTTGGAGAGCTCTGGATGCGCCCATTCAGTTGTAGCAGTTGGAGGGTCAAGCATGCAGCATTATATTAGTGCAGTCAGAAAGTTAACCTGGTTCTAAAGAGCAGCTGCCACTGACCAGCTGAAGTCCCTGTCTGTACTGAATAGCCTAAAAGGTAAGCGAAGAGTGTAACCCATTTTTAACTGCATTCTTTGGACTTGTTCTTGAAAACTTATATGAATAATTTCACAGACTTGAAGTGAACATAAGGTTCTGGGTTTCACTGGTCAGAGTTCCCATGCTTAAAGCTAAATGTGTATTTGTCCTCTCCAGGGGGAGTGTTGAACCATGGTAATAAGAATAGGTTGCTATTTCTGGAGTACTGAAAATAAAGAAAACTATGCTTGCAGTACACCAGCTGACATTCTGTAATGCACTTATGGAAATCTGAACTCTCTTTCCTGAGAGAAAAGCCCGTTATTTTATCTTGGGCCTTGAAAGTAATCATACGTGACTTCTTGGGGGCATAATGGCTGATCCTTGCAGGACTGGATTTTCCTTTCGGATTGGATTGGTTTTGTTTTTTTCAGCATTCCTAGTGCAATGTGCCTATTTCTTGCATGAAGCAGTGCTTGAGCAATGAGAGACAAGCTGATGTGAAAGGAAAAAACAAATTGTCTGGTGTGGGAAAGCAAATCCACTGCAAAACTTAATGCAGGCGTGCAGACTATGCTGCTTCATCTGGAACACAACTACAACTTAAAAAGTAAAAGCACAGTTACTTTTTCTGCAAAATGTAGTCCTTGGATGTCCCGCTGTCATTCAAATGAGAATTACCACAGTTCACCAAGGGATAGAAAACAGTGGGATCCTTTCCAGAAAGAATCAACTAATCCTGTTATATTTGCTGCAATTCTAGGGCTTGATTTAGCATTTAAATGAAGTTTACCAATCTATAGAAGAGTGGCGTAGATAGGTTTCCCTTACTAGGCATCTGACAGAGCTTGTTTCTTTGACTAAGCTGACTAAAGTGTGAAACTCAGTGCCTAAACCCTGTGACAGTTGTATGCGGTTTCATCACTGGGGCTCTTCACTTGCCTAAAACCTCTTGCTTATGTGCGTGGATGTTGAGCAAGCAAGCCAAGGGTTCAATAGTAGATCTGACTTCTAAAACAGAAATAACTAAAATAATTTCATTTAGTTTAACATAGTTACTTTTGCTATATTTGTAATTGGTGCTGAGCCTCTTTAGAATCTTCACAATGCAAATTTGCAATGATCCGGGATGCACACTGTCAGGCTACTGAAAATTTAGGAATTCTATGTGGATGCTCCTACCTAAACAATTCTTAGGTATAATGTATGGGAAAACAGCTTCTTGATCTTTCCCTAATACAGGAAACAGAAAATTGACTGAGATGACTGACTACTGGAAACAATTCTCCTGCTAATTTAGACACACCAGGCTGAACTAAAAATAGTGGGTTTGTAGGCAATTCCTTGAGGACATAGCTGAAACCTATTGCATTCGACTTTTGTGGCTTAACATGAAGTTCACAACTACCAGAAGCAGCTCAGCACAGCAGCTCTAGCCTTCACTCAAGCTAATCTCTTGAAGGAGCAAAAAATCCTGTTCAATACTGTGCTTCCAAAGCAGGTTATCAACAATCATAGCGCATTTATAGTGACACTGCCAGGAGATTCTAAACATGTCATCTGTTTCCATATTATAGGACTCCAATGGGATGGAGCCCTTATTGTGAGGATAATACAGAAAATGTAACCTCAGAAATATATCTTAAGTTTCCCACAAACTTAAGTTTTCTGCTCCTCTGACTGCGCTTTTGAACATTATGCTTTCAGACTGAGTTTTGCAACTGTGATTACTCATGGATCACTGGACACAAACCCTTGTGCTTTCAGATTTGGATCTAAATGCAAATATATATTTCTTGGCTCTGATGCGGCTTTAGTTTAATAAGAAAGCAATTAATATCCATGCATGATCTTTATAATCCTTAAAAGCTAGATGTTTTCTAAAACAGAAAGGAAGTGAGATAATAACTACTAGTGTCATACGCATCTTATTAATACACGTTCTGCTTATCCAGTGACTTCAGATATTGCTTCACACTTATGAATGCAGCTTTTCCTAAATGAGCAATGGTCCCATGACACTGAGCAGTCCTGCAGGGAAATACTTCAGTCAGCATGCCACATGCCATTACTGAGCCTTGAAACACTGGTTTTGAGCTTTATGGAGCAAAAGTAGTGAATGTCATCTGGAGAATGGTCTATGGAACCCTGTACTTCCAAGCGATTGTGTGCGTTGTTGCTCCCAATGGTGTGATTGCCCCCAGTGTACTGGAGCTTATCCATGCTTCTCATGGAAGAAACCTCTGGCAACCCAAGTCCAAATATATTCTCCTCCTGTTGCATTAAAATCTCAAAAAAAACCCCGCAAACCCCCAAATAAACCAACCTTGTATTTTGTCCCATTCTCATTACTGGAGAAGCTTTTATATACGCACCCATGTACACATCTCTGAGGATATCAGGGACCTCAAAAGGTAGGTCAAAACACCATTGCTTTAGTTGATCTTCCCCTTTTTCTCCAGTTGCAATCGTTATAATCCATTAATTAGCTCCCCTGCTTTTCAGCTCTACATGGCTTGTCTTTTTGTTGCTCGCCCAGTCATGTATCATCATGACCCTAGTCCTGATCATCTCATATTGACTTTTTTTTTCCCTATGTAACTGACCTCTGCTATATTAGTGCTTCAAAGGTGTCTGACCTTTAAGTCATCGTCTACTTTGAAGCAGAAATAATCCTTGCTCATTTGTATGATCGATACGGTTGAACTTTGGCATGTTTTGTCCTTCCCTGGTGACAGTAAGACTTCTGTAACTTGTAGGAAGTCCTAACTCCTAAAGGGGATCGGGGAGCTTTTTAACTCTATGGGATACATACAATCCCATTAAAACAGCTATACTTCACCCCCAAGAGCAGGAAAACTCACTTAAAGATGGGCAGAATGGCTATAATGATCAGTATAATCACAGCAATGAAACATCTCTCCATGAAATTTCTACTGAAGAGTATAAATGATAGGGCTTTAGGATAATGATGTGGAAGATAACCATAAAAAACATGCCGATATTTTAATTGAAATTCTACATTTGAAGTGTTGGACATAGTTAATTTAATTTGGAGCAAACCGATCTTCAGGGAGCAGTCAATACCTTTTCATTCATGTTCCATGTGTTTTAACAAGACTATTTTTAAACAGCAAAACGATCACCTTTTCCAAACCTTTGTTTCTTTCTAATATTTTTTATACCTAGTTTCTCATTCCTTTTTCATTTCTTCTTCCAAATCTCTCAGCCTGTTCCGCTGCCGGCATGCCTGGCGGGTTATCTTCTCTCAGAACAGCACCGAGCAGCAGTGCCTGTCCCTCCGGGGAGGTCTCCCCACGCTGCCTCCCTTCGCACCCCCGTCCCAACCCCGCGGCGGCCGGGCGAGCGGCTGGCGGGGGGAGCCGGGCCCTCGGCGCGGGCGGGCTCCGCTCCCGCGGCGGCGCTGCCTCCCGGGCGGCAGGACGGCGGGCGGAGGAGCCGGGCCGGGGCCGGGGGCGGCGGGGCCCGGCGCTCGCCCCCGCCGCCGGGCGAGGGCACGGCCGGCCCGGTGACGGCCCCCGCCTGAAAACGGGCGGTGATTTATTCCGCTGCCGAGCGCGGGGGGGAGAGCCCGGCCCCCCCCCCCGGCGCGGGTGTCCCCTTTCGGAGGCCGCTCGTCCTTGAAGAGGCGCCCGTGGTCGCGCTGAGCGCGGACATCGCGCACTCGGAGCAGCGTGGGAGGCTGCGGCCCGACCCACGGCCCCCGCGGGAGCTCACAGCGCTGGGCTCTGCTATCCGGTAAACGAGGTGCTGCTGCTCTTCTGGCCACCTGCTCAGCTGATCCTTTTTTCCCCCCCCTTCCGAGGCATCGCTCTCTTCTCCTGAGAATAGCTGCAAGAACCCTGATCAGTGAGTAATCAAAAATTTTCAAATATCTGTTACCAAACCTGCTCCCATCGAGGTGGAGTGATGTTATCAGATCAGAAGGATGACTTACTGACAGCCGTCCGTTACTGTTGCTTTTTTGATCTCAAAGATCATTATTCATTTACAAATTTGCCTTGGCTGGCCTTGCTCCGTAGACTAAGGTGATTGATCCTCTCTTTCAAAATGACTCTGAGGTGTCATCTGAAAAGTCGGTGTGCAGATTTTCTTCTCTGGCCAAAAGCCGTGTTCTATCACGTGAAATCCACTGCATGCGATTCACTGCATACAATACTGTTGTGAAAGCTGCACTCCCGCAATGTAATAGAAGCTGTTCGCTTTTTTTACTGTAAACAGATCTGAAAAAAACACTTCTGGTTGTATCTGAGCTATGAAAAAGTAATTTAAAAATAACTGGGGGAAGTAGACAGTTGTCTTTGGCTGGCATTTTCAGACAGGTCTGTTACGTACCTCATCTCGGTTAACTTTAAATAACTCTTTGATATGTTTTCGAGAATGCAGCATGTGTAGTCCTCTCTCCTCAGCAACAGTAAAGTACCACTTTGTAAAAACATTTATTGACTCGGAAGGCAACTTTTACAGTGGGATTATTTCTATGTTCTCAGCCAGAGTAATGTGACAACTATGAAGAACAGTCCTCTGAAACTAAATCTAAATCTAAATCCGTACTCTTACTGGTTGCTTTCCCTTTTTCTCCTCAGAAATCACGTGAAATTTATTCCCTATCATACATTCACTGTTTGACTGTAGATATTTAAATCAGTGAATCATCTACCTTCCTTCACAGATGCCCTCAGAACATGTCTAATTGGACAAGTCTGTGGTATGTCTGGTAAGTTTATTATTAATCTTACTAACCCAGAATAATTTAAAAGTTATTATAAACAGTAATTGTTGTAAGGTAATGGAAACACTCCTCTCTCAGATGGGATGGAGGAAAGGGTTTCTCCGCCGTTTTATGAAAGCTACCAGTGGAATACATAACAGATGAGACCGTGGCGGGGTATAAGGTGTCAGGCAGGGCACAGCATTCGTCTAGGGCTGCGTCATCTTTCCTTTCTGAGTACCACACAGTCTGACCGTAGGGCTTGTTTGGGCTTCCGAAATAGACAACTCTGCTGGACAGGGACCCGGGGCTCGGCACTGCGCTGCCTAACGCCCAGCCCTCCCCTCTCCCCTTTACGGCACAGGAGGTCGTTGGCTTAGAGTGTTGCGTTTTCATTCTGAACTCAAGCTGATCACAAACCTGTTTACTGGCTGTTTGAATGACTGACGGGGGAAAATAGTGATAAGTAAAAGGGTAAGCTCTTGTCACAAGTGGATTCGTCTCTTGGCTAACACGTGCATTACAGGTATCCTAACATTATTTCTACAGTTCGCATTATATCAATATATTAACTTTGATGGCAGCATGCAGAGCGAGTTGGTTACTTTTAGCTGTTGTTCAGTCTGGACTAATTTTGGTTGATATTCTTTGCTTCCTCAGAACTGATACATAGAACTGTTTAAAAATACATAGTTACATAAAATATTTTAAGAAGGCTTCTGTAATTAGGCAGCGTTGAAATCATGACAGCTAATGAGCTAGCACTGACATTTATACTGCTGAGGTGCCTTTACCTAGGTGACTTCTGCCTTCATCAGAGGGCAGCAGCACCTGCAGGCGTGATGATTTCCCAGAACACACCAGCATGCCACTGCATAAAAGCTGAAAATACAACCCAGGATAATTAACATTATGGCATCTGTGAGCCAGAACGGATTGTTCCAATGGTCAGTAGTACTTCAACTTGTGATTATGTATTTGTGAGCCAACTTTCTAATTCAGGATCCAGCACCCATTCAGAACTAAATCTAGGGAGGTCTGGCCTCTCTTCACCCGTTTAGAGTGAAATTATGTTCAGCTCTGGAAGAAGTTAAACATAAGCAATGAAATTATGGTATTCCCCTCCTTCTCTAAGGTTAATCTTGCTGACTGTGTTCCTGCTCCTGCTCTGTGGGATCACAGCAAGCTGCATCAAATTCTGCTGGCGGAAGAAGAGGCCTCCAGTTGAGACCTTCTCTAGGCACCCTTACGATTTGACAGCTATTGCTATTGACAGTGACAGCACTGCCCACAGCACAGTCACCTGTAAGTATGCTTTGGGAGCCAACTATTCAACAGTGCTTTGCTGTTGAACGTGTGCCTAGAATTCTGTGTCCAGCCCTTGCAACAATGGGGACTTTCGGGTGTACTCCCAGGACAACTTTCAGCCCCACAGGGTGGGCAAGAGAGATAAAGGAAGGTCATCAGGGCAACACAGTGAGTGAGTGCAGAAAACAAGTAGGATTTAATGCTATAGAGGTTAAAACAAAGTCTGTGCTGGGTTAACCACTTAAGTGTCGTCTCCCACATCTGTTTTTATCACCATTCCCTCATTTTTTCAACTTTTCTGCCCACCTCACTGTCCAACTATTCCAGCCAAAATTATCTCTAATGTGAGGAATTGTTCACAGCTGTTCATGTATGAACCCGACTGAAACTACGTCTGTTCAACATATGTGTACTACATCAGGTGTTTCACAAGAATTACTGGATGGTGATAGGCAGAGACATTTTCTTTTCTGAGTGCTTTCTTTTGGAGAATGTATTGGTTCCATCGTGGGTAATTCTATACTGACAGGTTTTAGTATAGAGTGCATATGTTCTGACACCACCAAAAATTAGTCCATAATTTCTCAGAGAAAGGCAGGACTAACCCTTTTTATATCAGTGTTCTATTCGAGTGTTTAATTTTTTTTAAATTCCTTTTATTCACAGCATATAGCTCATTCCAGTACCCTCTAAGTGCCCCTATTCATTCGATATTTGTGGATATGGATAAGAACACTGTGTCTCCTCCAGCTTACAGTCTCTATGCAATGGAGTTGCCACCTTCTTATGATGAAGCTGTCCAAATGGGTAAACAATACATTGAAGTAGCACGGATAAGCCAGAAACTCAATGACATCCCTGGAGAGGTGACATCAGGTGGGCTGAGTCCTGTCCAGCGTTCAACTGATACAATCAACAGAGATCCAGCAACACAGGCACAGTCAAGAAATTCAGAAGATGCAACACAAGAACAGCCGCAGCCCTGACTCATTTCAGATGGGGAGTAACGGAAGGGAAGGACTGTAAGAGTTAAAGACGACATAAAGATTTTGGTTTTATAGGCAGGTTATGATGGGAAGATGTTTCCTCTCATGCCCTTGTAATGATCTGTCAGTCAGAAGAAATGTTTTCTGTGACTGCTGTAGTCTCCTGGTAAAGCTTCTTCAAGGATGTGAAGTGAAGTAAAAGGACAGCAGTTTAAAAATGCCTGTAAAAGTGAGACAGGAATGCTTGTTCATCTTCTGATTAAAAAAAAAGGTAATAATTCCTTGTGTCCAGCATATGGCAATAAAAAAGGTCAGGGGAATTTTGCTGTCTTGGGAACACACACGAAGAGTCAGAACAATACAAACAGCAAGTTGTTCTGGAACAGAAGCTTCCCAGCCTGGAGTTGAAAGGGGAAACCTAGCAAGTCACACTGAATAGCCTCTGTAGTTTCTCTTCTGAGAACGTTAACTGTCCAACAAATTGCTGGAGTGCAATTTGCTACATGATGGCACATGTCCCTGAAACTGCAGGAAGATGGCAAACAAGGACAGGAAAGTGTGTGGAGGGAAATGCATTATGTGATGTTTCACAGCTAGAGACAAGGAATGAGACACATAAGAAAAGATACAGATTTTTTTGTTGGTCATGAGACCTGAAGGGATTGTTTTTGAGGTTTTTTAGATCTTTAAACTTCTATTTTCAAGATCAGCTGGCTTGTGGGTGGGATCCTTTTACTACTTATTTTTGCCAGTTAAAGTACAAATTAGTTCCAAAGAGCCACTTGCACATGTGGTTAAGTATTACTAACGTGTTTCAAATATTGATCAAACAGTTCAAAGATACCTTTATACTTTGTTATCTGCTCAGGTGTCAGGGTCTCAGTCAGTACAGACAAGAAAAAATCAAAGGTTCCTGGCAGCTTTTGCCGGTTTAGTATGTAGATGAGCTCAGTTATGTGCAGGATGAAACAAAGCATGCTCTAGCTGTGCTGTCTAGGATGTCATAAATACAAAATGCCATAGCATGGGTTGGGCAATAGTGCAAAGAAATTACCCTTTAGGGATGGTTCTTCATGAAGTACTGATAGCAAGGATAACTGCTATGCATCATTTTAAAACTGAGAGCTTGGAGTTGATTACAGTGGTCTCAGCCCAGACAAAAATATGGGCTACGAGATGCCTTTTTTTAAATGATAGCTCTTTCCCTTTCTTGCACCTCCCATATTCTAAATAGTATGAATTTTTTCCACTCCTGAGTAGGGATTTTCTTTTAATCCAGTTTAGCAAGGTGCTAATTTGGCTACCTGAGCAATCTACAGGATTGTTCATTGCTATAGGATTATCTACAGGATAAGAGCAGGAACGAAAGCATGAGCACTAGGTGCTATTAATGAAGGTAACATAAAGTGCGGAGTGCTAGGTCAGAGTTAATGTTGACTGACCTTCTGCTAGCAAGAATATGACTGATGGTCTTCATTTTTGCTGAAGTTGCTTTGGTAGCTGTGAAAAGGGGGTACCTTCTGCAAATACTTAGGAGTCTGTCATTAATAAGCAGTAGAAGTGGTGGGCACAAAATCTTGCACAACTTTTAGAAGACTATTCTCTGACAATCATTACTGCAAGAACTACCCTAATGATTTAAAAATGAAGATCTCTCTGCCAGCGAATAGGACTGAGACTTGACTCTCTGCTACACATTCATGGTGTGTGAGCTGTTCATGCGTCCGGCTCCCTAGAGAAGTGTTGGTTCTATATTTAACTTGCATATAGCTTACTACGAGAGTTGCAGGGAAAGATTGGTTTAATAAATCTTCTCTTCTGTCTCCTCTGTCCTTCTTAATTATACTTCTCCTGTTTTATTCCCTCCTCTGCCTTCTTTTTCTGTGTCAAGATGGAGACTAGGCATAACCCAGTGTAGATATTTGGGTGTCTCTAGCTGGAAGAGCAATACATTCCCAGTCCAGGGTGTCTCCAAATCATAAATACAGCAGATATATTTTTATTTATTGAACTTTTCCATCAGAGTAGTACTCAGAAACAAATCCTATGCCTTTCTAAAGAAGAAACATCTGTTGGAGGAAAATGACTGAGTGCTCACTCACTAATAGAAACAGGAATATAAAAACAGGCAAATGAAAAAATATTGACTGACACAAGAGGGCAGTCATTCACTTTTCAGTGTATTGCATTACATCACCACTGGGAACAGCTTTCTAAGAGATGCTCTTGGTATTGCAAAGAGGTGAGGGCGCTTCTAAGGCTCGCTTTTACTCAGCTCTTCAGAGATTACTGTGCAGTGCAAGGACTGAGCTTGCTGGAGGAGGACAGGGGAATAATCACAACGGTTTGACTTCCCTTCCCTTCATGCTTTTGCTTGCACAATGCTTCTGTCTTGTGAGTTGTCAGCAGTACCTGACAGACTATCTGCCGAACTGCAAGGAGATCTGTCTCCATTTGGTTATGGGGGATGACAGTTCTAACTGCAAGACCCCAATCAAAACCCTAAATGCCCATGGAGTGCTTACAAATCAGATCTGACTCCATTACCACTTGGATTAGTAGAAAAATCTGTTTCACTCTGGGGCACCTCTGTTGCCAATCTAGCCTAGTTAGAATCACCCTGCAGTAATCTGTCACTTAATTGCATACTTCTACAAGTCATTAGCCAGACTAAAAGAAAACAACTGCACTTGCCTCTTCTTTACCGAAGTGCAGAGCAGGCAAAGAGGGGGTAACGCTGCAGGAACTGAGTTTCCACGTGTGTACGTAGGAAGCAAGTGACATTTGACACAGCATAGTGAGTAAAGCACTTAGGTTTTTCCCCAATTTCCTAGGAAGAAGGGCATAATCTGATGTTTTTTTCCTAACACCTAAGGAAAAGTCTTGTGTTTTGCCCAGACTCTTCCCTTATAACACGGTTCATTAATTCAAACATAAACTGCTTATTAACATAAACTACTGAGCTAATCAGCTTGCAGGAACATAGGATTTTCTTGGCACATCAAAAGCAGCTCAGTTTGCTCCTCACAATGTTTTCAATAGTGATGTCTCAGCCCTTTATCAAAATCATCTGACTCCTCTCAGAAAGCTGATAATCAAAGCTGTCCCTGGCGCTCTGTCTTTGAGGAGGCAAATTACCCCCACAACTGTTCATTATTTACAATTCCACCTAACAGGCTTCTTCAGCTCAACAGCATTGCAGAAGTTATTTCCCTCCAGACAGAAAGTGGATTTGCAAATTCAGTTTAAATTCCTGCAGCAAACAAAGAGCTCTCTTCCCATCTTGAGAACAGTTTATATTTGTGTAGAAAGTCCAGTCCATTGATTGGAATCACGGTTGCATGTGGGAACACAGTGAGAGAAAATGACCTCTTAACAAACTAATGTCAGAAAAAAGAATTAAAAGGGGAGTCTCCTGAATTGTGGTCTATGTGAGCAACAGCTTGAAAATGTTGTTCCCATATGCCTTACATAATGCTAAATAGCAGGAAACAGAATGGAAAAGCGTGTCCGTTGATCACCTGCATCTTTTCTGTTTAATTGGACAAGTCAGGGAAAGACAGACCTTCATGTTATTAACGTCTATAAAAACAGGCTCAGTAGCTAGCTTCCACTTGACATGCATTTTTGCAATGTGACTAGGAAGAGGACGCTACGAGCTCCTAACCCTACTGCATGGTAAGTTAAAATGAACTTCCTTGTTTTAAAACTCACTAACCAAATCCAAAAATGTGGAATGGAGATTCATGCTCTGTCTTCATTCCTACTGCTGTTTTCCATAAAAGTTTCTCTTTTGACTTTTGCTTTGAGCTCTGTTTACCTCTCAGTGTGGGATCTGACTTCATAATCCTAGAAAATTTTGTTTTGTTGCTAATGCTGTTAATGAGGCTCAGACAGCAAGTGGGACACTTTCAAAAGCTCCCAACCTAGATAGACATGGTGTTCCTGAGTTTATTCTACTGAGTGTGTAAAGGGGAAAGGAGGGATAGGACTATTCTAAAACTTTACTTGTTCTTACAGGATATGATGACTGGGTCCCTGGTTTTGTCAGTGAAAATATTTGGAATGTAAATGGTTAGTTTGCTTTTAGATTTGGATTCTGCACTATTAAAGTCAGAGGAAACAAAATGAAATTTTCTACAGAAAAAGAGCCCGGTTTATGTTCAGTTTTATTCCTCTTAGCCACATATACCTTCCCCCTCTTGCATTTCCAAACAGGCATGACACGTCTCAACCTCTGGTCAGAAATCTTGCACAGCATTGCCGTAGGCTCTTTAGAAGCCATCAAATTGCATCCAGAGGTGGGTGTATAGCCATGAGAATGATCTCTATGGATGTATTTCTTATAGCCAGTTTTTAAAGTACTCTGAAGTTTCAAAACAGGACCCTATAACTGATACTATTTATTAGTGCTATGGTCATCTAAACTTTGGATGTCTAAACCAGAAGCCTTTCACAAGAAATGTGCTGTCCCTGGTGGTAGTATAGAATAGCCTCTCTGGAAGATCCAGGATCAGCATATTTCCACTCATAAAGAATTAATCTACACATTTTTTCCCCTCAGAAATGCTTTAATAATTAAACAGGGTTTTTTTAAAAAAATGTTTTCCAGAACAGAGAAGTGAATTTAAATGGACAGATTAAAAAAATGCAATTACTTTCTAATAAGGTAGTCATTCAAGCATGTCTAAATAATTTTAAATGAATATCTAAGTTAACTTTAAATTAAGCAATTAACCAAACAGGACTTTACTCATTGTTAGATCTGCTCAGGGTTACTCTGAAGTCATCTATACTTGACAGATGTGTATCACAACACATTTTTCATGCAAGTCTCGTGCCATATAAAAGAGGTAATATTACAGGTACGTAAAGAAGCTGCAGGTGTTACAGTGTGGTACAGCAAAGAAAGGCAATACACTTCCCATGTTCTCAGTATCTTAGAAGACTACTCAGATAGAAGATCCCTGATCTACTGCTGAGTGCTGGCCTCAAATGGAAAATGAACTCACCTTTTCATATTTCAGAAGAGGGCTAGGTGGTTAGTGTTCTAGGGACAGGGTTTCTTGAACACTTTTTATGGCTTCAAGAGATTGAGACTAAGAGCCCTATTCTTGGAAGATTTGCTTCTGACTATCTACTTGAGACAGGAGCTCACAGTCAAGCTCTGTGTCTAAAGTGTCCAAAGGATCCATCTTCCTAAACCACATATTTTAAAAGATAAGTATTATAAAATATAAGTATTATGGATACACTTGTTAGGAATTTCAGAAAAGAAGATTAAGAGAAAACATGTGATGGATGTTTCCTTTCCTTAAACCTTTTGAGTAACAAGGAATAATCCATTGATGATAGCTTGTCCCCTGGTACTCAGCTGGCATTAAAAAATACTTGTACCACTTGCAGGGGTAAGAAAAGGCCTATTGCAACAACATACCAAATCTCAGGATTGCTTACACTAAATCAGCTCCAATGGTCCTAGCAGCACTGGAAGCCGTAATCTAGACAGGCTGCTGATGACCACAGTTAACATGATGATTTTTAAATGCAGTGTCTTTCTTACCTAGAACTGCATTGACAGCATATTGATGCAAGTGCTCACGTTTTACTATTGGTTTTATCAGGTTGCTCTCACCTGTTCTAGGAAGGCACTGAAAAGTGTGAACTCCTGTCAACATTGCTATTGAATCAATTCCCCTTTATAATGCTGAAAGCTTCTGTTCCCTGGCGAAGGAAATCTGCTTGCAGCTGCCTATGCATGTGCTACTGAGATGTGTTCTGTTTAGAAGTCTGTTAGGTGACCTCCATCGAGTCACTTCCTCTCTTACATCTCTGTTTCTTTTCCCAGCCTGTCGGTCTGGTGTTTAAGACATATGTTCTTTGGTGCAGGAAATTCTCCCACAGTGCCTACCATAGTGGGAATCTGGTCACAGAGGGATCTTCTCCGTATTTGAATAATACCAACAGTTGGGGAGGGGAAAAAACCTCCGAAACCCAGAAACCACCCCACCCCCAACCCCTTTGAATTCCTTGAGCAGTGGAAGTAACGGAGCCTGGTGTTCCAGGTTTCTAAATCTTATGACAAAGTTCCCTAACATTTAAGAATATGTTACCTTTGGTAGAAGCTTTCCTTATAGTTAGTAGAAATGCATAAGATCTTTTTTGTGTGCATTCTCCAGTGCCTAATAAGGGTGAGCTCATGCTGGAGTTTTTCTTGCCATGGGGGTATTAAAGATCCCTCTTCTCTACCCAGCTTTTGTTTTCATGAAACATTTAGAAGCTTCATGTCTTTGAAACCTCCAGTTCTCTATCACCTTGCCTGAAATTGGTTGGTGTATTCAGAAATTATTAGCCAAATGTGGAGAGTGGAAGTAGGGGAGAAAGGACACAGATTTGGCAGTGTGATTACAACCTCGCTTCTATAAGAAACCAGGTTTAAAAAGAACATCAAGTGAAAGGCTTGGTCCCACAGCAGGTTATGCTCAGGTGGATGGAGGATCTAAGAATTCTCATTTGTCAGTCTAGTGTTTTCCACCATCACTAGATCCACTCAAGTGTGATTATACCCACACAAGCTTTGTGACGTCTCTAAGGGAAAGGCCCCTCTCTATAATTACCCAAAGTGCATTTTTAATTGTGATTTGAATTTGGTGCTCATTTGGCACTGTTCAGCATGCAATTTTTCTTCTTTCATTTGTTCAAAATGATTGTTTTACCAGTTATTTTCTGTTGCTATTTGCTGGCTGTGTAAAAGAGCCTATGATGGGGACATGTACTGCTAGAGAAGTTGGTGCTTACATCACTGTCAGCAGCTTGCAGCCTGTCTCTCTCCTCTCACACGCATGCACGGATCATGAGCACTTGTGGCGAGAAAGAAAATGCAGACTTGGAAGTAAATTGCCTCAATAATTCATAGGCTTTATAGCCCAGAGCAAATTATACCTTGGCTCTCTCATGAAATTCAGGTTGCAAATCCCTTTATAGCCAAACTCATTAACAATATAAGTAAAGTGGTACATCTATAATGGCCTTTATAATCGATGCATTATAATCTTTGGAGAATATTAAGTGGTAAACCTGCAGCATCCAGAGTGAAGCATCAATGGGGTCTGGATACAGTAAGAGTCAGAAAAAACATTTCTTTTTCTGCCTTGCAGTTGCCTTTGTCTGCCTTGCTGCCCCCAAATAGCTTAGAAGAAGGGTTGGTTTGTTTGTTTTCTAACTGCATTTCAATTTTATTAGATGCAGGTTTTGAGGGAAAAGAATCACTGCTGTTGCCAGTACTGATGAGTGGAACACTTAGACACCTGCTCACTTACAGAATAAAACAGCTGTCACAAAATCACTTTCCAGATTCCTGCTCTTAGCTGTCTCCCGGCTCTGATTCTAATCATCTTTACCTGTTGGAACTATTTTTGCTTAGGAAGGCAATTACTAATTTTGCTGCAAATAGCAGAGGTTCTTTCCTTTACCCACAACTAAAATTCAAACTGTGAGAGAAGCCTTTGAATCATATTCAGAGCAGACTACAAAAACAAAGTATCATAGGGGAATTGTGCTCTATAAAAATGGAGAAGACAATACATTTTTAATGAAATATTACATCCTAAGTTTAAAACCAATGCACAAAAAAGCTTAGGTGCAAGCCCACATCACCGGGAAAACATTTTGTTCTGGTCAGTCAAAATTTAGAATATAAAATGCCAGAGATCTTTTTATCTTACTGGGGAAAAAGGGCGGCTGTAGAAAAGAATGCATGTTTTCAAAGGTATTTCACATCTTTTTAGGATAACGAAGCTCATTTTGGGCACTTGAAGAAAGGAGAAAAATCAATTTCTATTTCAAATCTAGAAATGCCTGAATCTGCATTAAAGTGCTTAACTTTTACTTGCCTTTTTTACTGTGCTTTCCCAAGTAGCTCAAAAAGGAAACAAAAAATAAGAGTCTGATGTCGAGCTCTGTGTGCATTGCTTTTTGTCTTTCCATGCTAACAGTTTATGGCATAAGCCACTTCCTTCTCACAAGTAAGGAAATACAGTCCTGAGGTCACAGTACTGTCCTGGTAGACCCAGCTCAGCTATTTGTTCTGCAACAGATGTCCCATATGACGCTGGTAAAGTCACTTAGTCTCTGCTGGCCGCTGTTCCTGGCCTGTAAAACAGGGACTGTAGCACTATCTTATCTTGCAAAGAATTTTGAGGATGAATACATTGAGCGTGGGCTGCACTGTCATAATGAAATACAGATACACAGTCAGAGCATGATGAACTTTGTGTGGGACATGAAGCTCAGGAAAAAAACCCTCCCTGCTTCCTCCCCCTCTTAAGGGGGGGAATCTAGAGAAGAAACTTGGGCAAAACAAACAGTATGAGATTTAAAAACAGCCTCTGGACTTCAGGTGTCTAATCCAGTCATCATTACAACATTCCTAACTAGAGGAAGAAGCAGAGGGGAGAGAAATTTAAAAGACAGGCCCAGGGCCAGTGCAAGATGCCTGACAAGATGATGGTAGGAGCCCTGTGACAGCAGCTTATCGTGCAAGATTGATGACCTGTTGGGGATCAAATGTCCTAAGAGATACCACCTCAGATGTAAACATGAAAAAGAATGCTACTTCTTTGTCAGTTTGTACAAGCATGTAATTTTTATAACTTTGATTTCTCTCTTGCTGAAACTCAGCCTTTGTTCTGTAATCTTTTGGTCTAGTTCAGAAGTCTCTGGAGTCTGCTTTCCACTCTCCCTACGCTTATCAGATCAGACTAGGCAAGAAGCTTTGTTCAGCTTCATGGGGCCAGAAATACTATCCTTTTTACCCCTCAACAGCGCTTGCCAAGTGGCTGCATCTCTTGTCAAAAGGCAGTGTCAGAGAGACACCAGTGTTCAGTGAAGGAGGTAGAAGGATGCTGTTCTGCACTGCACATGAGGTCACGTCAGCTCTTTTTAAAGGAAATATAATTGTGATTATTTTTATGGCCTTCTGGCTAGCTAGCTAAATACACCATGCGTATTTGCAGAACTTTTCCCTCCAGTGCTGTTATACCGACTAAACTGCGTTCTTCCACAAGATGGCATAAGTGAGCCTAAGTGGCCTATGTGAACGTCGTTTTTTCAGACACGGTGCTGGAAAGCAACGCATACAGTCAAATAAATTTTGTGGGAAGATTATTTGGAGGAAAAAAATGTTATACACTTATTCCTTCCTTCAAAATTGCACACATAGAGTAGACTTTTTCTCATCTTGATAAAATGTCCCCCACACCTGCCACAAAATACTGAAATTCAACTGACTCAGACCATATGGGAAGTAAAAAAGCACACATTTCGTTATTTTCACTGTAATAATCAAGAAAAACTCTGTGATAATGGGAAGGGTTATTTTTCAATCAAGATACACCTTAGAGTGTGACAGACTCCAGCTCTGCCACAGATATCCTGAGCGTACACGTATCGCTTTCAATGTCTTCACCTCTATTTTCCATGGGTAAACAACTATAGAATGACAGAGGTTGGAAGGAACCTTTGAACATCATCTAGTCCAACCCTCCTCCTCACAAGAAGGTCAACTAGAGCAGCTTGCTCAGGGTCATGTCCACTCTGGCTTTGAGTTCTCCAAGGATTCTAGACACTCTTTTAGTGTCACACCACCCTTAAAGTAAAAGTATTTTTTTGAATGTTTGAGTGAAATTTCCTGTATTTCAGGTTGTTCCCACTGCTTCTCACCCTGTCAGTTGGTGTTCATTGAGGAAAGTCTGTCTGTCTTCCTTATGCCTTCCCATCAGGTAATTATACACATTGATAAGATCCCTCATGAACAATCTCTTCTTGAGGCCAAAGAATCCCAGCTTGCTTGTCCTCTCCTCGTATGTCAGATGCTTCAATCCCTTAATCATCAAAATATTTAATCTCATTTTTTGTCCAGCTTGTCTAAATCATTCAGGAATTTCCCCTGAATTTAAGTGTGATCTTTAGTATATTTCTACTGAATGTGGGTGTAGAATAAACAGTTGCATAAAGCATGGGAAATATCACGTGAGCCAGATACCTAATCACTGTTTACCTCCTCACACAGTGCTGGCAGGCTGTAAGCTTTGCCGATGCCACCTATGCAATGTTTTTTATTGCACTACTTAGACTGACATTGCATAATCTCATACAGTGAGAGTTCAACACAAGCTTGTGATTACAGCGGTCAGCTCAGTATGCTGCTGATTTGTGTCCCAACAGTAAGAAAACGGTCAAGATGAAATCATACAAAGAGCAGGAGAGAGGAGACACATCTACATGAACTGTTAAATCAGAAATGGATATGTTGCTTGAAAGCAGGAAAAATACATGCAATCTCCTTACTGCTTTGCATGATGCTTTCGGGTGGAAGACGCTATATAAATACCCCTCCTTTGGGAGATCACACTTTAAAAGTACAGGAAACTGCCTGGATTAAAAAAAGAACATAAGGAATAATGCTCTTCCAGGCCAGAAAAGGAAGAGACGTTTCCTTTCCTTTCTCTAGTTTATCTCATTGTCACCAACAAGAAAACCAAATTTCATCAGAGCATGCCCTTGCTCCCACAGGTTTCAATCAAAATGATCGGTTATTGACACAAATACCTGCCCTTTTCTTATGTGAATTGTAGCTAGTGATACTGTAAACCCACAGCTCAGTGCTATGCTATAATAATAATACTACTAAAGAAAAATCAAAGTTTCTGATCGATTCCTTCCTAACATATCCCACTATTATAGGTACAAAGCTTATGCCCCAAAACTTCTATGCTTTAATCCTTTAATCGATGTGCAAGATGCTAGGTAATACATGTTAACATAATTAAACAACAGGAAAAAAAAAAGGATTATTTGACCATCTGTGAGATTAGTTTGGTGACTTCTTCATTTATAATTATAAAACATAAGACTGTAAGTGTGTACATGTGTCTAATCAGTTGATAGTTCTATTACATACAGCCTTTCTTACTTGACACCTCCCCTGTCCGCTTAGACCTAGTCCTTTAAAGATGGCCATTTGGTGTCTGTTTCTTTTGTATGTCAGTTTGTGCAGTCATTTACCCATGTGCCCATGATTAATCCAAACTGGCTACTTCACAAGTCTGAAATAACCTTCAAAGAAATGAAACTAAAAAAAGAGGGAGTTTCTTATTAGTCTGGAGATGGGGTGAGGATGGAAGAAGCAACTGCTAGGTCTAAAAATTAGTCAGATTGTTCTTTACGAATTTACAGAAACACATGAGTTCTAGGTGTGGACGCAGAAGGGTCTGTTCAAATCCTGCATGTCTGCAGTTCTAGTGATTCATATCTTAAGCTGTTGCTACATTGTCTTGAATTCAGGGAAGACTCCAGTGCAAAATCTCTGGCACAGGAAGTTCAGCTTCCTCTCCAGATTTCCTTCCTCCACCTCCTTATATGCAGAATAGCAGGGAACATACTTAAGCCTTGCCTGTGCTGAGTGAAAACTCTGACTGTAGGGCAGTTTGCATTTATACCCAATACCTTCAGCTGAAGTGTTCGAGACAGGCAGCACAGAAGACAGTGGTTCTTAATGACAAGACTTAATCCCCAAAAACCTCCTGAACTGCTGAGTTGCATTTTGTAACTTCACACAAAGCTGTGCCTAGACCCTAAAGCAAATATCATCCAAATGAGTCATAAAGGTGGCTTATTGACATTCAATCCCATTTCCACAGTGAATTGGGCAAAACTCTTACTGATGACACTGGGCAATTCAGCCATAATATAAGTTTGCCACAATTGCAGTGTAAGAAAAACTGTGGAAAACCAGGCCTGGATCAAGTCAATGCCTAAGCTATCATTAATTTTAATAGGCTAATTTAACTTCCTAGATTTTTATCTAGTATTCAGTGTCCTTTAAAAACAACTTGCTAGACTCTAGGCTGAGGGCCAGTCCAGTCCAGTTGTCCAGTTTGAGCCTCAAACTGAAATAGGTAGAAAAAACCTGCAAACTACATTATAACTAAGCTCTGGAAGACCATGTTAAGTATGCCAGGAAAAGATTTCTGAGCTAGGTCTGTAGAAACTGGCACTACTTTCTGGTATATATGTATGTGTGCAAAGATCCTCACTAGGATCACAGAAGCAATGTAGCCATGGTAGTGAAGCACTGTGCACCAGGCCTAAATTGAAGTATGGTGATGCACTGATGTAGCCTGTGATGCTTTCAGTTCTGGAATTTGCCTGTCGAGCTGTCTCTGGGATGTGTGGCTATGCTACTAGCGCTTCAGCATACGATGCATATATTCCCTACAAGAATGCTCTCCTGGTATAACAAAACCAGCATGCTGTATTTGCAGAGCGTGTATGACTAAGCTCTACCAAGCATAGTTTATTTCATCACCAACCTATCTCCAGCACAGAATATGCTATACCGGGGAAAAGAACAGTAGCAGCACCTGCTTCAATACCTTTCACCAGCACAGCTAGAATAGACCTCCGTACAGCTGCAATATGAACAGGGGGAGAGAGGCCTGAACAGCTAATCGCTCATTGCACGATGCAGAATGAAGACTATTCTGAGTAGTTATACTAAGAAGAGAACAGGCAGAGAGCTATAGCTCTTTTAGCCCCCCTCAGATTGAATCTTTCTGTTCCTAAGATCTCCCCTCACCTCTCTGACTGCCAAACGCGTGCTGGCAGGAGTACACAGATCTGATTTTATCTGTAGCACAGGCTGAGCAAGTGCATTATTGAAAACGAACTAATGCAGTCTATACAGATAGAGCAGAACACTGCCCTTGAATCATACTTGACAGCTTTCTTGAGAGACACGTGTTACTAACATGCGGCCTACCACAAGGCTGGCAGAAAGTAAAAATCTGAAAGCATAAATGAGGGGAGTCGCCTCAGTGCCAAATGCAATTGCTTGCTTTGGGAAGCAGTGAGGGTTTAAAATCCATACCATGTCACCTGCTTATTCATACAAGAAAAAAAAAACAAACAAAAATAATCCTTGATATTCAGTCACATTCAGACACTCAAAGTAACAGAGATTAATAAATAATAAATAGCAGTACAGTCAATAACAAATGCCAAAGGGTGATGCTGTATCTAGCTGCATATCTGCTGACTAGTGCATATTAGTAAACCACATAGTGCTTTTAGCTTCGACTCCAACATTAATTTTGGCAGTGAAAAGAGGTTTTATTAAAAGTACTAAAATGTCATTCATCTTTATTTGTATTACATTTGTTATGAGGATTTAAAACCCAAGACAGAACTATGGGGAGATGCAAAAATTGAAATTGACTAATCTGATCATAGAAATAAATGAAACTCAGAACAGAAACTCACATTTTAAGTAGTGAGAAGTACATTCACTTCTTATATTGCTAATACTATAAGGTGTTACTGATAGGAATTGTTTTTCAAGGTTTGTTTTTTCTCTAAGGTGTTCTTTTTAAATCCCTTGCAAGCTAAATTATCTGTAGGTGCATTATGACGGTAGCCCATAATCCATAGGACTAAAAAATTAAATAAAAGGTAGGAACATGGAGAAATGAAAACATTTGATTACTTTTTTTTTTAAATATTAAATTCTAAGGAAACAAAACTATTCTTTAAAGTGCTATCCAGTAATCTAAGCTGTTCAAAATACTTACTGCAGTATGTCACTTATTTGAAATTGTCACCGTACTTTTTTGTATTTTTTTAATTAAGTGCTGAATAGCATATTGATATGTCAATAATGCTGAATCTTTTCTAGGATGTTCTAAAGCTTTCAGGAGCCACTGAAATTAGTGGAGAAATTTACTTACTTGCAGGCTAGCATCCTTAACCTCAAAATAGGACTTATCAGCGATTCTCTAGATTGTTCTGCTGCTGTTTATATTACCAATGCAAATCCCTACTGGAAACAGTGTGGTAGAAGTCACCAAAGATACAATGGTCTTTATGTTTTATTGGATTAGCATAATACACATCAGTAATATAACAACATAACTCAGCCTAAACGCATATAGGCAATATTATAGCTCTGTTGCTGAGCTTTTGTAGGTAAGAAATTTGTCAGCATGTTGCTCACAGTATAATATAAAACCTGGTTTCCAGCTGTTACAGTTCTCAAGTAAAAATGTCTTTAATCAAGCATCAAAACTCAACACACAATAATCACCTACGAACAGAATTTATTATCAGTTATGAAACTAGTTTGTTCAGTTAAGTAAAAGTCAAAGGTTTTTGGAGAACACTGGTTGTTTTTACGTTTTTCCTCCTAGTTTTGTGTTTGTTCACGGAGACCTGTTACCATTGGGGAAAGTGGGCGGTTTATGTTACTTTGACTATCTATTTTTTGAATGTGTTCCTTGACCCTTTAGAACTCCTTAGTCTAAATCTGTTTGTGTTTTAAGGTTTATCAAAATATTTCCCATCAAAATTATTTCTTCAATAAATATTTTGGCTTGACTAAGCGAAAATATACATGTAGAGGGGCTTATTTTTTTTCCATTACGTATAATTGTCTTTGTCTAAAAACTCAGTTTTGCTTGCTGTTTATTTACTGAAATGTTAATTCTTCCCAAGAGAGAAACTTCCTACTGGCTCAGACAAACACAGATATTTCCACATGCAAATCTCGTGAAATACAGGAGAAGGATTGTAACTTTTCTCATCCCATATCCCTGCCAGTGAATTTTGAATCCTGTTTCCAGAGCTGAGAAACAGAATTCAGTAACAGCAGCAACAATAGTTACAATTTCTTCATCTCTTCCAATCCAAGAATCTCGAAGTGCTTTGAAAGTGTTACTGGATTAAGTTTTGCAGCACCATTGTGTATTACTGTGTCCATTCCCCATTGGTGCATATAAAGCAAAGGAGCTAAATTAATTCATTCAAAATCAGCTTCCACAGCTAAGCCAAGAATAAACCTCAAAATATTATAGAGTTTCACTCTGCAATTTCAACTACATCTTCTTGAAGCATCCATAAGCCTTTTATTTGCTGCTATATGGGGGAACTATCAAGAAGACTGTTCTGCAGTCAGGAGAAACTATAAATGGATTTTTCTTTAACCAAGATAGCAAACTGTGTATTGACACCCCTGGAGGGAGTTGAAGAGTTATAAAGCTAGTGTAGTGGAAGCATGCATAAGAAGAAAACTGGTTAGATTTCCTTTAAAGTAAATGACAACATTCATAAAGAATACTTAGCACCAAGGAGATATTAAGATACAGTATTTGAAATTTACAGTATGGAAAGGTCTATATTGTATATAAAAACAATACAGCCCACACCTTATTTCCACCTAAAAAACAAAAGTACGTTTTACAGATTTCAACACAGGATTTTTTATCAAGCCAATTTGTGGATATTGGGGGGAAAGGTGGAACAAAATGAGAAACTTATGTTACCGCTTTATAAATTTTTAAATACACTTATGAGAACCTATGCGTGTGCCTTTTTATTCAGTCCTGAGTAATTGAAGTTGCACAGCTCATGGGAAGTAAGGCTGGAGTGTATGTTCACCTCTCTGTTCATGACAGTATTTGCTCTTGTATTTTTTATTTTTTTTTATAACCAGCTTAAGCGTTCCAGCATGCACAGTGAAATTCTGGCTGTTAAGACAGGGGTGAAACTCCTGCATATCATGTGTTCATGTAACTTAAAATCTCCTCTGAACTCTTGGAATAGTACTGCTCGCCCTCTGAAAATCATACTCTACTAACTAGGCAACTGTCTCTGTCAGTTCCCTTGGGTAATGGCTTGAGAGATGTTTCACTTTATGTATGTTTTGTTTTGTTGCTTGGAAACATAAATGTTCTAAGCACATTTTTTTTCAAGCAGGTGCCCAGAAGAAAGGTTTTGCAGAATTGGGATCTTTGCTGACAAGTGGTTTGAGATTTGGGATGTTTACAGTAACAGAATCCCAGAGGTCAAAAGAAAGTTCTCTTTTTGTAAATTAGAAGACTCACCCCACCCTCTTGTTTAAAGGACATGCATTTTTAGAGCTATAAGAAGTGTAGACCTTTGCTGCAAGTTCTTTCATTCTTAGCAGCAACTGAACAGCAAAGGAGATAGGGGTCCTGAATGCTCGCACTTTGATTCTGTTAGTTTGGCTTTTTACAACTCAATTCCGTAAAGAAGTTTCTTCCCTTCTGCTCCTCCTATGATCTTCATGAATTTCCTATACTAATTCCTTCTGCTCTGGTGAGTAAGGAAATGCAATGTGCAGGTCTTTCTTGGAATCACTGTATCGTTTAGCCTGCTCAGGTTGTGGTTTAATGTATCATTAGAACCAACTTTCTCTTCTAGGCTTTCCATGCAGTGCTTTCCTGTTTAAGACCAGCATAGCAGGGAGTACACATAACTAGGTCCATGCACCATGGGACATGGTGACTGGTGGTTCTTATTGCTTCTCTCACAACTTCATGCCTAGCTGTGTCATTTAACCATTTTGTATCTTCAGTCCCTACAGCTCTTAGGGCCACTTCAACAACAGCTTATATTGTCACACAGTCTATGAATAACCCCTCCACACCTTATACAACATTCACACAGATTTTTCTGGAACTGTTTCTGAAATAATAAGATCAGAATGCATTTTTTCTGTTCTTTGCTGAGTTCTCTTCCACTGCAAGAACAGAGTGGATGGGCTGAATTTACTTGCCAGTTTTGCTTGATATGGATGATGGAAGTCTAACTGTTTTTCAGACTATCTTTCTTCACTGTGTTCTGCTGTCACTGTACACTTTCCCAAATAAATGCTTACTTTTGAAGTACAGGATGCAACAATTATTGATTCTGCTCATTTTATTACCTACTGTGATTAAATTAATGACTACCGAATTTTCTAAGCATGCCTTATACCTTACACGTATCACAAATAGGCTTTGTTTGACTAAACATAGATACTCCCAAGGACAGTGGTACAAGTCCCCCTACTCGAAATAATTTTGCTTTATGAATGCAGTTTTTGTTTTCTGGATTCTGGAATCTGCAGCAGCACTGAAGCTTTCCTGCAACTGCAGTAATGAAATAAGGTAAGGCTCTTTGAAAGAACAGTAATTCCAACGTTTGGTAGCTGGTTCACTAGGACACGCACCTGTGCTGGCTTTCTGAAACTGCTAATGTCAAGGATGGAAGAATGTTCTAAAGGAATCTGACACATAGCTAGATAAGCAAATTCTTTCTTGTACTTGGAGGTATTTCTCACAGGCAAACTTCACTGCAGGTCTTATGCACCTGACATCATGGAAAGTTTAGTTGCTAGGCTGAATTCTCAATGTGGATTCTAAGTTCTCCACATCCCCAAGGTATCAGTTGTTTTTTTCTGTTAGTTGCTCAATAAGACAATGATTCCCTTGAGGAAAGTCCCTTTAAATGGGGAAATATTAGGGTTTAAGCTTTTGCCCAAACTCCTTAATCAGCATTCATGCAACTGAAACGTTACTTAAAAGATTACTGATTTAAAGGAAGACCTACAGGTGTGCAGTTGGTTGTGTGCCCTCATGTGTATTTATATATATGTGTAAACACACACACACTAGAATCTGATCTCCAGGATTATTATAACAGTGCCCTTTGTTGCTATTATAGCTGCAGGATAGGTCTCCATACAGGAAAAGTTACTTCTATTTACTTGATTGTAAATATCTATACGCTTACTCCTTCAGTTCCACCTCAGCTCTGAATTACCTATGCTCAGTACAGGATATGAGATTTTGAAAAAGGTGTTCATGCTCCATTTTATATCCTCCCCTGCTCCTAGCAATGTTTGCTGTGATTCAAGCCACTGCAAAGCCAGCTATGTTTGTCCCATGCCACTAAGGGTGGGGACATTGGGATTTCCCTACTAAAGGGTTTCATCGTGTTGGAAAATATATCCATTGGCCCAGGTAGGGCACCCTTTTTGCCAGGAGCACGAAAAGACTTTTAAAAGCCGAGCTATGGCTTGCCAAGTTTAAAGGTACAGCAAAAAATGTAAACGAGTAACACACACTTGAATATGAAGGAAAAACAGAACAAGACCTTGTACGATCCCCAGCACATGGAAAAGAGCTGTGATACAATTCTGATTGTAGGGGGAAAAGCACCAAAACACTATTCTTCTGGCTCTCGAAATGGGTTTGTATAAATAGAAGGAAAAAAAAAAGGGAGAAATTGGTTGGTTACTGTACAAGCAGGCCTTGACCAACCTTAAGACACACATATATGATTCAAGGTTGGAAGTTGAAACTGTAGAAAAAATCAGAACAGAGCTTACTCCCAGCAGAGAAGTTCTGTTATTTTGTTGAACGAGTATAAACATAGATTACAAAATTACATATTTGTATCACACTGTAACATTGTATCATAGTATAAAATTACAGCACTGACTGCAAGGAATACTAGATCCAGGTTCAAGCAATCCTAACATTTCATCTCACTTCTTTCCATGAACTGCTGGGTGGTAGTGACTAAATAATTTCACATCATTATGCATGAGTTTCCTATACCTAAGACAACAGTAGTGATATTTTTTTGGCGCTGGAAAATGCTTCAAGGTATGCTAAACATAACAATCACACTTGGGAACTAGGCAATAAATTTTTATGAATGTTGAAGTCAGAAATGCTTATGGCATTGATTTTTTTTTTTTTAAATGGGTCACAACGCAATAGGAACAAGGTTTTCCCCTGGTAATAAAACTACCTCAGCCAGAGTTTATGAGAAAACAAGACTACATATAATGCCCTTTAGGACATGTGTAGACCAGCATGTACTGTCCCCATATAGCTTATTCCGCCTCTGTCAAGAATGAGATGTACAAAGAGAGTTGTGTAATAGATACGCTTATTACATTCACCGTAACGTACGTGTACATTGACGCAGTAGAATGAAATCTATAGGAAAGCTGTGGGCCTTCACAACTCAACAGAACACAACACAACTTTGCTTCCAGACAACAATGGATTTTTTTCAAAGTATTTTGAAGTGACTTGCAAAGTCTCTCAACAATTCTGAGTTAACAGTTCTTGCATCCATTTCATGAATAAACCATTCTAATCCATACCATAGGTAAGAAGTTCAGTATCATCTTCCAAGACTGTATTAGTCAGGAAATTCAGGTATATGGATTTTCTTGCCTTTTTGTCCTATATTACATGAAGACTCTCAAAACTAGTTCCCCCTACCTTAAAATCTTTTCTCTTCAGACTAAAACAGTTTTGCTAATTTTATGCTTTGTTCTCAGAATTCGTTTAAAATAACTCTTTTGTTCCACAGTCATAGGCAAACTGAAAGAAACTGTGAGAATGCAGAATGTAACTAAGGAGACTGAGTTACTCCTACTTTTTTCCTCTGCCTGGCCTCACTGAGTATTTCTACTCAGTACACTTTTATTTATTTATTTTCTTTAATGAACGATCTTGATACTCTCCTACCTGGATCCTTGCTCAGAAAATAGCAGCCATGATTTTAATTCAATTGTTAAAGAAGTGGAAAATAACAACAGGTTGGGACAGTTCTTAATCAGTTTTTTTTTAAAATAAAACAATGACAAAAAAAAAAGAAAAAGTTCCTGATCCTCTGAATAGACTAGGGACTGAAGCATCACTGAAACTGAAACATTGTATAAGCTTCATTTAATTTTGGTGGAATGACAGGAGAAACAAGGGTTATGCCTTGCTTTTGGGACAAAATGGAGTGAGAACTTCAAATAAGATCAAAATCACGTGAACGTCTCTATGAGTCTCTGCAGTTTTAATAGAATGTAAACTGTAGAAATCAAAGGACACAAAGGCAGACAAAATATTCTAAAATGGGAAATAGTGCGGGTGTGATTCCAGAATTTTGCGTTATTATTTTGGGTAAGTCCATTAGAAACACTCTACTTAGAGAAGTAGGCAAACATCATTACTTATGACTTCTGTAGTATTTTTATACCATCTGAGGATCTATGCAATTTTGAGAAGCACTGATTTTCACCCTTTCTTTAGAAAGCAAAAATTTATACCTGTTTGGTGACAGTTATTCTTTCAGAGTCCAGGAGCATCTTGAGTTATCATAAGAATCATGCAGTATATTTACACAGGTAACAATATGTAAATTGTGATTATAACAATTCAGTAACAGTGCTATTTGTATACAAAAATGAGTTACTTTCCAATAAATGACAAAAATACTGACAAAACATTCAATAACCGTGAATATAGTATATTTCTAAACAATACGCAATGGCAATTTCACTTGCAAATAAAACCTATACTCATTAATTCATTTGGGACCAAGTTACATCATTGCTGCTCTTGTTGAACAAGAACACCTTCTCTCTGGACTATGTCATATCTGTCCTTCTATCTTTTTGCTTTGAACAAGACTTCCTACTCCTGCAGCTTAAGAAAAGTGGCGGTTGCTCTTTTAACTATTACACTGATAAAGATCTGATACAAATGCCTCCAAAAGTACTGCAGTATGCATTAAGGCATCATTAAATGAGCAAATTTCGCTGTTTCTAAACAATGCAATAAGGTTTTGAGAGGCAACTCACCTTACAAGTGGATTAGCAAAGGAAAAAAAAAAAACCAAACAAACAATTCTAAGGTGAAGTTTCCACAGCTTTCAAAGGATATCATGGGGCATGGTTACTTGTCACATGAGCTACAGGACTCAAAAATTCAACTGTACCCTCCAGCTCTGTATTTCTAATTGCCTTACTTTTAAAGATACAGCTATACATCTGACAGACAGTGTCGTTGGGATTCCTGAAGCGGTTCATTAACACAATCTGTCTTATCTACACATTCTCATTGAACTGAATTCCCTCTGAACAGGGGGAGATGTCTGAATAGGACACATGTGTCTATCTGAGCCACCGAGTTTCATCGTGTGGCAACCTGTAGATGTGAGACAAAGATTTACAGATCTGATGACCATGACACACAAGTGAGGAGACCAGTATGTAGGAAACATTTCAGGACTTCCACTCCCTGGAAGTACTCCATCTTACGCAGTGCAAGACCTTTGCAGATGAGGGAAGAAAAATGACATTTTTGTTTGCCAAGACTGCTAAGTCTGCATTTCACAACTATTTTAAAGCCTCTCAGTAGCCTTCACTTTTACCTGTTGATGGCAGTCACGCACATGTAAGAGTGAAAGCAGAGCCTGGAGGCTGAAAGCTAGAAAGCAACTTTTGATGTGTATGTAATCTTTGGCTCTGTTTAAGCAAATGTCCTATTAATCAGGAGTTGGTAAAAGTATAAAACTATGCATGGCATAACTGTTGCCCATTTGGAAAAGTTTTACAGTAATACTGAGGCAGCCATTTTTCTTTTTAACAACCAATTTCTTTGTATTCCACAAAAGGCTTGAAACAATGATTTTTCACAGCCTCACCACCAGTGTGCTACAGTGGTGCTGTGACACACAGGTTTTGAACGGCAGAGCGGCCTGCAAAAACAGGTGTTCTAGGAGCATACCAGGTATGACAGACTCCAGCTAGGTTTGTCATTGTGTTCAAAACAGATGAAGAAACACACGAACTAGTGAAACTGCCTAAAGATTCATTTAATTCAGTATGTTCTCTATAAAGGGGTTAATATCAGCTGATTGAGAAAAAGGTGCAAGAAATTTTGCAACTGAGAACTATGGAGCAACCTGCTTACAGGAGAGGTTTTCTTTAGATCTAAACCAAGCTTCAGGAGAAAAACTTCTATTTTTGCTTCAGCTTACCTAGTCCTAGCATACGTGGAAGCCTCAGGTTTGAGAAGTTTCACTATTTTGTGAAATTGTGAGTCACATTTCCCATTTATTTCAGTTATTTTAATTTGCTTTGGCTATACTAGCTACTTCAAAGTGAACTAATGAAAAAACACCAATATTTGGGTTTGTTAATTATGTATATTAGATTGTCAGGTATTAGCAGATATTTTCAGCTAAATTTTCAGTTAGGCACAATATTTTTGTAATAATCTGGAAACAGATAAACTCATGCATCAAGTCCACTTATTTCTGGTGATTTGCACACTCTTGCACTGAATACTACAATCTAGGACAGTTTCTGTATATATCTGTATGCACATACAAAAAATGAAGATTAAAAAATCAAAAAGAAATATGAAATATAAAGATAATGCATATACAGTAGCTTCCAGCACAGGACTATATGAAGACATCAGAATTAAACAGTCTTGCACACAGTAATATGTGTTTCTTCTGAAAGATTTTAAAATGCAGAAAAATGGATTTGTGCAGTGAGATCTATACAACAAAACAAAAAAACCCCACCCACCCCACCTGAAACATCTCTCCACCCTGTAAACAATCATTTCCAATCTTCATAATCCCTCTTCATACCAGCAGTATAACTATATATCAATCAAATTTTTCACTGAAGAATAAGATATAATTAAGTTACTGGATCAGAAACAGGAACTAGTGCAACAGTTGTATTTTTACAAAAGAATAGGTGTGGTGAAAAATTAGTTATGTGTATATGTGGTTATGCTCAGCATGTATAAACACATTTGGCTGCTCTGGTTTCCTTACCCAAATTCCATGGATGTAAAGAGGTGGCAGAGCACAGACCTGTGGACAGAAATTACCTTTAGCTCTCATAAAATAGAGAACACGTAAAAATTAGAAAAAAATTAGAGATTCCTAGGAAAAGATAAGATCTGAATGTGTACTTTATTTAAAAAACCCCTGACATTTAGGTACTATAATTGTCCCACTACTAAAAGCATGTGAGATAATTATAAGGAAGAAAAGCAGTATTTGTATAAGGCATGTGCAATGGGGAAAAAGTATGCATTATGATAAAGTTAATTCACACAACAAATCTTCTAGCCTAATAACAAAATCTCAATGCCATTACTCTCTCAAAGAGACAAAATGTTATTTACTATTTGTTACAAAGCTCAGAAAATTATTTTTGTTAGTTACCCAGATTTGTTCTGCATGATCCAGTGTTAGCTGAAAATTTTCCAAAGTCTTGTAAGACTTACGAATTTTCCTTAGCAAAACAAGTTTGTTTTTTTTTTAATCCTTTATGTAACACACATTTTTTCTCCCCTGATGTAGTAAGTGGTCCTTCTTTAACACACAAATTGTGGTGTATCCCCAAAAGGGCATTTTAATCTCTGCTATGCATAAGAGCAATCTCTAACTAAAAAATAAAAAAATCATGCAACTTGCCTATTACGAATCTCCCTGAGATTTTTTGACTTAAATATTGCAGTAATGTGTGTAACTGCTTTTGAAATCTCCAGAAAACTTTGCAAATATCTAATAAACTTGTAGTGTTTCTTAGGCGCTTACATTTAATCGATACTTTGCAGATAGGAATGCTAGGTGAATCTCCAGCCCTCAGTCCAAAGAACATCCCCAACCTGCGTATGTGTGGTTCCACCATTTTAATGGGATAATTCCTGTCCATGATGCACATGTATGCATATTTCTTTCAGGGGTGGAACATAAATTATTTCCTCATGGTTACCGAACAGAGTATAAGCAATTTGGGACTGTAATTCAAGACTCCTTTATTCTAATTTCAGTAAATTTCTTATTTTGTTATTTGTAAATCCCAGGGTGAAGAATTCAAGCTTTAGGAAGCATACATGTTATTTAAAAACAAACATTTGATTATTACAAAACAAAGGCTTAACCACACCAAGATCTAATAGCTATTCATAGCAGACAACCTGAATAATAGCCAACCCACTCTCCTACAGTTTAATTAGCAAACCTACTCTTTCTCTTACTAATTACAGGTAACCACGCCTACCTTCCCAGAAAGCTAGTAACAGTTGGTTTTAAATTCTGGACAAGCAAGCAGCTACTAGGGGAAAAGCTTGCAGAAAAAAATATTGGTCTCTTTAACATTTTTTTGGTTTTTAATTTATTACAACATAAGATTTCTGGAGATGTTTTTAATTCAAAATTTGCTATAACGCTGTGGATTTTTTTACTTTTTATTGTAAACCTGCCTGGGTAGTAAGGTAATCTTACCTCTTAAAAAAATGGGGGGAAAAAACCCCCCAGATTTAGACCTGTTGATGGGAGAAAAACTGATGCGATACTGTGTGTATACTTACTTTCCATTTTTAAGTAATAATGTTTTAGTACGTGTGTGCTGGTGTGAAATGATTCCATCTTGGTAACATCTGTCCTGCCTGCCTTATGTGAGGCCCAGTCTGTAAAACAGAAATTGCATTTTTTTTAATTTTCCCTTTATTTATTTATTTATTTATTTTTAATCGCGTTTTTCAGCAATGCCTTCCAGAGCAGAGACGGATGCTCATCCCGTGAGGAGAATATGAAAAAGCGGCTCTGGAAACTTTGGCCACCCAAGTACCCTTATGAGCGACGTTAGAAAAAATAGGCTGGAAGCCTACTGAATCGTCACTCGTTGATTTCCTGAGGTAAAAATGGTAACGCAAAGGTTTTTACTGCTTGTGACTGGAGTTTTAAGGCTTCCAGCCCTAACCTTACTCGGTTTATTTAAGACCTCCGGCCCTCACCCTTACTCGCGCTCGGCAGCCCGGAGTTCTTACATTCAGCACCGGTGAAGGGCTGTCTGCTCCTCCTGCTCTCTCTGGGAGAGTCTCTACTTAAACAACGCCGTTTGTGGGGTTGTTTTCTTTCCTTTGTTCACGCCAGGCTTTTAAAGACGCGTTTGCGGCCTGGGCGCGGCGGGGTAGAAGCGAAACACCGCCATCCCCTCCCTCCCCTTCCTTCACCGCCCGCGGCCTTTGTTCGCGCTCGGGGAGGAAGCGCCGGGCAGCGGGGCCGAGCCCGCCGCCATGGGCGGGAGGCGGCAGACGGGCGGCCCCGCGCGCCCCCCGCCCTTTCCCGCCAAACGGGCTGACTGGAAGGGCGTTGCCCGCCCGTGAGCGCGCACAGCGCAGCCCCGGCCGCGGCCCTGCTGGCGGCTCTCCCCCGTCGAGGCAGCGAGGCCTCCGGCGCGGCGGGGCCTGCCTGTGCCGGCGGCGGGGCGGTGCCGGCGGCGGGGCGGGGCGGGGAGCCGAGCCGAGCCGGGGTTTCCCGGCCGGGCAGCACGGGCGGGGTGGGGTGGGAGGTGGGGGGGGAGAGAGAGGAAGGTTAACCGCGCCCAGGCTCTCGCTTCCCGATGGCTGCGGGGAGCTGAGCGGGCACCCGGCGTGCGAGGAGGAGTCGAGACCCAGCGACACCCCCCTCCCCCGCGGCTCCCTCCTTCCGACTCCGCTTCCCCCGGCCGGCGCTGCTGCCTCCCCGGGACCAGCCGGGCATAGCGCGGGCGGCTCCCCTTCCTCCTCCTCCTCCTCCGCCTCCTCCTCCGCCCCCCTTCCCCTCCCCAGGCCGGCGGGACGCGGGCAGGAGCCGCGGGCGACCGACGTACCGGCCCGGTTAATGAGCAGCGGCCGGAAGGGCAGGTAACCGTCTGAGGGGAGAGAAGGGGGCGGGCGTGGAGGGGGTGGTGGTGGTGGTGTCGGCACAAAAGCCTCGCCGCCTTCCCGGCTCGCCGAGCCCCCGGCCCCACCCTGAGGCCATCTTCCC
>RSEF01000021.1:4011892-4074188 GCA_003993805.1 Himantopus leucocephalus | reverse complement strand
CCCCCCCCCCCCCCCCATCCCCGGTTCCTTCTTCCTCTGCGCGGCTGCGCCCGTCCCCCGCTCCCCTCCCCCGCTCTTCCTCCCCGTTGCCGCACTTCTCCTTTCCCTCCGGCCTCCCCTTCCGCCGCTCCCTCGGTTCTCCCGTCGCCTGAGCACCGGGTTGGGCCTTCCCCCCCCCTCCCGCCCGCCGCCGCCGCCTTCTCCTCGCCCACCCGTTCTTCAGGAGAGAAGGGCGGCTCATGGTTTGTCCACCTCTTCGCATGGCGGGGTTGGAAACGGCCCCCCTCCCCCGCGCTTCCCCACCTCCTCGGTGCTCCAGCTTCCCCTAAAAAAGAAGTGTGTTTGTAGCTGGAGGAGGAGGAGAAAAAGGTGGGGGTGGGACTGATTCCCTCTTGAAGGCTTTAAGGCGAAAAGGGAGGAGACCTTGGATCTTGCGGGGTTCCATTTTTAATTATAATTACGCTGTAGTGGTCTCTGTTAGACGGTTTGGGGTGTTTTCTTGTACGCGTTAAGATACAGAAGGCGAGTTCCCCCAGCGATCCAGCCGGCAGAGGGAATATTTGGAGAGAGATTCAAGAAAAAAAAAAAGCTATGGTGTGTCTGCTGTAATGGTGGAAAACTGATTAAGAGGAGACGGGGGTGAGACAAACAGGGTAAGCCTGCTTCCAGCAGCCCCCAGTCCGGCGAAGGGCTCGCAGATGGGGTTCGTGCTGTGTATACTGGGGGAGGGAGGGGCAGGAAAGGTTTTGTTCTCGTTAAAATCAGAACCGAGGATGGATTTAGGCAGCGTATCTGTTGTTCCCTCTTGTATTACGGTGCTGCATATTTTTGTGTGCCCGTAGCAGCAATAATGAAGATTATGGAGGGTGTTTGCTACAATAGAAAAATGGAGTTTTCTCCTCGGAAATGCTGTTAAAAACATTGTTTCAATTCCCAGCTTATTATTGAAAGGATTTCAGCATTATTATTTTTTTTTTATCCGTAAAAGAGATATTTAAGGTGTAGGATTTTTAATTCTTCAGCTTTGTAGGAAATGAAGAGATGTAAAGTCTTGTATGTAAATATGAAAGAGACGAGACGTTTTATTTAAAAAAAAAAAAATCTTGTCCAGAAGAAAATCAGAATGATATAGAGGTTATTGTAAACTGTCAATTTATCATTCCTGAAGATGAACTGAAATTTTAACGAATGTGATATTTCATTATTATCTAACAAAGTCATGGTTGGGATTCATTATTTTAAATAAGCATCCTTTCTAGGATGCCGACTGCCACGTTATTATGTATTGTCTCCACAGCAGAAAGCAGGAGGAAAGGGCTGTAAATGTAAGGCTTAAGTGATTATTGAAACAGCTTTTGAGAATAGTTGGCTCAACTTGGAGAGGTGATTTAAGACTGAAAATTTAAACATTTTGCTGCTGTGAAACAGCCACACTTAATTGTGAGAGATTTATCCCATATTTTAAGCTGATCTGCTAAACACAGGATATGAATCAAGACAAAATGCTGCCGATGTGTATGTGAAATACATGTGAGAAAACGAAGATGATGTATTAAGATCTAAATTTGTTCTAAATGTAATATATCAGAGTTTATTTTTTTCCCTTGTGTGCTTTAGGAGAGGAGAAGGGGTGATAATACTGTAGTTGTTTTGGTGGCTGCAGATTAGCCAGGGTGTGTGTTTGATTTTCTTTTTGCTGTGAATGAATGGATCTTTCTGTGCCTGGGCCCAATAGCTGCAACAAGATGGCGTTTGCAGCAAGGCAGCTCTCATTTTTCAACTCCTCCTCACCACAGCTTTGCCAAACTAGATCTTATTTCGTAATTGTATTTTAGATTTACTTTCTCGTTCTCTTTGCTTTCTTCTTNGAGGAGCATTTGGAAGATTGTTGCAAGAAATCCGTGGCGTTTTTTTTCTTAATTTTTGTGAGCTTCTCCAGATAGGAACTAGGTGGGAGGAGTAAATAGTTCTATTGAAATGTTCACATAGGCTCTTACTGGATAAAGGGGTGACATGATTTTCTTTTATACCTTGCAGTGCCTGCTTAATACCGTCAAAATGTTCTTGGTTTTTATTAAGCCTGTTGCTAAAAACCAGTATTTTAAACCTAGAGCACAGGTATACAAAGGGTCTGCTGGGGCTGTGTACTCTTGCTGGCTCTCTGCTAGACGGGTAATCCTCAGACCCTGTGCAAACAGTTATCTTTCTGTGGTACAAGAGAGTCTCCCATCTAATTCAGAATGCTAACAATTTGTGGAGGCTTTTAAAACTGCTTTTGACCCGGAATTATCGTCATATTCTAGGTAACTGTTTTTTTTTTTTTTTTATGGGAAAGAATAAGAAAGGGTTTGGGGATACTAAAACACTTCTGTGTCGGAAGTATTGTACTTTAAAATGACATTACAAATTTCTAAAGCCTTTTATGTGTGGTTTTTAGTATCTTTTAAGTAAAATGGACTTCCAGTTTGTAACTTTTATGATATATCACTGTAGTGCCAAGCTTCTTAACTTTGGTAGATTAAATAAAATAGCTTGGTTAATATTTGATATACTGAACTCAGGCTTAAAATAATACACTACCCAGCAAGAAAAATAAGAAATGTTTGTTATGTCTCCTGTATTCAAAAGACCTCCAAACCTCTGGTAATATCAATCTTTTTGGTACTGTTTATCTATGAATTAATATATAATCAGTTGTTTGTTAGTTTACTGTAATAGCCCAGCTGTAGTTCATACAGCAGGAAGCTAGGAAGCAGAAGAGCTAATTTGCAGTTGAGGCTTGTATTAGGTGTTTTGGGTGGTGCTTTTTTTTTTTTTTAAGGAAAAAACTGCCCCTGAAAGTAGCTGAATGCATTTTACTCCTCTAGTATGTCAAGAACACTTTTTTAATCAAGACTACTTGTCCAATAAACTGTTAGTTCCATTTGATGGTACTTTTAATGTACTGTTGGACTCGAAACTAGTTGTGCAGGTTTTTTGGTACCAGTACTTTGGCCTTTCAGTGCAGAATTGGAAAGCAGTAGGGTGAAGTGGGATTCTGTATTGGGGAAGATAAATTGTATTTATCCTTGTTCAGTCCTTGCAGCTGCTAGGTCAGTACGTAGCAAGCATCCTACCATGAAATCTTCGACACGTAAAGTTAGAATTCCACAGCAAATCCTAGTAGAACAGTTTTTAAAATCACTTACATACCTCATGGAAATCTGAAAATGTTGTATTTAGACTTAATGAGAATTCCTCTTGTGTAAGTAACCAATAGAGTCTTGTATAATTAGGAGGTGTGTAGAATTTTTTGTAGAGTTATTCTTAATATCATCCAAGAATAAACACTTTGCACCTATTAAAATTTTTTAAAACTAGAACAATTAAGCTAATACACTTAGAATAAAAAAATCCTTCAATTAATACAATTACTTTCAGGGTCCTTTAATTATAGTAGAAATATATATCTTTTGTGTTTGTAGGATGCCTTTTCCTGAAATTAGGCAAGATGTTGGTGGGGGCAGTGTGTAATAACTTCCTGGTGCTTTGGAGGCTTCAATTTGGTCATGTGGAAAACAACTATAACTGTTTCTTCTTAAATAGTTACTTAGTTATGATTTCCCAATCAGTGTGAAACAAGATGCCAATTCATATGAAACTTGTGTTGCTTTTGCAGATTCTTGTGATGCCTGTTGCTGTAGTTAGGAATGTTAAGGAAGTGTTACATTTCGCTAGTTTTATAGTTGTTGCAATAAAAAAATGGGAGCTACTTGCTTTCTGTGAAACCAGCAGTAGATTTGTCTTCTGTATGTCAGGCTCAGCTCATGTTTTAGTCAGTGAATTGGATTAAATTCTTACTGTCCATGGATTTTGGCTCTCAGCATTAGTGGATTGGTAATTGATATTCTCAATTTTAATATCCAGTTTTAGCCATATGGCATACCGTATTGTTTCAAGAATTGCATTTAGCGCTAGTTTGTTAATAGCAAGTTGAAATGAGAAATCATGCATTCAGGCAGTTGAATTATGCATAGGTGAGTCGTCTTTGGAGTCTTTAATGCCTATGTTCATGCCAGTATTTTGGGTGTGTGTGTGTGTATATATATATATATATTTTTTTTTTTCAGTATTTTACTGGTTATGTTGGGAAAAAATCTGTAACCTTGAAAGCAACTAGCTTGTGTTAATGAAATATTTCTTAAGCATGTGATTGAAGATAAAGTGGAAATTTTTTTAAGGGAGTCTCTTGATTGCTTAAAGTGCACACACAAAATGAAAAGAATACATATTCCATTCAAAATGTTTTTTTTCTCCCCACTGATAATGTTGGAACTAGTATTAGCCAAGGTCGTGATAAAAAACAAAAATACCCCCAAGCCCCTATGTTTCTATTTAACATAGTATCTCAATTTATTATTTCTTCACAGGGTGTCTAGTATGCTGGGGATTTTGTGTGCATGGATTTGTTTTTCACCAAACAGAAATGTATGCAGAATCCATAGATACTTGAGCCAACTGGTAGTTCAGCAGAACATTAAGAGGTTTTTAAAAGCTTTGAGCTGGCTATGAACAGTACCTTTACTTTAGATGCCAAAATAATCAATGTAAATTACTGTGGAAGGCTTCCTAGTACAAAAGTATGGACACTCCAAAATAGGTTTTGAAGCAGAATACTGAATTTTTATTAAAGCACTAGAAGACTTCTAAGTAGAGAGAAAGGAGGTGGTTAGCCTTTGAATAAAAACACATTTAATAGTACTTTTGGGAACACAAAGATCAGATGTTCTTTGCCTGCTTTTTTTTTCTTTTTTAACAGGTTACCTTCTAAAATGTGTTCTTTGCAATTAATATCTTGTAAGACTGTGTTAATTTCTATGAAATCCTTGTGTCCATTGCATTTATTAGAGGCGTATAGAAGGTATTATGATTGTTAGTCTCTTGAAATATAATGAAATGTTTCTGCTTGTCTGGAAGACTGCAGTTGGAACCTTGAGTGTACTAGGTACAGGGGGTAACGTGTGCCTTGCCCAGTATATTCTTAGACAGCCAGGAATCTTCTTTCTTGAACCCAGCTAGAGAATAATGACATGACAATATTCATGCATGCTGTCTGGAAACAGCTAAGAGATGGCGTTGCTTGCTATGTATATCTTAAGCTTAGTGTTGCTGGGGATGCTCTAATTAGATGCCTACATGATAATTTGTGTGTGTAAGCAAAAAAAAAAACAACCCCAAACTTGTTTGGGGAGACATCATGGAAGTGGGGAGGGAGTTTGTAGGGATTTTGTAGGGAGTATTGGAAATCATAACTTTAAATTCTGTCCAGGATTTTCAGCACTGGCCCGAGAACTCAGTTGTTTGGTTCTCAAAATTTCAAAGTGGCAGAAAATAAGGATCGCACACAAAACATTGCACATTGATCAGGCACTTGACATTTTAGTTCATTGAGGGGAATGGGGGGGAATGACATGACACAGGAATAAGTGTTTGAGAAAGCAGTTATGAAGCAAATACTTCAGTTGTTTAGAGGTTGCCAGATTTAAATCTTGTTGAAATCCAGTACAAATAACTGTAGCAGGTTTAAAATAGGAATGCTTTAGCAGATGTTGCAGGTGTTCAGAAGACCTGGCTTTGGATTAATGAATAGGTTACCCTCTGTCAGCTATGCCATGGCAATTATCCGTGCCTGCACTCTTCAAATAAATACAAGGTTATTCAAATAAGCGTAGCTCTTTTTCATGGGTGACCAAATTAATCCCAATATCTCAAATGCAATGTAGGCTGAAAGGATGCATATAGATGACCCCTGTGGGTCAGATAATGTTGGAAAAGTGCTCGTGAGTCTGAGCCCTGTTTGCCTTGTGGGCAAGCAAAATCTGTAGGTTAATATCAAGATCTCTTAGATTTCTTGCTGACTTGAATACTTGGCTAGATTTGTTTTAAAATTATTTTTTCAAAGTATATTTGGCTTAAGAATTGTTGAAAACAAGCTATTTTTGTCACTTGTCAGAGACTTATGAAAAGAATAGCTATAGTTATTTCTTTTATTTGGTGGGACTGAAGGGTTAAAATTTGATCTCTCTGTGCTGAGTCTGTTTTGGAGTCCTAATAATGGATAAGTGAAAATGAGGCTGAAGACTTGAAGGTGATCTGAGAGAGCTTAGAGGAGACAAGATACAAGGTAGTTCTGTAATTGACAGTGGTAAAGACAGCCTAAATCTTCAAATTATTTTCATAGATAGTATTTATAACTTGATGAGGGGGAAAAATTAGTAGCAGATAATAAAGTGAAGGGAAAGAGAGTGATTAAAAATCTAGTTGCCATTTTAATGTAAAATGTATTTCATTTCTGTAAGTAGTTTGAAGGAAACTGCTTCATTAAAAATGTGTATTTTTATTTGATTAAGTGGAATTTCAGCCTGTCAAATCACTGCAATTTCTAAAGCTTCTATACGTTCTAAGGATTAATTGAATTACAGATAGCTAAATATTTTTTTTCTGCGTGTTCCTACACTGGTCTGAGGAAGGTCTGCCTAAAATTTCTTGCCAGTTATGTTTATCATGGTTTTTCTCAGATGAGGATATTTTTGATATCTTCTTGAAAACTACAGTAATGCCTGCCAGCACTCCCAAAAAAGAAAATATTAATTATCTGTAATTAGATGGATTAGATAATTTTTTGTAGCTTTATGTAATGTGGTCCTATATTAAAAACTAAGTAAAGATTTTTGTCACTATTTTCAGCTCTTTCTTTTTTCCCCTCCCTAGCAAAGAGTGGGGGGAAAAAGCAAAACTAAAATACTTCTCACTGGAAAGTCCTGCATGCCGTCTGTCAAAGTAGTTGTGAATATTTTACCAGTTCAGGTATCAGTGATGATTTTGCTCATCCTTATTACAAAATCAAACTGTATTGAGTGTGGGGGACTAAATAAGAAATCTTGCAAGGCTTTCTATATGACTTTCAGAAAGGCAAACACCCACAAAGTTGACATCACTGACAGGAAAGCACTGCCTTACTTCTGTGCCTCGTTTTTTCTTCTGTTACAGTAGGCTTAATTATAACAGCTGATGACAGTTATTTTCTTTCTTTGTAAGAAAGAAAAAGATTTTCTGCTTAACTATTGCAGGTGAGCCGTTAATTCTATACATTTTTATTTACTTACTGCTTTTCTGGTCTTCTTGCCTATCTTGGGCTAGGTTTAGGCAACCATCTTAAAAGTCTGTTCACTAACATGTGCTTTGTGTTCATCCTGACATTTTAGGATTTATTGAAATCTGTCAATAAGGACAGGTTATCTAAAATTATTTGCAAAACAATGAAGTTATTTGACAAGCTGAGTGGGTTTTGTTTTATTTTTGTGAAATATTGAAACAAATTTCCAACACTGCTCTCAGAAGATTTTTTTTTAATTGTGCACTTCAAAACTGCAGTTTAACTTCTGTGGAAACTGAAATACATGTGCCCCGTATTAATGGTGTATGCTTTACTGTGAGGACTTTCTCATTGGGACTTCTGTGGTAACACAGGGTATATTATACTAGACCCCTTTTGCTGAGGGTTACTGAGCAGACTGTTGAGCTCACAAATGTTTTTGGAGATTATGTGGTATGCTTGTATCTGTCCAGATGTTGTGTCTTACAAGCTACTGCCTGAGGTGTTGCTGCCCTTTTGTAATTGGTAGGGAATGTGGCTTTCTTCTGGAATTAGAGAAGTTGAGCTGCCCTGGTATACTCTCTTTTAAAATCAGAACACTTTGTATTCAGTCCAACCATTTGGACTTTTGGAGGTATTTGAGGGATTTGCCGAAACAATTGGGAATAGGAGGTGAGTCAAAGCTCCAAGGTTAAAAGCATACAGAAGATGGTATGAATGTGCCTTTTCTTGTTGATGCAGAGATCTGAAAAGTTAACGCTTAGTTATCTTCAGTAGTGTATGTGTTGAAACATAGCAATGCTTGTATCTCAAAATACAAAAGTAGACTTATGTTTCAGTATAAAATACTGTGACTTATAACTGCATAATACAAAACTTAGTATATGTTTTGTTTCCAGTTTAGTTCCCAAAACTGTTTTCTTCAGATAGCCCAAAAAACGTGTTTGGAGAATGGTGGTGGTAATTTTTTATGTTTGTCTAGAAAAACAAAGTAGATGTGATAGTCTGCTGAAACCTTTGGTACTCAAAATAAGATTATACTGTACTAATTAAAGAACTCTCTTTGTTAGAACATATGTTTGATATTCCTGTTGCACATTCTTTGTGAAGTGGTAAAATACGGAAGATACGCTGCTGTCTGTTTAATGAAGGTGTTGTCTGTACAAAGATCAAGAACGGTTCGCTTGATGCTTATGGCAATTTAGTTGTGTTTCAGGTTACTAAGTCCTGGATTTCACTACACGTTGTCAGATGTTATCTGGCTAGTGCCTGAAAACTTACTGTAGAAGTTAACGTACAGTACTTTGGTTAAAAGACTGTATAATAATTAAAGAAAATGAAATAATATTGAACAGGATCAATTTAAGACCTTTAAAATCTTGACAAATAGTGTGTATTTAATAGATGCTTGAGAAGTTGAGGAAGTGATTTTTCATGTATGAAAACACAAATATAGAAACTTCGGACAGTGAAGTCAAATTGGTTAGTTCAACTTTCTTCTTTTATTCTTGTGCCTGTAGACAATAGCTGAAGCTTCAGCATTTCAGGAAATACTTCTGTTCGTCCTGCAAAAAGATTCATTGCTGATATATGGGGGAGGCAGAACTTGTGCAGAACCTGCATTTTGGGCTTTAGTATCAGGACACAGCAGTTCACAGGTGGGAGTACTTAGGTATCTGATTATTCAAAGTCTCTTGTTAGTCTTGAGTTTGACATACTACAAATTCAGGGTATCCAAGATTCAATTATGTACTGCTTTCAAAAAGAAAAATCTATATCCTTATAATCAAGTGGAGTACATATCTTGAAGAAAAGAAGAAAACATCTTGAACACTATATACTCAGAAACATTGAAAATAGAATGAAGTTCTTCCAAACACTTTGGAAATCTTACGCAAGTCCTTAGATGTGAGAAGATGCCCAGTAATCTTCATGTTTGCTTCTAGTCTGACTCTTCCGTCTTCCCTTTAACTCATATTAGAAGATGGAACTCATACTAAATAAGGCATTGGAAATACCACTTTTTGTTTGCTACCCTGAGGATCAGATATAAAGCATTTGAACAGGTTTTCTTGAGATAAGATGGGATGTCAAGCTGTATCACCTAGCTAGAGGTGACTGCCTGTTTACCTGGATATATACCATGGAGAATTCAAGATTTAATTCATTTGGATTTGATTTCTCAGTCTAATTTATACTGTAGTATTTTTTTTGTTGTTGTTCTATATCCTTGCTGTTGTGAATTAAACTCAGAAGGACTCACTCTGGGGAAGCCAGTTACTGCTGCCCTCTGTCACAAAAGGTGGCATAGACATCTGCTGTTCAGCAGCTGCCTTGCCACCTCACAACTTAGCATGTTAAGGATACCAAGATTGGCAAATAGTTTATTACCACGCACTGTGCTGCAAAACTGTCATAGTTTGGCTTCTAGTTAAGAGCTCAGATCTCACAGAAGATGAAGGAACTTAAAAGCAAGCTGAGGTGGAAGCTGGAGTTGGAAACAACAACTACTGTGTTTTTCCCAAGTCAGAATCCTTAATATTCTGTATAAGGTGGAAGTGGCCTGTCTGGCCAGGTTGATATATTGTCTACTGCAGTTAGTGTGTTTTCTGTTTTAAAAAACAAACTCAAAACCACCCTCTCCTCAAAACCCCACCTTGTCATGTAAAACTATAGTGTTCAAGGGGTCCAAATAAACATGAAGCAGTGCTTGTCTAAAGGGGGTGTGCGGAGGATCAAGGAAATCGGTGCAGAACCTTAAGAGTTACTGATTTCTGTGATTTCAGCTAACCTTACTGGCTGCTGGCTTTGTTGAGCAGACTTTGCTTTTTTGACTTCACTTTGCACATATTTTTTTCCCTAAAATAGATCAGATTATCTTCTTGTGTTTTAATTTTTGTCTGTCTTAGTTAATTCCCACCCTGGCTTCTAAGCCTAGTAGTACTTTACTTGTTTTCTTTTTATTGTATTTTCTTATTTATTTCAATTACCTAACCAGACGCATGCTATCTAGAGGAATACAACTGCTACTTAAGGACTAATGCCAGAAGTTTTAAGAGGGTTAATGCAGTGCTATGGAAAGAAGAACGTCCAAGGGTGAAAGCAAGTATTTCCTGTTGTACCTTTGTGCTTGCTGTTGTGATACTGTCCCTGGGTTGTACTTGAAGTTTACCTTTTGTATCAGCATTAAGCATTGTCGCATTGTCTGTTCCCAAACACTGATTCTCAGTCTAATGGCCTCAAGGCCTCCTGCATTACTCTACTTTTCAGTCTGTCAGCCTTGCTTTTCTTGTTCCTGTTCTTCTGTACCTTCACTTATTTTGTATCAACAGTACATATCAAAATACAACAATTGCTGGGAGAAATCAGTGAGCTACTAGAGGGTGTAAATCATTGCTATCAAAACTAATGGAACTGCTTGCACATTGATTTAAGATGGGTTATGTTGATTGAAGGGCTAGAGAACAAAGTACTGCTCAGTTTATTTTGGGTGAAGATTAGAGAAGTCATGCCATATTTTAATCTCTACTGAGTATTCTTTTATCTGCTATATGCATATAATAAGTTTTGTTGATTTTTAAGGTCCACTGAAATACGTTTTATCTTCATATTGGTGTTGGAAAGCAGTTATTTCATGGTGTAGCTTAACTTCTTTCTAACAGTGGTCTGTTAATCTCTTACTGAAAGTCAGTGTGCTGTTTGAACACCTAAATTCTTATTTCAATGAAATAAATGTATTTGTATTAATTAGCTGAACCCTGCGTAAGATCTTTAACACTGTTTTAAAGAATGAGTATTTTTCTTTTACATGATCTCTGAGGCTGTTTTGTACAGTCTGTGTAACAGGCACAAAGAGAGCAGGCGGTTTGTTTAAATGTCTTAACTACCATATTTTCATTGAGGCAGGATGTGATAGTAGTTATAGTCAGAAGGTAGTTATCAAGTCTTGTCCAGCCTGTCTCTAAGATAGGGTACCTTTGTTGCTTCTATTGGATTTTTATATTATTATTATTTTTATAAAAGCTTAATACAGTAAAGCTTGCTTACTTTCTCAGTGTCATTCTAAGTTAGAGCAGAAAGATGAAACCATGTTACTGAAGTCTCTTTCAGGATTTGATCCTAACCATCAAAGGCATTTTGGCTGGAACTCTTGATCCATACGGTAAAGCACAATTCAGGTTTGATAGAATATAATTTATCTTACTGCTTCTGGAAACACAATGTGTTTTTCATTAGTGTTTTGAGGGGCCTTAGTGCAGTGAGACATGTAAACATGTGAGTATCTCAAAGTCATGCATGGATGAGGGGGATGCTTTTCAGAAGCAAAATCGCCCATAGAAGACCAACTTGTATCTGTAAATGTCTCCCTTAGCTCAAGAATAAGGGTATGTTGATTTGATTGGCTATTTCTTCTAATTTTAAATGGTTTGACTTTTAAGGATGTAAAAAGTAGTATTGCTAAACGTAGTATTCTGAAAGTTAGTTGTATTTTTTAAAAGGGTGTAAATAGGAAGCAGCTGATTCTCCTTTGACTCAGTTGACTCTTTGCTAGCTGGCATATGTAGAATGAAATGGATGATTCAGCTTCTGTTGATAAAATAGTTGAGCTGAAATTTATGGAAATACAAAATACAATAATAGGAATTTCTACTAATTTTCTGTGCTTATGCATGTACATGGTCTTACTGATCTCTTTAATTGTCTAATTTTGCTGTTTCTGTTTTTTGTATTGCAAATAAGTGATAACATAGGCCATTTCCTCCTCTAATATAATAAATATTGTAGTGAAGGTCTTAATGTACCTACTGATGTCACTGTAATGGTAATATCTGAAACAATACATGATCCTTAACAAGGTTGAGAAGATCATCCCAAAACAGATGTGTTGGCAAACAGAGCTGAGAGAAATATCGTTCAGGCTTTTGGAAAATACTTGTTCTTCTCTTACACTTTAACCCCCAGACAGTGGCAGTTGATCCACCTGATGGATTTTATTGTAATCTTCAGGATTTTGGTAACAGGAGGTGGTATAATTGCCTACCTCTGCGCCAGATTTTGCATCTAGCCATTCATTTGTTTGTGAATTCAGTGCAACGTGATCCAGCCACATGCTGTGCTCTCCTTAGCACCCACTGTGAATTATTTGGCGAGAGCTTGAGCAGAACATCCTCATGATAGAGGAAATACATCAATCTTCATGAGGACTTCTTGAACATGTTTAAATCACAGAAAATGAACTGAAAACCTACTGGAAAATTGGTATACCCAAAAGTGACTTCAAAAAAACAATCTTTGGAAGCTTCCTGAGCATTGGTAAGAATTGTATTTTTTAATAGGATTGCAGCTTACTTTAGGCATGTTCTTAAATTGTGGATTACAGACTTGTTTTGATACCTGTATAAATGTATTTCTAATGTTGACTTTTACTAAAAAGAAACAAGTATATGTATTTAGGTGTGTAATGTGTTTTCATTTGCTATGATTCTGTCACTGATTTGTCACACTGGGATGTTGTATAAACTGGTCCTCCAACAGCATCCTTCCATTTCTAGCTTTTAGGAGAAAATGTACTATTTATAGCTTGCATTCTGAATTGCCCTAAACCTGCCACCTATAGATTCAGCTGATCTAGATGAGAGATTACAGACTTCCTGAAAAAATAATGTCCTGATAGTGTGGCGTTACTTTAGGTCCCCCGGAGAAGAAATAATGGATTTCTCGTTTTGTTTCTGGGAGGTGTTTTTGCATAATTTTGTTCAACTTCTCTGCAAACACATTGCTATTAAGACTTCACAAGCCAGGCAACAGTTCTATATCTGACTGATTTGTGCTATTGTTTTACCCTTGTTTTTTCTTTTGCCTCCTTAACACTTCTAAATCCAAACCATGAAACTGCTTTTGTTATTAGCAGCTTTCCAAATAATTCCTGCTATGCGTGGTTTTTTTTTCCTCTTAAGGTCTTAAGAATGCTAAGATGCTAAAGGACTTATGTCAAAAAATGTATTTCCTCAAGAAATTACAAAAAGTAACTTTAGCACAATTCCAAGGGGATATAAATAGTTACTGTGATTTAAAAATAAAAAAAAAATTTGGAAGGAACAATGTTATCTGGACAAATGGCATAAAGCCTAGTTGATTCATATTAGCGGGCCTGAGAAAGTAACTAAAACCTTTTTGATCTGTCTCTTCCAGTTAAAGTGTGAAGTGGTTTGGTTTTTTTAGCCTAGTAAGACCTAGTTTTTGTTTCTGCAGCTCATAAACAGTTGTGTGTTACCAAGCAGGTGTTTGGATCCAGCAATACGTTACATATTGTTACCTTTGTAACTGCTTCTCTGTTCATGGCAATAATTAATTTTAAATAGTGAGAAATATGGTATGTGTCAATGGTGTTAGTAATAAAGTAGGACTGTGATTTCCCTATTGTCCATGTGCTCTGCCCTGTTCAGGTAAACAGAGATTCTGGTCAGTTTACAAATGAAGTGAAAATGCCAGTAAAAACTGGAGGTTAATGATAAAAGAGTTGAAGGAAACAATGAAATGTGACAATTGAAGTAAGAAATAACTGTTCAGTTACTGTAAGGCTCTGCAGATAGAAGCATCTAGTCATAAATGCTTAGTCATTTCTGTGTTGGTTAATTAATTGTAATAAATTCTCCTTCGATGCTGCCTGGGTTTTGTTTTTCAGTCTGAAGGGACATGTCAAGTAGTACGTGACAACAAAATTGCTTGGGTTTGGATAAGGGGATACTTTATTAAGTGACAACTTTCAGTAACTTATTTTTCTGATAAATGTAGATAGAAATTTATGTACAAGAAGGTTCTAAGTTTTTCCTGACTTACTGTGGGTTTTGTTTTTTTCTTTAAATGTAAGATCGGGAAAGAAGACAGCCAAAAACCATCACTGGCCACTTTGATAAAATTGATGCAGTTTATCGATAGATGTGTTGCTCTTCAGAAGGAGTAACTGCATATAGATAATTTTGAACAAAGGAATAAAAACTAGAGTATCAGCTTTTGACAGTTTAATAAATAAAACTTGCTGAAAACGGATACTAAATATCAGTAATTTTTGTTCTGAAAATAAGGGGTTTTTTAAAATAATGCACATAGCTTGCAGATGCATTTAGAAAGGATTAATGAAGTGACCTGTGACAGTCCAGATTTTTATGCTTAAATATTGCATCAGTATGATTTTTTTTTTTTAAAATGTAGGTCATGGGATTAACATCAGGAAATGTGAGTATTTTGGCAACATAGGGATGCTGTCTTCCATGAAGACAGCTTGAGTTTGTTCACTGTTGGTGGCAGAAGGAGATGGGCCACTTCACTACAGAGCTGTTTATTGCAAGCATGTGTCCCTGCCATGATCCTAAGCATTGTTGTCTGCTGATTAGTATTCTATTTTCGGAAAGTGGTAAACTATTCAAAAGGTTTATTTTCAAATACTTGTTAAACATAGGGAGTGATGAGTCCTCAGGTCTTACAAAATCTAGGCATGCGAGCAAATCTGATGGATTATGCAAAGCACATACAGCTAGAGTTTGGTGATTTTCAGTAGATGTTGTGTTGCTTTACTGTGTGGTAATAACCTCTGGCACATTGAGGAATTTGCATGTAGAAGTTAACTTTTTTTGTGAATTATTCTTATTCTGTAACATTTTTTGAGGAGACAAAAATGCAGTGTTTCTTTGAGACAGTAATTCAAATTTGGAACTTTGAATGCGAAACTCTTATTGAATTTGGGCTTTGCAGGGTTTCTAGGTTTGTTGATATCTGGCTTCATCCCTGAATTTTCTGAAAGAAAAACTTAATTTTTCTTTTTCTTTTTTTCTGAGTACTAGCAGCTGGGTGGGGTTTCTGGGTTTCTGAAATGCTAAAACTGCTGTTCTCACTGCTTAGTTGAAGGCAGTTTGATGGAAGGCCATGTTGGCTGGTCAGAAGCTGTTTCATGTAGATCACTGTTGTATGTGCTGTTTTGTGTGAATAAGGTTACAGAATGAAGGAATGTAGCCAGAACTTTGGAAGGATCCTAGAACTGACCTTTATTCTTTAGCCAGCAATTTTCCTGTGCTCTGTGCAGCTATGAGAACATTATTTTCCTAATGCAGTCTTCTAGATACGTCAAGCAGAGTAGAAAAAGTGCACAAATTTCTTCAGGAGGAAAGCATTTCCAGATTTCTACTACTAGAGATGAGGGGAGGTGGGGAAGGATGTCACTTGTAATCTTAAAGATCATAGCTCCTAATAGGGCTGCAACTTTATACTATTAAGTCACAAGCAGAGCTTGAATGTATTTTCCTCAAAATTTTGTGCATAGGAAGCAGGTGAAGCACTTCATTTACCAGAAAAACTTGTCTTTCGACAGTGCAAACACAACAAAATTAATTTTTTAAAATCTTGCCTTACCAGGTATTCTGCAGGGTTTTTTTATGCACAAAATCTCTTAAGCGTTTATATTAGTGACCCTTGTAGAAAGCTGCCTAGTTAAAATGGGACCTGTAATTCAAGAATTGAGCTATATGCAATAAATGAGGCATTTGTGAAATCGGTTCATTCAGTTACAGGTATTTTTAGCTTGTGCAATTATTATTTTGTACTTGCACGTTATATTGAACATGAGAATTTGTTAGTTCTTTAACCAGCTAATGTAACTGTTGCATAATAAGCATTAACACTCACCAACCTGGCATTTGCTTGTTTTGTGTGTACTTCACACTAATATATGGAAAAATGTCTACTGAGCACAATGACTGCTTCAGCTGGAAACTTGGCAATTCTTCAATGTGAGAAGAAGCCAATACCTCCCACAGAAATGGTCCAGCCATGCTAGCCTTCGACTACAGAAGTGTTTTCAGTAAGTTTTTGAAGAACTTGCACAATCTAGCATTGTCCCTACTAGGGCAGTCTGGTTTGCAAACCTGTTAGTAAGGTATGGCTTGCTTTTCAAAGCTTGTGTGCTTGGAAATTATAGACACAGCAGATGATTCCCAGAAAGAAGGCATCAAATAAATGAGAAAGGGTTGCATCCGTTCAGTTGAGCATATTTAGATTTATGAATTTGTAATTACTGTTTTATACTTATATAGGCTGTCCTTCAAAGCTGCTGTTGTAGGAGGTGACAGCAAAGACTAGGCTTTCTGGAATACAGGTTTGTACTCAGCAAGAAAAGTCTCAACTAGAATTAACTCTTGGAGGAACACATACATATGCAGATATCAAAACATCCTTCAATTTTCTAGCTGTCTGATAAAAGTGTTTATGTTGGTAGTTAGGACCAAGCCATCAAACTGAGGATAGGTGGTTGTTTTTTTTGTGTCCAGAATCGTCTTGAAACATAGCTTTAAATTTCAGACTTCTAATTACTGTTGCCTGGTGGCATAACTGGAATTTCATGTTGTTGGCAGTGATTTGGAAAGGTCGTGTAATCTCTTAGGCATCAAGATACTGTTCTGTGATAATAATCAGCTATGTAGACTGTAAGAAATAATTTTGATAAACTAACTTGCAATTCCCAGTTTCACAGACATTGTCCCTACTGTGCAGTTGATACATTATAGTGGTGGTGAGTGTTGGGTACCTGAACAGAAGCATCTGCATGCTAAATTAGTAACTGCCTGCCTACATACAGCTGTCCTTCCTGGGTGTAGGATGCATCCCGTTCAGATGGGTGCATGTTGATAAGGAAGATATACCAGCACAGCAGAGTAGCTTAATTTGAAATTGTTGTTTTACCTAATAGTAATATTGATGTTTGCAAGTAGGTTTTTGGTTTTGTCTTTTTTTCCCCCTCCGGTGAAATCATCTCAGGTTGAGTGCCTTGCATAAAACAACCTTATGTGCCATTCTTGCAGGAGGATGTGTTATGCAAGAAATTTTTAAGATTCAAGGGGTGTAATGGTCATGGAAACTAGGTTTACTAGTGTTGAGATCTGTTTTAAACTACATTGATAAAGCCACGCGACATACACTTCCATACAGAAGACTGCACATTGATAAAATCCCCCTCTGAGCCTTCTTCAGGCTGAACATGTCTCTCAGCCTCTCCTCATATGAGAGACGCTCCAGTCCCTTCATCATCTTCATGGCCCTTTGCTGGACTGTCTCCAGTAGCTCCATGTCTCTCCTGTACTGGGGAGCCCGGAACTGGACACAGTATTTCAGGTGTGGCCTCACCAGTGCTAAGGCAAGGATCACCTCCCTTGACCTGCTGGCAGTGCTTTTCCCAACGCAGCGCTGGATGGTGTTGGCTGTCTTTGCCACGAGGAAGCGTTGGTGGCTCATGTCCAGCTTGCAGTCACCCAGGAGCCTCAAAACGTGAAGTGGTGCGCCTCTCATGGGGACTGGTTTGGGGTGGGATCTCTCCTGCAGCTGCACTGGAGATCTCGCTGCTAAAGAGGAGTTGGTGTCGCCTGTGCTCTGTCCGTGTCCCTACCCTACAGCAGGGGCAGCTGCATACAAGGCTTGGCCAAACCTTGTGCCAGGGGCTGAGCCAAACCCTGGGTGGGGAGGTATCTTGTCTGATGTGCCATGTCATGCATGGCCTCATGTTGGGTTGTGTGTGACTTGGTGGTGTGTTTTCAGAAGCTGGAATGCTTTTGCTGCAGTTCAAATATTGGCCTTGGCATCTAGTCAATGCATGTGTAAAGCAGTCTCAAGAAGGTGTGCAGGTGGAATTAACATCCAGAATATTTGGGTTTTAAGTCTCTCATTGAATCCATAGGTCAAGAAGAAAAACATGTTTATGCAGCTAATGGCTTTGGAGAGGGCTACAGTGAATGTATTTAATCTTCTTAGGAAGTTGCTTAACTTTGGAGGCTTGTTCAGATTTGCGATGATGTTACAGTAAAATACTTCCAAATGCTTTCCCTACTTTTCAAAGTCCCTTTTCTTCCTTTCTTCCCTCTTTTCTTCCCTCCTTTCCCCAACCTTATGAAAAAAGTTGTAGTCTCTTCTGCAGAAGAGTCTTCTTCATGTGAAGACTTGTATTCTGGTGGATGTTGGAGCTCAGAGAAATTTTTAGGCTCCTTTGTCACCTCAGTGTAACTACAATATCCTTAAAGGAAAAAGAATATTAGACTGACAGCAGTTAGTGAGTACCTGTAGTAGGGAAGCTTTACACAGAAAGAGTGATGCTTTTGCCTTCTGGAGTTACTCTTGGTTTTGAGTCCAAACTAGTGTGCTGCTTTATGTGGAGAAGAAGGCTGTGGGAACATGGGGACGCCAACCATGTGCAGGGCTGGCTGGCCTCCAGGGGCTTTGGTATAATGGTTTAACCACTTGAACTATGCTTAAAGTATTCTGTGGTACTTTTTGTTCTCGCCTGTTTTAGAAACCCCAGTTCTTGATGTTGAGACCCTCAAGTTCTCAGCTAGGCAGGGTTATAAGGGCTGATTAAGGCAGAGTGTATGAAGGTTGTTACAAGAACTCTTTCTTTGCTGAACCAGTACTGTGGTGCCATGAATGAGTTGGCCTGTAATTTTCTTGTTGCTTTTACCAGGCTACATTTTAGCTAAAAAGGGAAGCTTGTGGCAATGCAGATCTTTTTTCTTAAGTAGCTTGTCTACTTTTCTTCTTAAATGAGCTCTGTTTTTCGTGTAGAATTGAAAATATCTCAGTTGCCAGGATTGCATTTTGCAGGCATCGCAGGATGCTTTCAGCATACCGAACTGAAAACTTAACCTTGTTTGAAAAATATACTAAACTTTATGGAAAAATTTGCTGTTATGCTTCCTTACTCTTCTTGCAGGCTGGTTAAAGTAGCTTTTTTTTTTTTTGTTTTTGTTTTTCTTTTTTGCAGAAGGCATATGAAATCTGCAACACCTCTCCTGCATTAATGAGGGTGCAGCACAGGACAATAATGGTGTGTGTTTTGGCCTTTGCTATTGTGTATTCTGTGTGCTGTTAGTGTTCCGGCATAATTTTACTTGTTTACATTTCAGGTAATTCTTTCAGAATTTCATTAGACTTCATTATCTCTGCAGTGGGGGCAAATTTTTCTGTAAAGACTTCTGAAAGTTTGAATATAGTTGATCTTTTTTCAGAACTTAAAATGGTCATGTCATGTGTTTGTGTCTTGGGGGGNTTGGGGGGGGGGGGAATGGAGTTTGACCTCTAAGTGTGAGTTACTGTTTTATGTCTAAAAGTGTGTTGTTCTGGCAGTAACAAACAAAACTGCTTACACTGTGATGGTTTCATAATCACAGTATTAAACTGTTCATCTATAAATGAGCTTGGATGAGGATGACCCATATCCTAAGTAGCTTAACCTCCATACTAGACACCGAAGTGGCTTGTAAATTTTCCAGCTAATAGTGAACTGTAAAATCAGAAAGACGCATTACATGTAAGCATTTCAGTTAAAGTATATGAAGTTGCAGACTGGCTTTCTGATTTAAGATTATTTTGCTTCAGTACATTCTTGCTTTGTGCTTAGAATAATCTTCCACTGTCTTGATGCATCTGCTTTGAAGATGTACTCGGGTGTCCATGGACATCACCCATAGCCCTTGTCTTGCTGTGTGGTAGAGACAGATTGCAGATGTTTTGAATGTATAAGCGGTTGTCAATGTTTCAAATCTTGGGGTGACCTATAATTATTACTTAGTGGTGCCAGAGGAAAAAATTGTTCCAAAATTTCTTACAAGAAATTTTTTCACCTTGCTACAAAGTCAATTTGTATGTTAAGTCATTTCAGTCCTCCAGACTGCAAGTGTGTGAGTTACTTAATGTGTCAATTTTTACTTTTTAATCTGTTTGGTGATTAGAAGTCGTAACTCTTCTAGAAGAGTGTTGTGCTCTCACTTGAGCTCATTAGGAGGTTTATGTAACTTCTTTTGATAAAATAGATATCTTGATATTTAACTGTGCTTAGAAAGCAAGAATACCTCAGGAATAGTATTGCACAGAAATAATTTCAATGCTTTGAAAATGCAGATTTTGTGGGGGGCACTTCATAGTGCGGTGAAAATTAGTCTTGTATGAGTGAGACTGTTTTTTTACAATCCTAAACCCTCTAGTAGTATGGACTTCTGTATCACTAGGGGAGGAGAATTAATGATCTGAGGATTGCAAGAGTTTTTTGGAAAAAGAATATTAAAAGCTTCTTGACATGAGTGAGTCTTTTGGTTATGTTAGTATTATTAAAGCAATGCCCATTTCTTTCATGAAGACAAGCCGGCTGTTCAAGTTAGCTAACAAAAAATAGTATGTGCTTTGATAGTATTTTAATTTCTGCTAGATTTGTTAAGAAATTGGTGTTATTTTTTCATATTGTACTAATTCCAGTTTTGGTGTGTTGTTTTGTTCTTTTTTCCCAGAATTTACATGTTTGACAGCAGAAGTTGGCTTTCTACTGCAGTGAGAGAAAACGTAAGTAGTGAAATAAGGTAATTTCTTTTTCTAGTGCTTGAGAAACTCATACTATTTTAAAAAAATGGTTAACTTCAGGTTTTCAGCTGTTAATCCCTGCAGGCCTAAAGTATCTGTTTTCTACTTTAACATGTATATTCTTATGTCAACAGGAAGGATTTTAAAATGGCCAGGAAACTTGCTAAATAATAGATGTTAGTGCCTGCCTTCTTTCAGAAATAGAACTGGCAAAGCAGAGGGAGACCATAGATGAAACTGTTTCATCTCAGTGGGGCAGGGAACTGTAATAAATAAAATGATGAGAATAGTTATTCTCTCATGAATGAAAAATTACTTGTCGGCCATGTTTGACAAAAGAAGGCCAAATTTCTTTTGAGCAAAGTGGCTTTTGTCAGAATGTTCTTTTCAATGTGTCAGTATTATTTAAACAGAACCTAAAAGTTTCAGACTTTATATTCTGTGTAATATTAATTATTACTAATATTCTTGGAACAGTGAAACCTTCATTGCCTTCTGGACTAGAACTTTAAATGGTTCTGCCTCTTATGAAGCCCCTTAGGCTGTGAGGAACATACTAGTTAACCATCTGTTGTGTAGAAAGTATTTGCTCAGTTAAATTTGTTACTTTCAATTGCTAGATATTGACCTCTCTTTTCAAAAAGGAAGCAGCAAGTTGTCTCCCATTTCTTTCTCTAAACCTGTCTTCTGAGGTGTTCTCTAATTAGTTACTTTGGTCAACCCTAGTAGACACCTCCAGTGTCCTTTTTTGAAGGAGCAGAAACTGAAACTGAACAGTGTTCCCAGTGTAGAAAAACCATTGCTTTTACTCAGTGGCATATTTTCAGTATTTTCTGTCCTATTTTCTATATAACCTTTTGTTTTAACCATGGCTGGATATTAAGCCAATGTCTTTGAGCTATTCAGTGCATGTTCTACAGGTTGGTTTTTTTCCCTTCAAATAAAGTTTGTATCACAGAAGCTTGTGTGATTTTGTACATTTCTTATGTTGTGTTCCTGTATACCTTTTCTATGATTTCTTACTTCTAAAATTATCTACCTTTTTTTTTCTGGTGATCACTGTGCATGGAGATGTGTGTAATTAAGGATCAGAAGGCACCCCTGAATTTTTTTGTCTTTTATTTTGGATCTTGTAAATAGTAGAGAGAACACCTCAAATTTGTTCCAGAAGCAATTCTGATCTTTCTTACTGTGTTTTCTGTTGAATAAAAGTCAAATAGGAATCGATATATACTTCCGATTAAATAACAAAAAAACCCTCAGCTTTTCAAAGCCAATATGATGACAAAACGCTGGAACTAACAGTGGATTGTGTATAATTCCTTTGTCATTGTGAAAATGTACAAGCTGCTGTGCATGTTGCTAATAGGATTTATGGTATCTAATAGATTAGCACAGCTTCATTTAATCAGATGACCTGCTATGAGACTGTCTGGTAGGCATAACATGAACTCATTATTAAGGCTGTAAAGTTTTGGCTCTGGTTTCTCAAATGATGTGTTTTGCTTTTCTTCTGGCTGTTTCATACATATTGGAGTGATGCATATTAGCAGGAAAGACGTTGAGGGAACAAATATCAGACAGCCTATTAATTTGGGAGAAAGGTGATTTGGCTAACCTTATGAAATTACTGTACTTGGGTAATAACACTAACAATATAACTTTAAACCCTCTGTGTTACCAGACTTTGCATCAGCAGTGGCTTGGTGGGATTACTTTACTCTTTGATAGTAGTAACGTGTAGTAAAAATACCTTGTAGCAAACAAAGTTTGGCCATCAAGGGATAGATAGAAGTTCTAAATATTTGACTTAATGATAGCTGTGATTTCAAATCTGTGTTCTCTTCTTTTAATCTGTAGAGATTAATCACAGGACAGGCTATTTAGGTGAGGATGGAAGACTCCATCCTTTTTTATCTTTTTTTAATAGGAGTGGTGTGAGGAAAATGAAATAACAAAGTATTTAGTAAGCATTGCCTCATTGCTGTTACCAGGTAATTTTAGAGAGGAATCATATTTAATCCAAGAATATATGTTCGGATGAGGTGTATTCAACTCTTCCCATTTCTCTTATAATGTAGGCAAGCGTAAGTCCATATATAAATGTGGTGGTATTAATGATACCTTGGTTTCAGTAACTGGACTTAATTGGATAAGCAGCTTGAGCTCTGGAAGGGACATTAAAGTTGTAACAGTGAAATGAGTGAATTTGAGTTCTTCCCTTAGCCTTTGAATTGTTCTGTCACTATTTTCTGAGTATGACCTTTACCTTTAAATTAGAATTATTATACTGGGATCCTAAGTATATCTCCATTTGCAGGAAGTATGTGGCAGTTTTGTAGATGTCATAAGGCTTTCTATTCAGTTCAAAGATTCTGTGCAGTCATTCAGCGTATAATTAACTGCCTGGACATATATGACTTTCCTTTTACATAGGAATATAGCTCATGTAGCTTAGAGAAAAACAAACTCAGAAGTTGTTCTTTGAGATGAGTGACATGATAAATACTTTTGACATAGCTGAATTGTGAAGTTTTATCATATATGGAAAGTAACAAATCAGGTGAAGCCAATACTTGATTTTCCTATGTGAGGAAGCAGAGGAATAAAGTGATTCTTCTATGGGTAACTCGTAAGAAGAGATTAGACACTTGGGTCATTTGGAGTAGTGAAGAATAGTAAACTACCTTGCAAGTACGCATATTGTTGTCCCTAGCAAGAAGAGAATTATCTGCAAGGTATACTTGTCAACAAGATTAAGGGGAATTAGGCTTAGAGCAGAGACACTTAAGCACTTCAGCCTCTGGGAAGGTCTTGAGTGAGTTCAGCAAAGTGAATGTGTTATTCTTGAGAAGCCTGCCTTCAAGAACACAGTAACATATTCAAAAGAAAGTGAGGTAAGCATGAGTTTGGCTGCTACCTATTTCTTCACAGCTATGGTAATAATTTGGAAAAAAAGAGCATGGAACTTGAGTAGTGACTTTTTGCATGAGGTTTGCTTGATTTAGAAATTTAGTAACTTCTTTCAAAACCCCAGAAATAGAAGCATCATCTGTATCAAGCTTACAGTTTCTTCTAGAAACCTTCTTTTAAAATGGGGTTAAATGCCTTTAGAACACGCTGAGAAACAAAAATATATTTAATGATATTCAATTGGGCTAGTTCGCAATGAGCATAGATCATATATTGAACAGTCTCTTCTTGTTACTTCTGTGTCTGTAATATGAATATGAGAGTGAGAATAGAAAAAAATATTTGTTTTCCCATACATTTTCCTGACCTTACCTGTTGTTCTTGCTCTTTTAAAAATTTATTTTTTTAATGCTAGATACTAGTATGCTCTGCTGACTTACACTATAGCTGAGAAGTACACAAGAGGATGGAACCCTTTTTTTTTCCCCCACGGATCTCATTTCTGCCATAAATCTAATTGCCTAAGACTTAGTGTAAAAGACATAGAAGAATAGCCAAGTTGGTTGGCTGGTTGTCCCATAAATTTTAGTCTGCTTTAGACAACTCCTATATTTCAGTGCCCTTGGCTTCATTAGGGTTTTCGTTTCCTGAGTGTTAGTGAGTTCAGCCATGTTGGCAGGAATTAGAACTTCCTGTTGATGTTGAAACAACAAAGACTACAAAGGGAATGTGGAAATCTGGTTTAAACAATTCCTATGGATGTGGTCAGAAATGTAGTTCGGAGTTTGGTGTTGCTTGGAATGCACAAGGACTAACTTGTAACTCTAAAAGTGTGTCTAACTTCAAGGTATGAACTTACGTGGATATATGACGTTACAGATGGAAAAAACATCAAGGGTTGTATGCATTCAGCTACTAATTGTCATGCAGCGCATATTGAAACAAGTCCTATCTAGCAAGTGACTGAAGGTCAAGATCCATAGAAGCTGCTTTAACAATAGTAGTTGTTGAGTTCCTTGAAGTCCTTGCTGCCTGTGATAATGGAGATGGTATCTTGCACGTAGGTGTACAGGTTTCTGTAGTGTTGGTAAACCATTTTGAAGTTGTTCGTTAAAAGGAAGCTTTCCTTAAAACAGTGAGTGTCTTGATGTGGATTTCACAAATGAAGCATTTTAGGAGCTTAGCTGCACAGTAGGTAGGGCAGGTCATGTATACACGTGTCTGACTAACTGTATGATAAAGTTCATTTAGGAAATGACTCTGAAGGTTGGGTTCCATTAGTGTGTTTAGTTAATTTTTACAGATTGTGAAGGAGTTTGTGTTGTTCTGCCCCTGCATAAAGTGGGACTTGGAAGAGAATGGAGGCAATGTGCTGAGGCAGAGTACTGTCGTGAATTTGATGCGAGAGTTTCTTCTGTAGCAAAAGTATACATATAGTTACTGTGCTAGACCTTTAAAAGTGTAGTGGAGGCTTTATTTGTGTGAAGGCAGACATGTACGTTCTAGTTAAGCTATGACATCCCATCAGCTGGGACTTACATCCTCTCAGCTTCTTACCTGGCTGTATCAAAGTTTCTGCTACTGTGTTCCTGCAGAAGATGCTCAACCCTGTTGGGCTGCTTTGTCTGGCTTTGTCATTTGCAGTAGTGCCCTTCAGTGCATGCTATATTAAACAATAAGGCACAAGCATGAAATAAGCTCGTATGATTTGTTTTAAACTCAACGAACGCAAATAATCCAGAATGAAATTACAGGGTTCAGTTTCTGTAAAGTGAACTTTCTCAATATGACTTTTTTCCTAGGATTAGTGTTCATCTCCTTAGGCCTCTTCCTGTTCCATACCAAGAAGTTTTGTTTCATTTAAATGCGAGACAATTCTATTGTATAGTGCACAGATTCTGGCAGAAATAAATTGGCACTACTTTAAACTGTATGTTACAGGAGAACGTATCTGCTTTGACTGACATTAGATTATTCATTCTATTATATTTTTAAATAAAGCTGCATGTAAATCTTCAATGTAGTTACCTGTAACTCTGCAGCTGGAATTCTCGTGTACTAAATCTTTATCTTAATCCCATCATTGAGTTGCTGTGACCTTGAGCAGAACGCTTAAGTTTTGGATTGTGATTTCTTTCTCTGAAACAGGAATGATACCATCTCTAAAATTCTTTGTACTCTGCCTGTAGAGGTTGATATTTGCTTAGTGGGAAATGGGCTTATATATTAACTTAGAGAATGGCAGAAATAGAACTGGATATCAAAAAGCTAAAAGATCTGAAAATTTGCAGTTTATTCTTAAGAACGGTCTTTCGAGTTTCTTAATTCCTTTAGACAAGAGTAGTGCGTGCTATTTCACAATGTGTGTGAACTACACAGGAGCTGTAGGCAGTGATGACTGCATGCTAAAAACTGTAGAGACCCCCAGCCACAGAGTGTTTTGTCTTAAATGTAGAATGAACAAAACATCTTGAGAACCAAAAGAGCATTCAAAAGAAAAGAAGGTGGTTATAGGATAATAAAACACTCTTGATGGGTTTTGTCTTAACTGGATTTTGGACTAAGCTGAACAAGCAATCTTAAAGGGGCTTAAAGATGACCCTGGAACCTGAAGAGAGAAAGAAGAGACCTAGTTTCACAGTAAAGTGAAAGGGCTTAGAAGTGGTGTGAATGGAGACTTTGAGACGGAGGCTAACTAAAATTCCTTTTCTAAAATATTTTGGGTTTCAGAGAAGAATATAAATTTATAAACAACGGTATGACAAGATCTGAGATCTTTTCCCTGAGGTCCTCTGTTTGGAATACTACCTACTATGAAGAGAGCTCGGAGATAAGCCCGCTTATGTGGGATAGCAATTTTTGGGGAATGTTAAAGCGTTAATAACTCTTTTGAAACTTCTTTTCACAGTGATGTTTGCTCTACTGCTTTAATTTGCCTTCACAGTAAGTTCTCTGTTACTGTGACTGGATAAAAATTTGGAAGTTATCCTCATCTTTCTCCTTGGGAAGGGCTTTACGAAAAAAAACAAAACCTGCATGCTTGCGAAGATAAATAAGCTGATTAAATCTTAACGGAATAATATGTAAAGCTGCCAGCAAAGCATTTGCTTTATTTAATAGTAGAGGGTCAATTCTGGCTAATAAAGTGTTCTAAAAACACACTACCAGTGTTTATTTATAAACTCCAGGTTCTGTATGTAGCATTTGAAAATGAAACCAATTGTCCTGCAATAAAAGATAAACTTCATTAGCATGTTTCTTCAGCATCTTATATTGGTATCAAGCTGCAGAAATTTAAAAACAAAAACTTTAAGAACAGCTGAGTTTTAGGTATGGAATGCTAGTGAAAATGCCAACAATATCTTTCTGGAACGGTGACTTTTAAAGATAAGTTTTGTGCCTAATGGAAAATATCTACATGCTTATTATTGTACTGGAAAACAGTCCAATGGTTGAGGAACTCTGCAGGCAACAGTTGAGGGTGTTCAGTGATAGTTATGTTTTATTGAGCCTCTCTCACTGGCTACAGAATACAGCAGACAGAGGGTTCTGTGTTAGTAACTTGGTGCTTATTGGTGTTAGGAAAATAGAGTCGTAAAGGCGGGAAGTGTCTGTTGGCAGCGGTTTCTCAAACTGTTTCCCTCAACCTAAAATTAAAAAAATAGTAATTTTATTCTGTCAACATGTTAATGTTAGAATCCATTCTGGAAATCTCAGGGAGACATTTTAGCAATTAACAAGTAAATACCTGAACAACGTTTGTGAGTTGAGTGTTCTCCTTTTATCCAGATATCAGAACAACATTTCTCATAACTGCTATGTTACAGACAGCATTCGTAATAGGTCTTTTTACAGCATTTTGCAAGTGCTTGTGTCAGTCAGCAAATACTTAAGGTGCATGCTCTTTCATAGGAGGATTCCTTACTCTATTCTTAAGACCTACAGAGAAGTTCTGACTTTCATGTCTTACATTAGTGTTATCTGCTGGTTCGCTCTTGGGAAATTTGAGCTTATACAAAACTGAATCAGTGTCCTGGTTTCAGCTGGGAAGGAGTTAATTTTCTTTCTAGTGATTGTTGTGAAAGGAATGTCAATAATACCTATTGTTTTTAGTTGTTGCTAAGTGATGTTTACACTATACAAGGACATTTTTCAGCTTCCCATAGAAGCATAGACAAAAGGATGGAATGGCCAATGAAATACTCCATACCATAACCATCATGCCCAGTATATAAATGGGGGTTAGCTGGGGGGCGGGAATCCACCATCACTGGTGGTGCCAATTCTCCACATGGTGAGAGTGACCTGTGTCGTCATTATTATTATTATTGTTATTTTTCCTTTTCTGTTATTGTTTCTATTAAACTGTCTTTATCTCAGCCCAGGAGGTTTTTTCCTCCCTTCCCCCCTTTTTTCTCCCCTCTCTTCCCCCGACCATTCTTGGGGGAGAAGAGGGGTGAGCGAGCGGCTTTGAGGTTGTAGTTGCCAGCTAGGGTTAAATCACAACAATCAGAAAAACACTAATGGAAAAAAAAATCCAAAAAAGAGGCCTGGAGGAAAGGAGTAAGTCCAAATTATATTTTACTAACTGTGGCTGGAAAAAAAACTAAGCACATTTGTGTGTGGTAACATGTTATTCTGAAGAGATTTCAGAAATATTTTTGCTTGTATTGCAGTACTTATAAACTAGTCTGCTTTTTTTCCAAGTGCTGTTTGAGATGGTTGAAAGGACTTGTCTGCTCTACTAATTTCAACCTATGACTTCTACTAATTCTCATTATTATCACCTGTCTTTCAGATTTCTGGTTGTTTCAGAGGTGGCAGTGAAGCACACCTTTAGCACAGGAAAATGAGTGAGCTTGACCAGTTACGCCAGGAGGCTGAGCAACTGAAAAACCAAATCAGAGTACGTATTGTGTTAGTGGGTCTTGAAGCCACAGTACAGATGAGTGGTCATTTGTGTGTCTTGAGGAGAACAGAAATGGTGCATTAAGTTAAATGCTTTCACAATGTCAGTTAATGTTGTGGATATTTAGAAAGGGCAGGCACATGTAACTGCTTTAGGAAATTACTATTTGGTTTTTAATATTGCTTAGAAAATAATAGTCACACCAATAATGCACAAAATGGATTAGATGAAAATGGATCTTTACTGAAGTTTTTCTGAGCCAGACCATAACCAATGTTAAGCTACATCCTGCTTAAAATAAGGTCAGTTATAAGGTTATTCAGGGATTTGTCCAGTTAGGTCTTGAAAACCTCCAAGGACGGAGACTGCACAGCCTGTCTGGACAAGCAGTTCTGTTGCTTCACTGTCTTCATGGTGAAAATCATGTTACTTTTCTCACAAAAGAAGAAAATTTTGAAGTTAAATGCTTAATGTGTTTTGACAGCAGACAGCATAGTATGTTCATGCTGCAGTTAGGGTGGGTGCTCTCTGGATGACAAGCAGAAATGCTTTCTGAACCTTGTTTTGAGGGTGCTTGATCAACTTGACAAAACAGAGAATTGAGCATAAGAAATATACAGAACTACTTCCAATTTCTCTAACTTTCTTCTGTTGCAGGATGCTAGGAAAGCATGTGCGGATGCCACCCTGGCTCAGGTAAGCATTTAAGAGTTCAACAAGAATTATGAAAACTTGTCTCCTTTACAAAAAGAAAATACGGTGTAAGAAAAGTGCATGTGAATCTCTTTTTGCCTCCTTTATCAATTTTTTTGTTTTGCCTCTAGGTGGTTTATTCCAGAAATAAGTACATTGTTTATGTTTGTCCAGTTTCTGAGAGTGGTAGCCTTGAGCAATAGTTTCTTTAAGAAGTGACTCAGGGCACATCTCTACTGCTCAATGGGAAATAATGCAGGGGAGCCCCATTGTTCTGCTACAGATATGGTAGTGGTACAGCTGTGTTACTGTGATAATCTGAGCCATAAAACCTGCTGAGGTTAACCTACTTACTAATTTCCACATGATGCTGCACTTATGTCTGAACTCCTTCTGAACCTGAGCTAATACCTTTGCATCTTGCTGTACTGTCACATTTTGATCCTATTGGCTTGGCTTCAGCCAACATTAACTTGGTGAAAGGGAAATCTGTACTCTGTAGTACATTTCATGGAGATATAGTGGGGGTTTTCCTAGAAATCTGGTAGGAATTTAGACTGAAACAGATTATTATGGCATTGGAAGAGGTGGAAAGCCTTTGCTTTTTTTTTTTTCCCCCAAGGTATATCATGAATCAGTTTACTCTTGTCACTTACTTCAGTCCATTTGTTTGAATGTTGACTATTAATCCTGTGTGTCTGATGTAAGATAGATGGTACAGAAGTGATTGATGTCAGTTTTTTAGCTTAAAATGTCACTAAAATATCAAGTGAACAAAGTAATACCAATATTTATTTGAGTGTACGTATCTTGTCATTTCATTTTATGTGAGGCACAATGTTGATTATTTTCCAGGGTGACAGTATGGAAAAGAAAAAAAAAGTTTCAGTATTAGTTAATACAAGAGATGTCCACCATGAAAGGAGCTTTATGTCAGGGAAACTTTCTTATCTGTTCATCTGAGTCCTAAGCTGTGTTGATAGCCTTTGAAAAGAAGCAAAGATCTTTGCTCAAATGCACTTGCTAAAGAATTTTGTAACATTGAGACATAAGAAATATGCAGACATTATCCATAAAATAAACTTACAAAATCTTGGATTTTTTTGTGATGTGCACTGCTTACAGTACGGGAAATGTGTTGGGCTGTTTTATTGTTGTGGTTTTTTTTGGTTTTTTTTTTTTTTTTTTTAAATTGGTACTTCTCTCCAGACTAGAGGACTTACTTATATTATATTTAATAGTTTAAGGACAGCTAAACTGACTACTTCCTCACTTTGCTATTCGCTTATTCCAGAGACTACTTTTATCTTCAAGAAGTTAAATACATTTGGAATACTGTGAATTTAATAATCCTGTACTTGAAAGGGAAGGCCGTTTGAATCTGAAAGAGTAATTCATCCTCTAAAAGTGAAGACACATTTAAAGTCTGATATATCTCCCCACACCCACCCTTCTGGAAAAAAAAAAATGTTAGACTACCACATTTATCTATATAGGAGTAGAAAACCCAGATCAAAGGTCTGAAATCCTAGAAGTCTAAGAAGATATGACCTAAACAGAGTAATTTCTGAGAGTCTTTATAAATGCAATAGAGAGGCTGCTTTCTTCATTTCATAAAGATGTACTACATAAAAATTGCCTAATCAAAAGTTACATCATTTAAATAACTCAGTCAATATTCAAAATGTGGGACTTTGGTCTGCATTGGACTGCTCATTTAAATGTAATTGTTTAGAATGTATTACTTGTGGAACTGTGGAGTGAAAAATTTAGTGTATGACACCATTCCTGTTTCAGATCACAGCCAATATTGACCCAGTGGGGAGAATCCAAATGCGCACTAGAAGAACACTCCGGGGACACCTCGCTAAAATTTATGCAATGCACTGGGGGACTGATTCCAGGTGGGTGCTAGCGATACAAAATCAGATCATGTGGCTTCACTGTTCTTTGGAAAGTTGAGTGCATAGGGCTGTTATTTCTCCTGTTCCTACCATTAAGAACCACTAATTCCAAGAGAACTCAGACAACCAAGAAAATTCAGAAACACTTAATATCACTTTTTTCTTTAACGTCTGTGTTTTTGTCATCCAAATCTAAATTTGGTGCCAAAAATACTAGTCTTCACAACTCTACTTTTCAGGCAAGTAGATGGTACCACATAAATTCTGAGGAACTGTGGAGACTTGAGTAGATTTCATTATCAGTTGTCTGTTTTCCTTAAATGCTTCCTGTTAACTACTGCTGTTCAGTTAGAGACAAACTAAATGGTACTAGTATCAGCTGCTTTCATTCTCTTTTCTTTACAAGAATTTTACAGCAACTAATGGCAGCAATTTTTCAAACTTCGGTTAAAAGAATATGTTGCTGTTTCCTCTCAGGAACAGATTAAAAAAAAATTCCTCTTAGGAATTTTTAAGTTATAACTAAAGAGTTTCTAAGTGACAGCTAACCTCTTTCTACTCAGAGTTTTTCAAAGGAAGCTTGATGTTGTTAAAGTTACCTTCTTACCAAATTTGTGTAAATAAGCTGTGCCTTATGAAACAACTGCATGAACTCTTGTGTGTATGCATGCAGTAAGTACACTAAAGCAAAATAGCCAAGTGCTTAACAAAGAAGGCAGTATGCATCATGAAGATGACGTGTTACACTTTTAGTTTCTCAGTTGCTTAGTACTTAAAAATTAGAATGAACACAATTGTTACTTTGAGTTAAATGTTAGTGTTTTGCACCTCAGTTTTCTGCATCTGTGAAAGAAGCTTATTTCTCACAGATACGTAGACTTCATTGCTTCAGGCATCTCTTTGGCATATAGCTTATTTAAAAGATGGGGATTCAATTTCTTGTTTGGCAAAAGTGTTTCAAGATAGCTCTAAAATATAACCTAGAGCAAAAAACAATTAATGCAAAGAGACTGCAGTACTTCGATGATTGCATTGTATTGTTCAGCTTGGAAATGGTCAGAAGACGATGCGCAGAACAAATTTGAATACTGTATCAAGGTATTTTATCCAAAATAACTTAGAAAATGTGGAGACAGTACAGATTTTTCATGTCAGTGTACCTGATCTAGCTTTAAACCCATCAAAAGAGAGCTCTGAACAATGAATTAGGTGCATCATGTTTCGAACGTGATTGCTGGGTGGGCGCTTGAGGTCGTGTTGATTTAGAGTAACAACGTTCCTAATGCTGCCCTTTCCATTAGTGATAGCTTTGCTGCATTTCATTTTTGTTTCCATTGCATTTCGGTGCTGACATTCGTTCAGAGTTTTTGAACATATTAGAACTTAAATTCCTGTTTCAAAAATAGGAAAAAGGAAAACATCTGAAGCCTGTGTGAAGAACACAGAAGCACTGATTTGATGCAAGTTTTCTCCCTCAGTTTTCAAGACTGAGATGTTAGTTACATGGCTACAGGTTTTTTTGAAGTCAGAATGTGTTAACATGTAGGTGTTCCATCACACATTTACATAATATTTAGCATTGAAATTGAGTACTTGCAGAATTATTTTTATAGTGAACTGAACTGGGTAATGCCGCACTGTACTTAAATGGTTTCAAGTACTCTGTCCTTGATAGTGGAGACAAATGCCATCACAAGGATGTTCATCAAAGATGTTCCTTCTTGTCTTCCTGCAATTATTGTGTTTACCTCCTGTTTCCTCTCTAGGCTTCTAGTTAGTGCCTCCCAGGATGGCAAACTTATAATTTGGGACAGCTATACTACAAACAAGGTAAGACTAACTGATGTGTTGCTGTGTGATTTGATTGTAAATACAAAGGCAGGAAATGTTACCTGTCGTGATTTTGGTTGCATTACTTTCATAGTCCTAAGACTAAATTTTGAATTCTCCAAAACAATAAAGCTTGCATTTAAACAATATAGCAGTGTCTTAAGTGTGCTGTGTATGGAAATGTGCACCACAAATGGAAAACAATGAAATACTTAATTCTAGAGAATGTTTTGATTTGTTTTGATACCGCAGAGAAATTGATCAACAGAGAACAAGAAGTAATCAGCATGTTGCACTGGAAGGGTCAGAGATTTAAGCATAGCATCACTTTCCAACTGCAATCTCAGGATTACTTTTACTTTCATATGACAGGGATTGGTATTTACTGGTTATGGTTACTGTTATCAGGGCTAGCAACAATTCACACATTGCTCCTTTGAGTTAGGTTGACAGAGCTGCTTAAGTCTGTTGTGCACAGGAGCATGGAACTTACTATATTTCAAATAAATTTTCCTGGCTTGGCTCATCATTTGCCAATGCACTTGAGCAAATGGCATGCTACAGAGGAGAGAGAGAAGCAGAAACAACCAACTGCAGCAGCAACTGCTAAAGCTGGGACTATTGTGGAGTCCCAGTTGTGAAACTAATGAGTCCGTAACTTTACTGAAGAGTAATAATACTGTTTGCAAAATAAAAATAAACCCTCCCTTTTTTGACTTCATCCTCCTCCTTTGACCTCAGCCTGCAGTTAAATGTGATCTAAATTACTATAACAATTGAAAGATAAGATGGTAAAATAATCACTGTATACCATGATTTCCACACTAGTATCTTTGATTCTTATATGAATGCTAATTAATCCATGTTATCATCAACAGGCAGAGAGCAGCTTTATTATCTGGGGGTAATGAAACCAGAAGTTGTTACTAGACTGGTAAAATTTTTACTAGAATCAGAAATAGAACTCTTCAGCTGCAAAAACATGCTCCTCCCATACCTCTTGGCAGTATTGATTCAGTGAAATAGCAATTGAATTAAAAACAAAAAGAAAACCCACCACCACCCTGCCCCAAAAGAAGTGAAAAAAACCCAGGCAAACAAAACCCCCCAAAAACCAAACTACAAACCTTCTGGAATTATATGTGGCAAATAACTTGGTGTTGAAACAGTATTGACTAGATAGCACCCAGAAGCAGTTAATGCGAAAGTGCTTGAATGTTAGCCCGCAGATGTTCTTTTGGCAACTGCAGCACACCTTGGAAGTATCACCGTTGTCATAAATATGATCTTTTCCTAATGATAAAATAAAATGGCTCAAGGTTTAATATTCTGATTAGTTCCTTGGTAGAAGACTTCCAAAAGCCAGCTGGCTCTGGTTTTAGTGGAGGGTATTGGTTTTTAACTGCTAATTGCTGCAGGACCACTGATTACTGTAGCAGCAGAGGAACAGACAGCAATCCTTACTGGTTACTTAAGAAAGGCAGGAATATTGTTAATATTGCATAAAATCTCACAATATGTATAAGGATATGATCCCCTTCTTAAAGATATTATGAACAAATTTGAAGGATGAATGCAACAAGTTAACAATACTGAACAGGTTTAGCTTCAATAATTTTTTAAATAAAGTTCTTTGAGCACAGAATGACAAGGAAACATGGGATAGTTATTTAAATATGAAGCTTGATTGCTTGCAGTGGGTTTACAGAGAAGGATTTAAATGGCAGTGAAAGTAGCGATTTCCTTACTTTTCATTAATAGCGTGGCATCTAAGCCTGGAATTGGCAGTTTTGCTGACTGTACTTGGAAGACAATATTTTCCCGAACCTATAATAAACCAATAGTAATCAGAGTACTGAAATGAAATAATTTCATTTTTACCAAAATTGCTGATTAATCTGGATTCAGAAAAGGCAAGTCTGAGGTTTTAATTACGTCATTACTTAGTCTGATGAGCTATATATGCAAGTTCCCCTCAAAATAGTTTGATACTTAAACAGCCAAAGACTTTTTTTCCCCTCACTGTTTTCTTCTTGTTCTTTTGACAAAAAGATGATGTATGGCTTGAGAGACAGGTGAAAAACTTCCTGATGGTAAATTATTGTATCAGTTGCTTTGCAGATGAAATACATTAATGTATTGGTTTCAGGTGCATGCTATTCCCCTGCGTTCATCTTGGGTCATGACTTGTGCATATGCTCCTTCTGGAAATTACGTGGCTTGTGGTGGTCTTGATAACATCTGTTCCATTTATAACTTGAAAACTCGTGAAGGGAATGTACGTGTCAGCCGTGAACTAGCTGGTCACACAGGTGAGTGCCTGTTCAGAATGATCTAAGTTACCTAAGCACATGGTGAATATTTAACAAACAAACAAATCCTTTAAATATAATTGCCTACTTAAAAAGATATGCTTCATTGTGAATCTCCATTTCTTGGGTGGGACCTTAGCTGCATACTGCCTTTTTTAAATGGCTTTTTCTGCCTCCTTTTTTAAAATCTTTTTTTAAGGATGGTACTCTTTGAACAAAAGTAGTGTAATGAGAATGTGTTTTAACTTTCCATAAGCAAGACAGCTGCCTTCTGATGGAGCTATTGTTTTAAGTGCAGAGGTTTGAGTTCTCATTGCTTCCTCTTCTGTTCCTCCCTTCTCCCCAAAATACAGTAGCTTAATTTTTGCCTTTGGTTTCTGTTTCTAAGGTGGACTGTCTTGTGACTGATGAGTAGACAGGTGGATGTTAGGCTTTACCTGGTGAATTAGGGTGTAAACTGTAACTGTGAAGTTCTTGTAGTGATGGATGACACAAAATTTGTCTTGTTGGGTAAGAAGGATTGTAGAAACACGAGTGTTAGAGTTTTTGAAGCAAGAAAGTCCCTCATGGTGCTTAAAAGCTAATTTTTTAAGTGTGGGGGATGAGATGAAAATTTTTCCTTTCTGAACAAACCAAGAGACTCAGTGTTATAAAGTACCTTTAGAAGCAAATTCAGTGGCTGAAGATAGTCTTCCTTTCTAAAGAATGTACAGTTAACGGAGATGAGCACCTTATAAGCAGTAGTAACCTACAAATGTGAACTGCTTTTTTGTATTATCTGATAAGGGACAGATTGTATTTTTATTTTTCTGTGAATGGGATTCAAAATTTTTCAGAGGAAAGCCAAGTGGGCGGTTTCTTGAACTCCGTTGAAAATTTAAACAGTGGCTATTTAGTAGGCACTCTGGTATCTTGGAAGGTACCAGCGTAGTACTGAGCCTGTTGCACACATCAGTAGTCTTCCACATTCTTGCAGCATCAGTAACACCTCCAGCAATCTGAGAAAGGGAATGGACTTTAATTGGGCATTTCTCCTAAAGCTGCAGCTCTGAAGTCATCTTTATGGTCTCTTCGTTTCCACAAAGAGTGTAATCCAAAACACAGCAGAACAAAGGTAGATTGCTCCAGAGGCTGTCAGCTTGGCACCAGAGAAAACCTCTAACAGTTCTTTACAGAAAATGTCAGGTGGGCTCTGTGTCGTGTTGGTTTTCTGCCTGATCAAGCCTCTAACTATACAGATTAAAGAAAATGGTACGAAGACAGTTCATTGAAGGAAAATAAGGTTACTCAGAAATAAATAGTTATACATTAATGAAATTTTATACAGAAAAAGTTAAATGTGAATTAAAGTATGCTTAATGCTATTTAATTTTCTTTCAGCTGTTTTTCTTACAAAGCATGATTTACATAAATTTAGAGGAATTGTAAGGGTGTGAGAATGCAGTGTTGATTTGACCTTCAGATAGTGGCTGTGATGGGACCAGTAAAGTGATTTCTAAGAAGGTACTCTTCTCTTCCCCTGCCTCCCTCCTGCCTTTCAGGACACAGGGAAAATTGGAATGATGTTGGAACACGGGGAGCTTTGGCTTTCAGTATGTGGCCATGTGTGTATCAAAGTACTGAAAAATATTTTAGCAATAAAAAGAGCATTGTTTCTGTGATATTCTAGTTGCTTACTGGTCTTTATGGTTATAAACTGTATAGCTGGGAAAACACGGATTTTTACATAACATGAGAAGCAGAATCGTGCTGTAATGCAAGGGACATCAAAGGAGTACATCTGAGACCTGAGCAGCTTGTGTGGAATCTTCTCGAAGGAACAGTTCCAATGAGATGCTTTTCTGTTGCAGAATTGAAAAAAGCTTATAGCTGGAAGCTATTGTTTACAGGTTTTCATGTTTCTCTGTAGCTTGGATTTTCAGAAGATGTTTGTGCTTGGTGAAATAGAGGTGGCTGGCAGGCAGGACAGACTAATTTTGTAACCCGAGTTGTTCCGTTGATAGTTTGGCATGTGGTACTTCAGTACAAAGATGCTTCAGGGCATTCGGATGAACTTCTTTGATGCTGCTGTTGGGAACCGTCCAATGTATATGCTCTGTTTTTTGTACTGACCAAGAATGTAGTTTATTTTTTCTCAATAGTTGTACAATACAGTTGAGGTAGTAAGCATTTGCTGCTCCTGGATGCCGTGGCATACAGATCCACTTTCTGAGAAAGTTTAGTGTGTACAGTGCAGGGTTATCCATACTTCTTTCCAGTTTAGCCAGTGGATTCCCTGCTTTTGATTCGCTATTCCCTCTTTCTCTTCCTCCTCTTCCCACTCTCTACCAAAAGAAAAATTGGTAACGTATTTCCAAAACAGTGTCTACCCTGTTTGTGTAAGCTGCTTCAGTTTATTTTCTTCTGTGTTACAGACATCTTTGGTTAGGTCGACTTGCTGTGATACCAGTGTATCACAGTACTAGTGTAGTGGTTGAATTGGGCATGATCTGTAAAGAGCCAAAATACGTTTTGTCCAGAAAGTTGGAGGTACCTATATAAAAATTGTCTGTGTTGTATTTTAGGCTTATATAGTAGTTCTTGCTTCATCTTCAGGAGTGGAGGAAGCAACATATAAGCGAGCCAATGTGCAATGTGAAGAGTAAACTCTGGTCTTATGTATCAACTCTATTTTGTTTTCAGGATACTTGTCATGCTGTCGTTTCTTGGATGATAATCAAATCGTTACCAGCTCTGGCGACACCACTTGGTAAGCAGTAAAATTTTGACATGATTTTTAGTAAGGAATTTTCACAGTTCTTTTTGAAGGAAACCTTATTCTTTGTAAACCTAATAGTTATCCAGAAGACTAAATGTGGTTAATTATTGTTCATATGTCACGTTTTTACTAGTAACGGAAAACTTGAAAGACCAAGTTTGTTAGCTTTGGCTGTTCAGTTATGCCTATGTTCTGAAGGGCCTGACCTAATTCTCTGTGTTAAGATGATATGGGACCTTTTTTTACTATAACTGTTTGGCTTTCAGAAATAAGTGTATTAGATTAATGACTTTTCTCGAAGTTGTTTAGTATTCAGTATTTATTACTTAGAGTCATGTTTGGATTTTTGTAATACAGACTTTTTAGTTCATGCTGCTATTCAGAAGAGCTCCCAGAAAATATTCTACAGTGACAGCAGATGGGTTTTTGAGGAGAATGTAGGTGTATGTCTTAATAAATACTAGCTTCTGAACAAAAAAAGACCTCAATCTTTTTTCAGATTTTTCTAATGAAAAATTCATTAGATTTTTCTAATGAAACTAGATTTTAATTCATTTTTCTAATGAAATTTTTTTCTAATGCTTAAAAAGCATTACAGCTCTCCCAAGCAGCAGTTTTGATAGCAAAGGTTGGCTAATAAATACCCTTCTTACACAGCGTCAGTCTCTTTGAATGCCCATCTATTAGTCCACTGATTCAGAGTAGCTATTGAATATATACATTTGTTTTTTATACAAAAATGTTTCTAAGTATGTGTTTGTTGGTGGTTGTTTTGTGATGTGTGGGTTTTTTTGGTTGTTTGGGTGGTTGGGTTTTTTGTTTTTTAGAAAAAAACAAACAGGATTTGTTAAAATTATGCTTTTTATAAGAGAATACAGCTGCTTCAGGTGTTATTGTAGTAAGTCTACAGTTGTCTGATAACAATTTGTCCTTGACATCGCTTCGGTTCAGCCAAGCTTCAAAGTACAGTGTCAAAGTACAGGCGTGTCTTATTTGCCTAGTGCAAATCTGCCACTGATGGGTATGGTTTACTGAGAAATTACACAAATTAAAATTTCTTAATCTTCCTTAAATGTTCAGACCTCTTGTTAGGGAGTTGATGGTGTTCTTTCATCCGTTTATACTCCTTGATTATCGCTGTAGTAGTGACTTTGCTGTCTTGGGAAAGTGGTGCAGCTTTAAGATGACAGACATAATTCACAAAGTTATGCATCCTCAGTGAGTTTTTAAAAATGAGAAATGCTATAGACCTACTACTACTGCTTTACATCAACCTTGTAGTAGTACTGGACAATAGTAATTGGCATGTCACAAGAAATTTGTGTAGAAACAGCCATGAGTGTTAGTCATTAGGCTTTTTGCACTGTTTTTTAATTTAAAACTGCCAATACTTTAGAATTGAAGACGGCTTTTAAAATCTGCTATGCACAATTATCCTGTAACATAGCCAAATAGTTCGACAAAGAATGTTTGTTTTTTCTATTCTCAATATATTTGTATGGAGTTTTACTCTTTTGCAATGATATAAATGAACAGGTTTAGATGAGAATTGCTAGACCTTCCAATGGAGCACAAATGTGTTGATTTTTGCCTTTTTTAATTATTCTTTCAAGCGCTCTCTGGGACATAGAAACTGGTCAGCAGACAACTACATTTACTGGGCACACTGGAGATGTCATGAGTTTGTCTCTTGCTCCTGATGCCCGGTGTTTTGTTTCTGGTGCCTGTGATGCCTCTGCCAAACTGTGGGATGTTAGAGAAGGAATGTGTCGGCAAACCTTCACTGGCCATGAGTCGGACATCAATGCCATCTGTGTAGGTATCAACTTGAATAGAGAACATGGGATTTAAATTTATATTTTTCTATTTCTCTGGTCTCAGCTCTTAAGCATGTGCTGTGTGATGTAGTATTATGGCATATTTTCTTTAATTAGTAGTTCTTTGTAGCTGGGGAAAGTACATTTAATTTATACAACTTCAGATCCATTGCGGTAAATGGAAACAGTGACTGTTAAAATAGTGTTTCTTCACATGCTCTTAGTTGCTTCGCTGTTTTTTGCCTATATCCCAGTAGTGGAAATGTGTATGCTCTTCTTTTCTGCTTCCTTTTCCCACTTGGTCTGTACAAAATGGTATGTTCAATGAGACAAAGGAATCAAGTCTGACATCATGTGTCTTTTTTCCTTCCCACCCCCTCTCCCTCATTAAAGTTCTTCCCAAATGGCAATGCGTTTGCCACAGGCTCGGATGATGCTACGTGCAGGCTTTTTGATCTTCGGGCCGATCAGGAACTTATGGTTTATTCACACGATAACATCATCTGTGGCATCACCTCTGTAGCATTTTCTAAGAGCGGACGTCTCCTCCTAGCTGGTTATGATGACTTCAACTGCAATGTCTGGGACACACTGAAAGCTGATAGAGCAGGTAAAAGTTTTTGGTTTTAAATATTATAAACACAGTGCGATATACTGAATGTGTGAGTTGAGTTGTATGCACAGACCTGTTAATATTCCCTGTCTCAACTTGAAAACTCTGTGATAACCTGTTTTAGGATGACCAGCGATGAAAGTAGCTTAATGATGTCAACAAATAAATTGGAATACTTCTAAAGGATAGAAGGGAGCGCTGGATGCTTGAGAACAGGAAGACTGCCATTAAAAATAAGTTTTGGGGGTGGAGGGCTATTTTTTTTTTTTAGTAGACTTTATGGCATTGTTTATGTATGAACTGTTCAAAGCAATTCATGGTTAATGTTGCTATTTATAAAAAACAATTTCTTTCTGATACTTGTACAAGTAGCTGTAGAGACGATGAGTGAAACAACACACACTGTGGAGATTATCTTTTGAGACAATGAATATGAAATTTATGGTCCAAAGATTAAGATAATTTAACTTTGATTCTTTAAAATGAACACTAATATTGGAAAAAAAGGAGAAAAGGTATAAATTAGACCACAATCATTTTGTTATTCTCATCAGAACAGGGGATGAGAACAAGGATCTACTGTTACCAAAAGAAGTAGTCTAGGCTTTTAAAATTAGCCTAGTTGAGTCTTAAAAGCAAACAAAAACCACCAGCCAAGGAAAATATTCTTCCACATGCAGTTTAAAGAATTAGTTGCAAGTTGCAGTTTGGTGCAAATTGACTCATTGCTTTGAGGGGAAGATATACTTCAGGTAGAAAAAATATAAACCAACGTATAATCCTGGACTTTAGCAAAATAGTTTCCATTTGGATTGTTTATTTCTGTCTTTAGCAACTTTGTTTTACCGCTCAGATTTTATTCTTTGTTTCTTCCAAAATTCACAATAGTTTTTATCAGTGCTGAGAAGTTGAAACTGTGGACACTTGGTTTGCATATTGTAAAATAGCATTTGGTTCTATTTGCAAGTTAAAGGTGCCAAACACAATTATTTCAGTACTGAAATGCATTTTATGAATCAGCCTTGTCTGTGTGTTGATATTCGCAACTCAAGATTCTTTTACTTCGATTATTGAGACCACGAATGGGTCTATAAGACAGTATGGAGATAAATTAAGAAACTTCTTTTGATTAACGTTTAGGTTAGTTTACAACTGGCTGTATTTAAGTACTGTAAAAACAATTATGTGTGTTTTCCTGTATTTTTTCTTTGAAAGACCTTCATTAAGAAGAAGAACAGAAGGAGGTGGTGGTCTTGCTTACCTGTAGAAACAAGAAACAATTCTTTATACTGATGGGGGTTTATGGTCCATGTACTTATGAAGTGTGATTCTCTATTGCCAAGTTTTAGAACTTATTTAAACAACTTCTTTTGCAAGTATTCTGCTTATTAAAATGTTCTGAGACTTAAGATTGAGCAGATTTGACACTTCTATCGTGCCTAATTCTATATTAAACACCTTTGTGGTTATGTATTCAGTTCAAATTGTGTAAGACTTCTTGGTGCTCTCTATTTTATCAAATTGTAGCACTTACTAGTGCTGATGATAGACTGAATTTTGATATATTAATGCTATTTCCACAGTAAATTCTAGGTAACTCCTAGGTACTTCTGTTAGCTCTGGCAGCTGGCTTCTCTATTGCACTGAACTTCTGAAGATTGTATCATCCACTTCAACGCTTACAATTTGGCTTCTGCTGCAGAAGTGTACAATTCCGTGCTGAGGCTTAGACACTTGTATGGATTTAATAGGATCTGGAGATTAAGGGTGTTACTCATACAGCATTACTGATTTTATGAAGTATATCAGAAATGTTACTACTTCAAACATCTAGAATCCTTGTGTATGAAGTAGTGATTTTTATACTGACAGTTAAAAATATTAATTTTTAAACATACTAGTTAGTGTAAGAACTAACACTGACTTAATTAATGTTCTGTATTGGAGAAGAGTAAATGGAGGGGAAAAGCCCGAAACATGAATAAGGAGAGTTCGATGAGCAGTGTAATTGATGTAGAAAGATTAATTTTAAGTCTGTCAAGAATATCTTAGCTCAGTGCTGTGGACTGGAAAGAGCTTGAACATAATTAGGTTTTCTTTTTACCTCCTTGAAACTGTTAAAGTAAAAGGGATGGAGGAAAATGTTGGCTCCCTTAACTTTTCTGTTTAGTGTCTCAATTCTTTTTTAATAGTACTATAACTGAATTGTAACAGATCTCCATATTGACAAATAGATTGTATGTAGGAGTTTAAGTCTTGTAAACATAGTAAGATAAAATTAGATGAGAAATGCTTTAGTGTTCGTAACATAATTCGGCTTAACTTCTGATTTTACACATTAAAAAATTTTGTAAAATCTTAACTGAGCTTTATCGCTATGGAAAGGAAATACTAAGAGCTATTCAATGCATGGGTATACTATATTTATTGCTATGGCACTGTCAGCAGAATTTTCAAGGCTGTGATTTCACAACTCACGAGAAACCAGTAAAGGTCATAATGTGAAGAATATACAAGGCAAATCTTGGAGTAATGCATTTACTGAATTACCCCCTTGTGAACCGACCCAGTTATATCTAAGTTTGTGCTCATAAAACCAAAAGCATTTAAAAATTCCAGCCATGTTTGCTCAGGGTTTTTGAATGTATATGTTGACTAATCCAAATATGCATGCCTCAGTGTTACTTGAACTGAAATATGAAATCATCCAAACAATGTAATATGTTTATTACATGTTCTTATTTATAGGTGTCCTTGCTGGTCATGATAACCGCGTCAGTTGCTTAGGTGTGACTGATGATGGTATGGCAGTGGCAACAGGATCATGGGACAGCTTCCTCAAGATCTGGAACTGAAGTAGGTAGGTATCCAGTTAATTAAGGCTGTCCTTGTTTGGTATCCAGAATGCTTTTTTCCAGGTCCAAACAGTGCTGTTTTACTGATGCTGCAAGCTTATCCTTCAGATTAGGAAAGTCACTGAGGAAGGGGGGGTGGGGAATCAATTTGTTTTTTAGAAGGCTATTTGTTTAATGTATGCAATGACTTTTTTTGTGATGAACTATTTTGGGTGTATTGTGTTTTCTTGGTAGGGATGACCATACAGTCTTTTGAATCTGGGTTGGTAAATAAATGGTGTTCTTGAAAATGGTGATATTGTGGCTAAACGTGTTCAGTGGGTAGCGAGAGCAAAGCTTGAAACTTGATTACAGTTTATCAAAGTGCAACTCTTAATAAATCTTTCTGTGTGTCAGAAGAGCGGCGGACTCCATGACTGGAAGAAGTTTCCAACGGTTGAAAATTAAAAATGATAGCATATCCAATCCAACCATACTAACTTGGACCCCCATCCTCCCCAACTTCAAAGGGCAAGATCTTTTCCGTCTCCTGTTGCTGAAATGAAGAGCACAATTACCTTTCCAAGAAGAATTTCTGTGTTGTAAGCAAAATGAAATTGTGCATTCCTTTTGGGACCATTTTTTTTTGTCTTGAGAATTTAAAAATGAAACACTATCATAAAAGCATGACCAGAAAATAAACTTGAGCATAATTGTGAAACAGTTAGCTTTCACTGTAGTTTCCAAGTTGAAGTTAAGGACTTTATCTCACACACTTGCAAATTTTAAAGTCATGTTTGTAGCAGGATTTTTTTCAAGTTTCCTTTTTAAATACATTTCTTTATGTATTTAATTGAGCAAAACAAGGGAGTCCTAGCCCAGAGCATCTGGGGGTTGTTAACGCTGTAAATTTAGTCCCTAATTTTTTTTATTTTATTTTCTAGTATCACAGATAATTGTTGCACAAAACTTGGCATATATAGGATAATGTTAAGCAGTAAGGTAACCAAGCACATGCTGTAAAAGGTAATGAATGCTTGTTTAAAGAATCCTTTCACCTTTTATGGATAACAAATGCAATCCTTGGTCCCTCCTGCCCCCCCCCCCCCTTTTCCNCCCCCCCCCCCCCTTTTCACCACACTGATTTTTTTAATCTGTTTTGGTTTTGTCCACTTGAAAGGGCAGTTTATATATCCTAACACTATCCTATAAGTCTCAACAACCAGGAATCTCTGTTTTCGAAAGAGACCTATCCTACACTTGGGTATTGAGTCAATTCTTTGTGTATGAAATGATGTACAAATCAATGTTTTGAAAATAATGATCTTGAACTTTCTAAGTTAAAAAAAAAAACCTTTTTTGATTGTTTGCCATATTGGGTGGGTTTACTCTTAGAATCGCATGCTGTAGAAATGCTAAAAAGTGCATATTGGACTAAGTCCTTAGATGTTTTTTCTTTGAAGAAATAACCTGTTTAAAAACTGTAACCATTGTCGCTGTATTCATTTATTGTTGCTACTCTGTGCATAAATCTATGAAGAACTCAAGTACAAAGCTATGCACGTTTTGGAGTAGCGTGATAAGTCACTTTTTTTTTTTAAAGAAACAGCCTGTTCAAACAATCGCTGTCAAAGATTCTGGGGTGTGGGAGGAGGGAACCTAGACCATCTTCTTTATAAATCAGTTCCTCACAGCCAGTTCCTCTTGTAGGATGAGTCCTTTGCATCTGATCAGAGTCATTTTTGTAATGAGCAGGTTTTCCTGGCTTTCTTTTCAAATAAAATGTTAAAAGCAGCAGTGTTTGGACAGCAGATTGTTCTGTTAAACTTTCCTATCTTCTCACTGTATCCAGAAATGCTCCTTCCTAGCAGCAGTAGTAGCTTTTCTCCATTTTGTTTTTTCTGCAACATTCTGTACAAAAATGTGCTGTAATTGTGCGTTAGGCCTGGATTTGGCATAAAAGATGAATTCCCTCTTACTCTCTCTCATGAAACTACTCTGTAGAGCTTTCTCCATGCCCTGTATCCCTCTTCACCTTTTGTATTTAATTTTAAAGTCAGTGTACTTCAAGAAAGCTGGATGCAAGATAGATACTATATTAAAATGTAATGTTATTTAAGATGTAATAAAGCAGTTTGACATGATTTTTGACTGATCTGTTTTGCAGCTTATTGTTCAACCCACAAAATGGCTTCTGGCAGGATTTGCGTTATGAAATAAACATACAAGAGACGTGTAAGCTGCCCCAAAACCATTTTTTCCATATTTTAAAATGGCTTGGATTTTTAATAGTTAATTGGGCAGAGTATTCAGTGTGTTAGAAAGTGTGTCTTCATGTGAAGGGATGTGGTTTTCATTTTAAAGGTAAAAACAGTCGCAAGGTTAACTAAAACCCTCACGACTTCTGTTATTGGAAAGTGTTGCCAGCAGTAGCTGAAAATGTGTGCGTAACTGTGCAATATATGCTAACACTGAAAGGCAAGTATGTGGGGCTTAGTGGCTGCAGGCATTTTGCTTCCTCCATTCTTAATTATTTAAGATGGACAGTTCTTGGTTTGATTGCTAGAGCTACTCGAGAGCTTAATCAAAAACTGCTGGTAGCTATCTTAGCTCAAACTCCAAAGGAAAGTAGCTAGTATGATTCACGTGGTATACATCATAAAAATGCTTTGTGGAATACAAAAGAGTGTAACACCTGTAGTAGGAAGTCAGAGCGAAATGTTTAGTAACTTTTAAAACTTTTGTGTCCTTTAATAGGAAGAGAATTGAGTGGAACATCTTGTGTTATTGCCATTTGAGGATCTGGCCAAATAAGCTCTGTTGTCATTGTTAGCTGCCCTTACTGTAGGTATTGAGAAGGGTAAGTAGTTGTCATTTTAATGTTCAGTGAGAACAAAGTCTCCGCAAGGCAGAATTATATTTAGGGAAAAAAAATATGGATTTTATGCCCACAGAGGCAAATTCCTGAAACAAAAGGTGTTAAAAGGCCATTGGTTTAACAATTTGGTATTGGCCCACTTGAGGGTTTTGTTTTGTATTTTTAGCGGGTAAAGTCTCTTCTCTTGTTCTGACCTAAACAAAAGTGGATTTTCCCTCATTTCACATCAACCAAGAGAAATTCCAGTGCCATGGCTTGGTTTCATACCAAACATGGAAATTCTCAGCCTCAATGGAGAATTTTTTTTTTTAAAAGCTGTAAGTATGGAAAATATGATGGTGACATTACTTAACTAGCAGCCGTTAACTGTGAGCTTTGGGTTTTTGGACTGCAGAATACTGGTAAGTAGCTCATGGCTGGAAATGCTTAAATTTGGGAATTCAAATTTAGTCTCTTCCAATTCCAAATGGTATAGCTGTTTTTTCCACTCACGTGGTATATTTTTATTCCAACAGACGTTTCATATGTGACTTTGTCTAGTCTGTGATAAAATCAATGCAGACATGATCTGTCTTACCTTCCTTAATCTCTATCCATATGTTAAATTACTGCTTCCCACCTGTGCTGAGTGCCTTTGCTGGCAATAAAATACCTGCCAAGTTAGTATCTTCTTGTATCAAGAGGCTGATGTGTAGTGTGATTTAGTTGAAATGCAAACCATTGCAAATGCCTTTTATTACAGACAGTGCTTCTGTTAAATATGAAGCTTTAAACTGTATTAGTTAAATATCTGTCTTTGTATGCTTAGTTACTCAGAGAGCTGTAACCGAAGAAAAATCGGTATGCAAAGGGAGGGGCACTGAACTCTTGTGTCTTTGACCTTAGACCAAGTCTTTGAGTTTTGAATGCCTTTAATTTTAGGGTGGGCTTGGATCAGTACCCAAATCAAAATGGCTTAAGTAAGCCTACCTATAACAATCACAGTAACGTAGTAGCTCCTCCTGTAGGATTTGAAAAGATTCTGACTGCAAGATAATTCTGGGAAGTGGTTCCAAAAGCGCAGCTTCAGCTAGCTGCTGGCAAATTTCTAGAGCAAGGTTTCATAAACTGAGAACACTAATATGTGAGAACAGTTTGTCTCTGCTTGGTCTTGGTGGCAGCGCTGGTGGTTTCTTGCTCGTGGAGTAGAAACGAGGTGTCTTTGCAAAGGAGGATGGAGTAAAACTTTACGTGTTTATGAAGCATGTTAGATGATGAAGGTGGACAAGACCGATGGATCTGAGGTATTTGGGTAATGAGTGGGTGTGGAGGTGGGAAAAGATGGAGTTACAGTTGTCTAGTCCTGACTTGGAAAGTGTGTTGAGGTAAGAGAATGGACTTCCATGAGATTGGAATCCTCTCATGGAGCTGGGGGGAAGGAGTAAAGTGAAGGAGAAGAGATAACAGATTTCTCAATCTCAGTACCTAGAGTTAAGACTTCTAATTAAAATGTTTTCTGTGCCCTTCATGGTCTTTAATTTCTTAGTGAATTAAATGTATTTTAAAAGATCTGCCACTGGTAGAAGAAAAGATCTGAGCTGGGCATTCTAACTTTGGACCATTAAGTGCCCCAGAGTGTATGTTTTAAATCAGCTGTGAAACCTACTTAAAATTACTGATTGACTCATGCCCTATAAGAGCTAAAAATAGAATGATTTGGTTTCTGGGAAGTGGCAGAGTAAATAAAGAATAATAAAACCTGTCACCCTTGCTGAGTTCTGTGTTACTTGGTCTGAAACAAATCTGGATCCTGTGGGGTATTATGATTAACACTGTTTTTAGTGTAGGTGTAACCATGAATTCAGATTTGAGGGGAAAGAATAAAAGAACCAACTAATGAACAAGTTCTGACAGCAGCTGGCTATTTTTTGCATAGTGATGCTCTATTTTTCTTCTCTTCGTATAATCTTTAGAAAGTCTACATCTGCTTTAAACATCAGGCTACTCAATGGATCCGAGTTGAATTGGTCACTGTCTATCTATATTACATTCTAATGTGTAATAATTTTCCTAAAGTGTGTGAAAAGTTGAGTTTTTTTCTGTTTTAGGGTTGTACAAGAAAGGGAGGAAGAAAAGCTGGAGAAAGTTTGGCAAGGGTAAACAATAGATTTCAGTTCCACTGTTGTAGAACAGGGATGCTCAGCCTATTCCTTGTCACCCCTGCTCCGAGGGGCCCCGTCACGTGAAAATCCCCCGTATGCTCAGTGATGGGAGCGGACATCTTGTAACCTGAATGGCAGCTGCTTGCATCCTCTCAGATGTGCTTTGGTTCGGGCAGTGTTATTTGCTGATCTAAATATTATTACTTTGGTCCAGTGTACCTGATGAGTTAAAAAATTCCTGCTGTGTCTCCTTCTGGTCTTTTCTTAAACATTACTGGATGCTGTCTTTTTCTTTTCTTCTGTTCTTGTGAAACCCAATCTGCCAGTAAATCAAAATCTGTGGGCCTGCTCTATCGGTCACTTGGAGTGGGAAAATGAAGGCAGCGATTCTGACGTGGCTGGATGTTGTTCCAGGCGTTATTGCCTGTGTTAAACCATCTCTCCAGGAAACGCTATTCAGACGATCCGCAGTTCCCTTTTCCTGACAGGAGACGGTACACGGCTGGCAGATTTCTGGCTGCAGAGCCTCGTGTTGGGATCTGTACTTCGCTGCCTGCTCATTTGTAATCTGTGTGTATTTGAGTGTTGAAATGCAGACCAGGGAAAAGTTTCCTCGTGTAGCACTTACTCTATGGGTTAAATCAATCCAGTGGAGGCAGGAAAGCTTGAGCTTGCACTTCCCATGGCAATTCCTAAACTCTTGTCAAGTATTGACAAATTGTGGGGTCCCAGATCAGGAGTTGGTGTTCCGGGGCCCTTCCCCTCTGACGATCTGGGCCCATTCAAAGTATGCTCATTAAGGGAAGCAAAATTGACTCATTTTGAAACTGTCTACTCAGCTTTTTCTTCAAATGTCAGCAATAAGGAGTCCCCAAGGACTATTTTGAAAGTGTGTATGGGATAGTAACACAGACTATTTGTAAAATTACCCAGTATGTCACTTACGTGGGGAAAACAGAAGCCATAAAATGTGAATAAAAGCTGGGCGAGCTTCTCATTGCTTAGAGAGCTGGCTGCTAAAAACTCACCCTTTAGAAAGGCAGACCCTGCAAAATACTCATTCAAGTAAGTCCAGGCTTAAACCAAGTCAGTTATGTCATAAAATAGAACAAAGAGAATCTTCTTTTCCTTCTTTAATCATTCATAAGCCATTTGCTCTGGATTAGTGCAGTGAGATGTGATTGACCCTGAGAGGTAATCATCTGTTGAGCTGGAAGTGGAAAACGAAAAGTTTATTTGATGTAACAGATTTTTAAATGGCAAAATAGATAAGAGAGGAAAAAGGTCTGTTAAAAAGGGTGAGCTATTCAAGATGGTAAAATGCTGAGTTGTCAGGAAAATGGCATATAGACGTACAAACAGTGCAGCTCCATCTGGTGGTGTAAAACATAATGAAGATGGGTGGTCAGTGTACAGAAAGTGCACATGGCAAAGAAGCCCGTGTTGAATTTGGCTGCAATACGTGTTCCTAGTACGTGTAACCCCTCCTTCCTATATCTTCAGAATCTATTGAAGATGTCCTGATTTTTCCATAAAGACTTACAAATAAAACAAGCTTTTCTTAATTTTTACTTTTATAGGGATTTTCTTTTCTAATTTTTTTTTATGTAAACACTTCAGATGGCAGAGGTGGAGAGGTTAAAATCGGCCAGTGTTAACTGGAGTAGGGTCTCTTAGACAACCTTAAATCCAACTCTTCTTTAGAAAATAGTGGATGGAGATCATGAGGGTGTGTATATATGTCACTGTTAGACAGCTGCTCTTCTTTGCCTAGTGGGGACCTGAGCTCTTGAATGATCAATAAGTATCCAAGGAGTGACAGCTCTGGGAGTGATGGACACCAGTTTGCACTAATGAGAGATCTGGGAGCTTTTCCAAGGATGACTGCATCACTTAATTAAACAATTCTATATTTCATCTGCTACTTGCATCGGATGTGTGTTTAACCTACCGCATTCTGAAAAGCTTGTCAAGTCTTGTCCCAGGTTCATGCTGTCAAGTAACGTGAAAGCATTGCCCAGGGGATGGGTATTACTGGATTAGAGAGGAAGGCCAAAGAGCTGAGAACTCTCAGTGTGGAGGAAACCGAGTGAGATGCATTGGCCAGGCTGGTGGCAGTGGCGGTTCTAAAAAGTGATGTTGGAATTAAATGATTTTGTTGAGCAGTTCTATCTTCCTCCTCCCATGGCTTATTTCAATCAAGTGATAGCATCAGACATGGTGACAGGAAATGGAGCAATTGCAGATAGACTTCAAGGAACAGCTTATCAGAATTGAAGGTTAAACTTTCATAAGCAAAAGGCTCATTCTTGTTCTTTGAAGCTTGTCACAGTTCCACACGCAAAGAGTAACTTAACAAGAAATACCAGATGGGAGCCAGGCAGTCTTCTGACCTCAGCTCTGATCCTGGTAAAAGTGAAAGTTCCTCACCATGCTGTAGAGCTTAAATTAACAGGGCTCGCTTCTCCTTCTCTACTGAACACATAAATTAAAACTCTTGGATCTGTTTTACGGTGTGGCGGCTGTATCCTCCTCACCCTTAGATTCCAAATTATTCTGTCAGCGCTTTGCACTTCAACCAGCGTCATCAATTAAAATTTGTGGTGCATGTTGGATGAAAAATGTGCAGTTCAGGTTAGCAGTACAACTGCCAAGAACTTCAAAACCTTTCTGTCTTCATGCTGGTTCTGAATAGTTTAACTTATTAATATACTATTTCTAGCACTTTACTGTTCTGTGTACATTTTGAATGGCAAGCAGCAGTGCTAGCAACAGCAGTTTAGCTTTCTTTTGCATTTATATTGTAGTAGCATGATGTTTGCGGAGAAGCCTCTTTATTTGAACCATTTTCAACATTTTTTTTTTTAAAAAGCAATCAAGTAAGAAATCCCTTGCCAAACCTGTGTGTGCCCTTTTTAACTACTTCATCAACTTAATGCGATGCCTACATATGTGTCTCCAGCTAAAAAAAGGCAAAAACCTCCCCATGGATTTCATCACGCTCCTGTGAGGAAGGAGTCTCCTCCATTTCGGACACAGGGAGTCTGGTGTGGAGACACATGTGATTTACCCTTGCCGTGGAATGGCTGAGTTGGAACATAAACTGGCTCCCTGACCTGCAGCTCTCTGTGCAGGGAGAGGAGTATTCCTTCGCGTTTGCTCACCCTGTCTGACATCCGCTTGCATGGGCTGATGAATCTGGGCAGTTGCCACCATTTTCCGCCAGGCAGAATCACCCTAGTGAGCAGTGAAAGATAATGGCAACAGGATCGGGGTGGGATTAGCATGACATTGCTCATACTGTTGGAGGAAACGTCAACCGTAATACATTTGGGTGTAAGCCAGATAAAGCACAAATATTCTTAATTTTACAGTTTATTCTAGTAGAGATAGATAATCTTATGAGTTGTGTTTGGCTGAGTTCTTCACAGGACATCCTCTGCAATTATATCAAGGGGATTTATGAGCCTATTCCTCCTACTCGGATGATAACTGTGTTTTTCTTGGTATTGTTTGAGAGGCTTTAATGCTTTGCAGTATGGAAATTCAGCTCTGTGGAGGAAGACCAGACCATAAAATAGTTGTCTGGGTTCTTTGAAAAGTTGTGTAACTGGGCATCTGCATCACATCTGAAAGTTAACTTGGATCTTTCTTCCCCCCTTCCCTCCTCCTTTTCCATGTCACTAAGCCAGCAACTTTCATTATTAGCCCAGCGCTATTTAGGATCCGCTGGTGAAACAGTCTGCGAGTGATTCTAATTTGTACCCTACCCTTTTCCAAATGGCTACTTCCACTATTGCTGACTGAAATCAAGAGACTTGTGACCCTGATGGAAAGCACGTGCAGTAAGAACTAACTCATAGTAGTATAGTCATAACTGTAATTAACTATCATGTTAATTACATCTAAGTAGTTAGATTTCTGGTCACTTGTGTTGAAATTTGAAATTTTGGGTTCACTGTGATGTTTGACAGAATGTCGATGAAATTGATGATGTATTTTATGACAGGATACAAATCTAAGAGTTGTAAGGGAACAAGACCCTAAAGTTCATCAGAAGCTTTTTAGCTATGAATTTTGATTCCTGTTACTTCATAGACAGAACCCAGTACAATTAAATCTTGATCCCCCTGCAGCGTCACACTGCTAATGTAACTGCCAAAGTAGGGAGTATTTACACATGCTGTTTTGCCATTGGTGAAGGTTAGTGGAGGGTATTTCTTAATTTTATGGACATACTAAAATAGAGCTAAAACTTAAACTTATCTACAAAAAAGATTATGCTCTTGTGATTTAATATCCTGTAATTGACCATGTTAGGAAAATATGTTTAAAATGTGGAGAAAATAGCAGTTTGGATATGACTAACGTGAGGTGCTCAATTCTGCCAGTCACTTGGTGGGGTAAGGTATTCCTGTAGACACCCATGTATTGGCATGCTTCTGCGTGTGCACACAGAATATAGCGGAGCATGCTCTTACAGATTAATACAACTGATGTATTTGCCTCCATATGATCTTTTGCACGATATCGTCCCATGACGAGCATGAAACCCACACCAAGTCTGCTGTGTCTCAGGTGCTGTACAATGGAACCAAATTTGATTTTGCATTAAATCTAATGTGTCTGCTGGTTTGACAGTCCCAGGCTGCAGCTTCTACTGCCACCTGGTGTTCGTGCCCAGTTTGGCCTGGGAACTGGTCCCGGAGTGATCCATAATGCTTTGCAAGAGTAAGGGTCTTTCTCAATGTCAAGGTGTGGCCCAAGGGCAAATGAGGCACCAAAATGGTAGAAATGGCAACTGCCATTCCCTTCTTATGGCTGGCTGCACCATCAGTTGGGGCATACCAGCTCTGGGTGATTCTAAATGCCACTACGTGGTCTTCCTTGTTGCATTAACCCTGTTAGAACACTTGTCCTATTTTTTAATGGTATGTGAAGATACATCTTCGCAATGAGGTAAGCTCAGGAGTAGGAAACGTTTTATACGTCCTAGTCCTGTTGTGATGAACACCTTGGAAATGCATCTAATACAGCACTAAGGAACGTGCAGTGTAAGGTATCTTGCATTTTTTTGTAGCTGTTACTGGGGCTTCTCCCTGGAGAAAGCCCAACTTTGTTCTCCTGCTTCACTTGACAGATTATAAGACTGCTGGTCCAAAGCAGGTATGATGTGTTCTCCCCAAAACCTATCCTTCAGGCCTGTCAGTCTGAGAGAAGAAAGCTTAGGAGAGTGAAGTTGTCTGAAACTTGGGGCTTCTTCCAGTCTCTGGTCTACTCATCCAGTAGGGCAAAGCTTCTCTAGAGACCAGCTGTTAATTTCATATGCCTTTCATGGACTCATTAATATTGTCTGTACCTCCTGCATTGCTCTTTCTTATCATTCTAACCTTGATCCCCTGTCCTTGTCAGCTTTTTTCCTCTTGTTTTTCCTGCTAGGGTCTGATTTGCATAGACCCATACCACCCTGGAGAGAGGTGGACCCTCTTTTTCCACAACAAGTTCTTCCCACCAGTTCTAAAGATCAGAGGGACTGACAGCTTCCGAGAGGATCCCATAAAAACATTGCAAACATGACAAACTACTAACACAGAAGAAGGTAAACAGATTTATATTTAAGTTTAGTATGCTGTTAAGGGTCTTCATGTTGTCAAAAATCATCTGTATTTTTTATTACATTATAATCATATGACCCATTGAAGTATTCTGAGTAGAGAAATAAAATCTATAACAAAACCCTATGAACAAAGTTTTAAACTGTGGGACAGGTTTTTTTTTTTACTGCAAAATAGAAGTGCCAGCAATTACACAAAACTCCCTGGGAATTTACTGGCTGCTAGTGACTTTACGGTGTGCGAGACAGGTTAAAGTGCAGGGTAAGATGCCACTTTGCTGAAAGATGGTAAGCAAACACTCAGGCCACCATAATTTTCCCAATACGTGATTTATACCAGGAAATATGCCCCACTGCATGTTTGCAGAGACTCTTGTATTTCATAGCGGTTTGGGGATATACAACTGTTAGTTAGGGAAAACTATTACAGACAATACTCTTTAGTAAAACCTACAATACAGATTCTTGCCGCATCCTTCTATCTCTCTTAGACACCATGGCAAAACGCGCTGTTTCCCTGCATCTTCTATGTTCATTTATAGGTGTGAAGTATGATGAGGAGATAACTATTTCTTCTGTGCTCTCAATCTTTACGGCCAATGTGTAAAGGAATTAGCAAAGCCATACTTTTGCGTGTTCCCAACTGGGCTGATCTAAAAATTACTTGCAGGGAACTGTGTGGGAAAGCCATAACAAAGAATTCCATCTGGCTGGTGGCCATCTGCTGTCACAGGGGTGGTGTAAGGAGCGTTACTGAGCTTAGTTTAAAAGTTCATCTGTTATGCTTGAACCCCTGAACCCTTTGAGTGCAATTAAAAAGGTCAATCAAGAACTTTGCACCATCTCATAAACGCTAGAGGGCACTGCTGCAATTTTTACAGCAGGTATTTTCTGGATTCCAGGATATAGTGCTCCGTTTGGCAGCAGGGTGTAGCGTGGGACAGGAGCAGCAGCGATCCCACCTTCTGCCACTGCCTGTGTCACAGACTTTTTGGGGACCTGTGCCCTAGGGACAGAAACACCCGCTGCTTCTGTCCTGAAGTGATGGTCCCACATGGCAAAGAGCACTGTATGCCATTGCTGCAGCCTGTGGAATAGCTGAGGAGCCCCGAGAGGTGACGGCAGACAGTGGGAATTCCAATGCTAGAAGCCACAGGGAAACTCCAGAACAAGTAAAGAATGAGAATTGGTCCCCAGAAAACATGTGGAGGGCTGTGTATATGGTCATAGTCTGCATTCACCCACATGGCCAAGCTCAGTGTAAGGGGAAGCAATTACAACCACATTAATAGGCCGATAACATTGCATTTACTCTGGCAAAGCGTCTGTGTTCTGCGTGGTCATTGTAAGGGATGCAATTTTTGTACCCAAAGATGTTCTACATGTCAAGTCAAACTGGCTAAAAACTGTTGGTCCAAATGTCTGAAAAGAGAAATTCTGAAGCCAAAAGTTTCCATGCATTTCAAATACTTTCACATTTTAAGTCTTAGCAAATAAATGTTTTAAAAAAAACATTTGCTTTAAAACTCAACTTGCAAAAGATGTGAGGAAAACCTTTATCATTTACTCTGCTTTGAGCAGTTAATGTGAGATTGAATGGGACTCTAAATATGTTGGAGGACACTGAAATCTGTAATGATTAGGACAATTAGATAAATAGTCCAGGAAAAAAAAAAAAACAGATGACAATCGGTAGGAAAAACTACTGCCTCACTTAGGAGAAGTAATAAAATGCAAAAATACAAACAGGGGAAGACAAAGATACGCGGCAGTGCTTCAGACAAGGATCACAGAATTAAAACAGATCCCCAGCTAAATATGAGTCAACAACGTCATGCCACCGCAGTAAAGGCTGACATCATGCCAGGCGCTACAAATGGAATTGCCCTTGCAAGCCTTGGAAAGTAACTTTCTTTCCTGATGCAGTGTTCCTGCACTAGTTCCTCAGACAGTGTAATGGTTGCAATTTCAGGTGCTGTTCTGCAAGGAAACATGGTTAAATTGGAAAATGTCCTGAAGAGAGCAATGAAAACATCAGAGATGTAGACATCATGCTATGTAAGGACTTGTTAAACAAGAGAGGTGTTTCAATCTAAAGAAAAGAAAATCTGGAAGAAACATAAGTTTCTGTGTAAAAGGCTGCTGGAATCAATGGAATATACATCTTTTTTCTATGTTCCTGGTGAATAGAGCAAGAAGTAATGGGAGTTCAGAATGTATTAAGGAAGTTCTGCACTCGAAAAGGCTTATTATTTCAGTGCTATTCATAACTATTACATTATATATCCTTAGGTTTTTGTAGTGTTTCTACCATTAGCGAACCTTAAGAAAAGTTTTGGTAGATGTCTGCTAGGCGTGACACGGATAAAACTGATCCTGCCTTGGGGCAGAGGGGTGTGTGACCTCTTGATGTATCACCAAGTCCTATTTTCCTATGACTGGGAGTCGTTCAATAACAGACTTATAAACATTCCGTTGCTGACCTGGTCACTGAAATGTTTTCTGGATAACTAACCTGCTGTCTCACAACAGGTGAATATTTAAAGACAAAGCAGGAAGAGAAAGCATGATTCAGAGTCAGCCATGCTTACTGGAAACGTTTGAAGGTTAGTGGGGAACAGTGCCAGAACTGGAAATGCTGGAAACTTCGTGCTCCAGCAGTAGAGGAAGAAATCAGCAAACACAGGAGACTAAAGTGGATCTGTTGGGTTTAGAAAGAAACGCAGTCTTTAGGGAAGAGATAGTGACCTGGGGGAATGAGGCGGAGACATAGGTCTGGTGGGAGATGGTAACATGCATGGATGGTTTTTTGGATGATATTTTGATTATATTTTTTTTTCCAAATAGCTGCCTGACCACTGAATCAGGAAAACCATCTGTGAATGAAGACGGAAGGTAAATTGGTGCCTAAGTGTAGTTCGTTAGTGATCACAAGAACAAGTCAGTCCTATGAGAACAGTCCAGTGCTGCTTTCTGGTAGTTTTTCTTGTGCAAATGCCTTAGGGAAAGGATAGGATTCACTGGGCTCCACAGTCACTCCAAGCCTTCTGTCTGAGGTAGCAGGACCAGTAATTGTACCCAAGCTATTGTAAATGCAGGTGCAGATGACTTGAGTGTGTCATTCTTTTATCTGAAAAATTAGCCTTCTCTTTTCTGTGAAGAAAAGGATCATTTAAGTATAGAGCAGGCTGCTCTTTTAATATGGGGTATTTGGTAGGTATACTTCCTTTTGTGCAAAGGAAAAGGGTATCTTCATCACTTCTCTGTGGCTTTCTGAGAACTAGAACAAAGGTTTTGAATGGGAAGGTTTTCAAATGCATCTGTGATCTGAGCATCTGCAAAATACAAGGGAGTTGAATACATGCAAAGAAGAATGTTAATAATGCTGGGGTACAGAGAATTCTAATGCAAATGAATCAGTAGTTGGCAGAGACTAGTCTCTTTTCATTTCTGTTTTTGACAGTTAGAGGGGTGTGATGTAAGGCTTATATTCAGAATTAATCCTATCTTACATTGAAGCTTTTGGATTCCAGACCGGTTTCCTCTGTATTTGTGTTGTACTGATCACATCAACTGTTTTTATATGTTTCTTTTTTCAGAATTGTATTTAAGTTTTCCTTTTGCATAGATTTTTTCCAAGCGTTAATTCTGTCTCTTCAAGTCCACGTTGTGTTGGCATTGGCCTTAGTTTGGCTCACCTCTTGGTGAAAAGCAAGCTGGCTCCATATGACCCTCATCAGCAAATCAGGATCCAGACACTTACTTTTGAAGTTCTTCCATCAAGATTTTAGGTTTATAAAAAAAAAAAAAAGGGAGTCATGGTAATACCAACTCACTGATTAGAATTCTTTCTTGTGCTCATGGGACAGCACAAACTTAGAGGTCAAAGGAATGAAGAACCTCAATTACAAGAAAAAATAACAGAGGAAGAGTAACTTTTAAAATCCAGGGACTGGTAAGGGTTTTTTGTGGGGTTTTTTTTTGGTTTGGTTTTTTTTTTTTTTTCTTTTAAAGAGTGTTTAATACAAGAGTATACTCTGTAACTGTCTGATAAGCCAGCCACTGCAAAGGAGTGCTTACTTCCGAGGACTTTAGAGCCATGTAGTAGGAAGATATCAACACCCTTGCTCATTGTGTTTGGACTTAGAACTGTAGTGTCATAGGGCTGCAAGGAAATTTTTGTTAATGATCAAGCTGCAAATTAGGTCCCTACTGACTTTCAGAGCAGAAATGTGTTAACTCGTAGTGAGTTAACAAGCATCAGCTGCATTGTGGTAATGAACGTGTGTGTGTGCAGTGCATCGTATGACTGCTTGGTACTTACTGTAGTCAGCTCGTATGGGATAAAACTTTGTTGTGGTACCCTAGACACAAGGAGGAGTGTTCCGTCTACATTCTCTTCGGAACAAGAACATAGTATTTCATACCGCTACAGCACTTAGGCAAGAAAAGCCTGCAGTGATAATTCTTTCACTTGCTAACCCTTGCTAGTGACAAGAACAGGGTTTGGCCATTTTGCTTGTTGAACTTGTGCCTCTTGCTATTCAAAATCACTCCATAGCTGCATAACGGTCTCCAGATGTCAACGTGACTGATAACACATGACAACAAAGAGGAATTGAATGTGAAGGAACCATCTTATGCTGTTTCTTTGCTGTTGGTCATCAGACTGTTTTCGAAGTTTGGGCAGTTATCAAAGCTTGTGACCCAACTTCCCCCATTACTACAATAAGGTGTTTATCTTACTCGTTTGACTTGGGTGGCTTCTGGCAAGTAAAGGACGCAGAACAACCAGCTCCCCCTGCTATCAAGAGCCAACTAGTAGCGGAAGTTGGAGTTTCAATACCTTGTAGCTGCTAGGGTGATCGGGTGTCTTCCGATGATAGCCTAGGTGATACAAATAAGCCAATTTCCTTGAAATACTGGGAAAGAGCTAGAATTCTGTAAGGCCGGATTCTGACATCTACTGTATTCCTACCATAAACGCTGGAAGCAGTGGTGGCTTGGGGGCAGGTAGCAACTGCAATTGCCTAGACGTCCCCAAACAGTCAGGGTGAAGGTATTTATTAGAAAACCAAGAGAAGTTTTTCCCTAGAGTTGCTTTTAGTCTCTCCACTTGGAATTGTGGACAACATTGGCTTTATCAATGTGAAAGTTTAGCCTAGTGAAGGTTTAAGGGGTGTTTGTCTTTGGAGGGATCTTGCATAAAACACAATTAATTCCTCTGGACTGCACATCTAGCTGGTAACTTGGCTTGAAATTCAGTGCTACAGCAGTGTGCCTGCCTATCTGACACCTTATTCTGTCTGCTCTGGGGAAACTGAAGCAACTAGAACATTTTAAATTCTCCAATTAATCAAACTTTTCCTAAAAAAAATCAAGGTCTCCTGTGAATCGAGGTCTCTCCTAAAATGAATCACCAGGTTTCCTGTGAACACTAAAACAGTGTAATAAGTAGACCTGGTTTTTAATTCTTATCTGTATTAGGATAGCAACTGGAAATCCATAAAATATGGCCTGCATGCTTCTCGGGCGCGTACAAATGGGCATTTCCTGTATCTGTGAGAATAGTCTTTACAAGATTGATAAAGAAGGAAGTAATTGTTTTTATCTGTTTTGAAGGCAGACTCCATTAGTCACGCAGGGAGAGGCAGGAACACTTCCCCAGACACCCCAAGCTGTATCCCAAGCCATTCTTCACAGGTCCGTCTCTTCTCTAGATCCTGCTGCGAGACGGGAGGTGAGTCCCGGGTGCCTATTTTGATACTACTCTTCATGTGTTAGATTTCTCCAAAATCTCTCCCCTCCCTATTACCTAAGTTTTCTCTACTGGCTGCCAGCAGCTCTCAATCCTACCCTGACACTATCGAAGACGATCAGTATCGTCAAGTGGATTGTGTGTGGGGCTACATGCCAACATACCTGATTTGCTTATCTGGTCTGTGCCACACATTCGTTAACCCTTCTGCAAGTCAATTAATCTAGTTCAGCCTTTAAAATTGGGATAATGACATTTATGTAATGATGGGAGGTGTTTTTAATCAGCCTGAGTAATGAATGAAATGCTGTGGCATACATTTCTCTGTCTTTAGGTCAGTGGTTTTGTAGTTTGTGACTATTGATAAATATCTTATTTGTCACACTCATGTGCAACCATTTTATCAGAATTTAAACTTTGTGGCACATTCTTACTCCTCATGGTTCCTCAGAAATTCTGAGTCATCAGAGACTGTTTGAAACGAAGTTTGAGAGGTAAGAACTACGTTCTTCAACCCTGGTAGGTGTTAATAGAGGCGATTTGTTAATTGTTTCCTGTTTAATGGAAATACGTTCTGCTGAAGGCAAATTTGGGTTGTAAACAGAGACTAAGGAGAGCCTCTCTGTGTCAGACACCACAGGCAATGGCATTTTTGTTAACTTCTCTTTTTTGTTAATCTAAAGCCAGTCAAATTATATTTCAGAGAACTCAGAGCCTCAGTAGAAAAAAGCAGTATGCTTTTCATGCTTATTTCTCAATGCTACTGCCAACGTTTCTCTTTATTTTTTTCCCCATTTTCGTCCCTGGGAGAAAGGAAGCACAACCTGGGTTAGAATGCTGAGCTATGGTCTTCTGATCGGGGTGTTAGGAAGGACATGCCCAAAAGTGACATAAGACTCTTCTATTCCTCATGGCCTGTAGAGGAGGGAAGAGGTGTTACCGGTCTGTTCTATTCACTCAGACCAGCAAGCAGAGCTCCCAAGGTCGCTGCTGGACCTGGACAGCTCAGAGCTGCTGCTGTAACTGTAGCTTTTTTATAAATAGGATAGGCTCAGCTGATTAGCAGTCTTATCTCCACCAATTAAGGAGGATAAGCGTTCATCATGTTGCAGAGTTCATGCCTCTTGCAAAATGTTGAGCAACTGCATGAAGTCACTGTGCGTGGGACAAAAAACCTGCCACTTTGAAATGTTTATTTTTTTTAACAGCCAGTATATATTCTTGTGGAAAATGGTTCTAGTGGTGATTTATCTCTTTCATCTTAATTTGGAAAAGTCCATCCCAAGAGCCAACTCAAATGAAATTTTACTCCTTGGTTAGCTTTTGCAGTCAGTAGTTGGGTATGGACAGGCATGGTTAACAAAGGCACTGCGTGCGAGCATGGGTCCTCTCTGCTGGAACGTGTTGTTTCACTGCAGCTTTTAAGATGAATGCTTTGACTCTGTAAAACTTAGTGCTATATTCCTTCCTAGTTTCATGTTGGTGTTGTCCCTTTACAGTTTGAATATCTCTTTGAGCACCTGAAAGACATGAGTCTCCAAGATATCATTAACTTCATAGAACTGTGTATTGTTTCCTTAATTCCTCGCAGACTGGGCTCTTAACATGGTTTGGAAGGAGGATTAAAGAGAGATTGTAACTGAAAATACTGCACTTTCTAGAAAGTGGTGTAACATTGCCTATGGTATTTCCCCATATGTAGCAACTGCTTCCTGTTTTTCAAGTTTGTCTCGTCATTTATTGACTGTTACTTCTTTGCAGCTCCCTAGTTTCCTGAAAACATAAATGTCTGCATAAAGGAAGAAGAAGGAAAAAAAAATAATCCCAATTTGCCACATTCTCAAATGGTGTAACTGGTTCTCACTTTGTGGATTTATCCTGATATACAATCCAGTGAGCTACATGTATGAGTCTATGACCTCTTTAAAGTAGTATTGGTTGAAAACGCAATTTTGAAATTAGAAAACCCGATTGGTTCTGGTAACTGTGAAGGACTGTTTTCTTGTTGGCATCTATAGAGGGGCCTGACCCTACTTCTGTTGAAGTTTGTGACAAAGTTCCTGATGATGGCATGCACGCTGAGACCAAATGCCTTTCTGTCTTGTTTCACCCTTGCTCAAAATTTGGTTTCAGATCAAGGACAGATCGGAAAATCCTTTCTTGCATTTCAGGAGCTTCTATTTGTAGATAAGAGTGACTCCAATATAGTCAGGTGGCACGCACTCTCAAACAGGAATTCTGTATCAGAAGGAGTATTTAACCGATGATCTAAGGGAAGATTATAGTAAAAGTTTGTGACAGTTATTGCAGGGTAGATGGGTGTGAGGGAAGTGGGTGCAAACAACTACATCCGCAGCAAAGGGATTAAAAGGTGGGGCATGAGCCAAAGGGCAGAAAGCAGATGAAGCCAATTGAATGTCCAAACCTGTGCCTGTCCTTAAATTATATGTTACAGGTGAGATTACGTATGTTATGCACCTGGCACCTTCTAAAATGTGCTGAAATTTAAGTGTCCAGTCCTGTACTTGGCGATTGGCCCCCCAAGAACTGACTGCCAAAGAGGTCATAGTTTTATGAACAGACCAAAACCACAGTGATGTACCACTCAGCCTTGAGAAGTCTGCAGCTGGTTTAGTTTGAGGAGGATGTAACCATTTCTCTTCAGTTGAACCATCACTTTGTCAGTGCTGTTACAATGGATTTGGATGTTGTTACGATGGTGGAGAATGGATGTGGAGCAGCCCTGAGGAGAAGGAGGTGGGGGTGTTGGTTGATGAGAAGCTCACCATGAGCCGGCAATG
>RSEF01000021.1:3998602-4011792 GCA_003993805.1 Himantopus leucocephalus | reverse complement strand
CCCGGGGCAGGGGGTGGCACTGGGGGGGCTTTAAGGTCCCTTCGAACCCAAACCATTCTGTGATTTCGCAGCGGATGCTGAAGGTTTGTGCCCCTTTCTTCACGTTCGGTTCATCCTCCATTTTCACAACCTTCTCCACGCAATTTCTAATGAAAAATAAGACGCGAACAGACCGGAGGCAGAAGCGCCACCGCCCCACCACCGCGCATGCGCAGCGACGCACCGGCCGGAGCCGGCGCAGGGGCGGGGCGCCGAGGGCGGTGCCGCCGCGCATGCGCGCTGCCCCTCCCGCGGGGCCGGCGCTGCTGAGGAGGCGGGGAGAGGACGATGGAGGCGCGCAGGGTCCGCCGGCCCCGCTCACTGCCCGGGAGCAGCCACCGCCGCCGCCACCACCACCATCCCCGCCGGGGCCGCCGCGCCGGCCTCTGAAGGGGGAGCAGCCAGGGGCGCGGTGAGTCGGGGGCGCTGGGAGGGCGGTTGCGCTGAGGGGAGCCCCCGGAGAGGCCCGGCCCGGCCGAGCGGCCCTCCCGCGGCGGGGGCCGGTGCGCCCCGCTGCGCGTCCCCGCGGGGGACCGGGTGCGGGGCGGCCCTGCCGGGGCCGCTTGGGCTGCAGCGCTCGGGCGGGAGCCCAGGCGGCCGCGTCCCCCCCCCCCGCGGGGCGGCCCGGCCCGCGTTCCCCGCGGCGGCTGCGGGCTGTCGGTCCCTCCGCGGGCTTCCAGGGAAGGGGACCGCCAGGAGCCCTGAGGGAGGAGAGTTTCCTGAAAAGAGGATGAGTAAAACCGCGCGATCTGGCCCCGCGATCGCTCTCCTGGTCGCACACCGAGTGTGTGCCATCCACCTCCTGGTGTGTTTAACCGCCGCCTTTCTGACCAGAGCGGGGGCGGTGGGGCTTGGGACGTTAGTGCCCGTTCCGTGGGGGTGAGGGTGAGGGTGGAGGTGTTCCCGAAGCGGAAGGGTTAACGAAGGGACTTGTTTTCCCTGGGTATTTAACACGTGATAGTCATACCGTCTGGTTTTTAGTAGAAATAGCAGTTTAGTAAGTAATCAAAAAACGCGCTAGTAAATTTCAACCGCTGTCAGACCGCTAAATTTCAATATGGAATATTGTTTTGTTTTGTTTTTTCCTCAGGCACGCTAGAATATGAAGTTCGAAACTAAACCAAAGAGAAAGTTTTGTCTACCTGATACAGTCGTTCCTTCTTTCTCGGCTCAGGGCGGGGGGTTTAGTGCCTTAGGGATGGAGTCATACGCATGTAACCTCTCTTGGAGTGCTTCCTTTGGCAAAATATAAGAATAAAAAACCTCTACAGAATTAAGTGATGAAGCAAACATGAGTCCGTAGCAATGGGGCAAGTGCTACCATTTTTGGATATAACATTGTGCTTATGCCCCAAAACGAGGTTGAGAATAAGGTACAAAACGAGGAGTTTTGAAGGGCTGATGCAATTTCTAAGAAATTAGTAGAAATACTGCAGTCTTGAAGATGTATTAAAAGTAGTGTGTTTGGTCAGGATTGAACGCTGCAGTAAGCCTCTAATCGTGATGATTTAGGGCAATGCATTTGACAGGAGAAGTTTGTTACAAAATAACAGCTTAAAAGCATGTTCATTAAAAAAAATCACTTGATTTGCAGGCTTATGGTCCTTGTGTACCTGCTTGCATTGAAAGATTGTATTTCTCTGTATGCTATTCAGTGTGATCTAACAGTGGAGAACATGGCTTTTTAAGATGTGAGCGCACATAACTTATTTGGCCACCTGGATGTGGGTTACACATATATGAAAGCTTAGTAGAATCATTTCAGACTTCCTTTGTAAATAGGTCTCTTACAGTTGACCTGGAGCGTGATTCCTTAATAATAGTCTGAACGGCGTAGCAAAGCTTTGGGGGTGTTATGGTCTTGTATCCTTCTATATAAAGATGGTTTGATGAAACCTCTGTGAAGTTCTGGTTCATGGGAGTGTTCATTTATAATGACAGAGAAGTTGAAGATGAGAAACTACAGTAAAAGATTGGATACATATGAGGTGACTCAACTGGCTACTCCATGTCACCATCATAGAAATTTAATATTAACTGTTAACGCTTTCTCAACTGTCCTTCATTCTATAATGCTGAACATCTAAGTACTTTTTTGAGGTTTTTTTAACTTTAACTTTAGACATGACTTAGACCAGAGCAGCCTTTTCACTAGTTTGTTGACATGTGCTGAAAGTTTTTGGATCTGATCCTGGAAGCTGTTCAGTGATAGTTTTGTCCTTATGTCAAGTCTGCTTATTTAATAAAGGTCTTGTGAGGGAATGCTAATTAAACAGTACATGGTGTAAGCTGTAGTTAAAACATCCTGAATCGGAAAGTATTACACAGAAGGAATATCAAGTTCTTAGGCTGTATTTAGTAGGTATGTACACCTTCTTACTTCCAGTTTTGTGCTGATCTGATTTTCTTTGCTGGCAGCATCTGTCAAATGAAGATACCTCAAAGTTACTTGGAAACACACCTTCTTTATTGCTCACTCTATAATTGATTGTTCTCTTCACCTCTTAGTTAAGGGTGATGCTGTGGAATAGGATGCACATGTATCAACTGTTAAGTTACTGAGAAAACTAGTTCTCCATAAACTACTTTCACATATGTTGCATTTCCATGCACTTTGTTAACTGTTGTAATTTTTATTTTTCTAGGCCCAGAACAAGCTCTCGGTGTTTGGATAAAAAGGAATGAGGAGTTGATAACTTATGTAATGGGAAAGCTGAGGAAAATGATATACTTTTAACTCCCTGGGCTTGTCAAATTTTTGGCCCATTTTGCAGGGCAGATTTTTAAGAAATAATTAGTGATATAGATAAAAACAACTATTTTGTATGATTTCCTAGGGTAAGTCTGTAAGGATAGGATTTCTTTTAGAAATACCCGTTTTCTAAATTTAATAATAAAACACAGTTGCAGTGGTTGTTGGTATCTGCTTTTTCTCCTCCACCAGTTCTGGTGTATTTTTTTCCTGTCGGGATTATTCTTGAGGAGCTGATCTCCTCCATTGATAATTATCTCCAGCATTTTTATTGGCTAATTCTACAAAATGGAATGTATTTGTGTATACTAAGCATTAACTTTGACTCACTATAATAGTTTTGGTTAATATTAGCTAAGAGCATGGTACTCCAGTAAACATATAGTCAGATCTGTAATTCCTTTAAAATGAGAAAGATGGTAAAGCATGTGGAAGTCTGGATATATAAAGATGTTGGAAAAGCGTGTGTGGACCCTATGAAATATATGTACCAAACACAAGAATGATCTCAGGTTATAAAGAATAATCTTTAGATTTAAAAGTAAAAATTGAGATATTAGTTGGTTTTTTTTTTTAGATGTGTTGATTGATAGGCCTTTAATAAGTGCATTGCAAGTGTGAGTAGCTACAAACAGATGGTAAATGAGTGTCTAGTTTTCTAAATTCCTTTATGGCTTTTTAAAGAATTATTTTTAAATCTCTTGGGTAAAGCTCTCTCTGTCAAAATTCACAACTTAAAATTCTGGGTTCTTTCTGTATTTGACAAGGAAGACTTAATTCAAAATCCAGTTTGCATGGGGCGGGGGAGGGAATCTGTTGGATATGCTTGTTCAAGTCTCTCTGCAATCTCTGGAGTAAAAACAGTAGGCTAGTTTAGATTACGATTTAAAGAACAAGCAATGTAAGAACTTTCCTCATGCACACATGCTGAAAGACCCTTTCCAGTCAAGAGATACTGAATATCTCCTTTTAAAGTCACTTCTTTTCTGAAACTCAGATAAATAAATGACTTGTTTTCTGTAGCTGGTTGAGAGACAACCAGCCAGAGACATATTCCTGAAGCTTGATGAAGTTGTGATAAAAAGTAATATAAATTAAAATCTATTCAAAATAACTTATGTTGTTTGAGTCAGATTTTACAGTCTGTTTTACATATGTGCTTGCATGATCAGATCAATTATGTGCATAATCAACTAACTGGCACAAAATTTATATTGATCTTAAAGGTGTCTAAAAATGGAGTTATGTTTTTCTGATGTTAGTTGTAAAGACTTATAAATGTGTTGAAATGACTATTTCCCAAGTCATGGTCACAGGTGATACTAAGCAACGAGTAACCAACAAATAAACATTGGTATCATTACAAGTGCAGGATCTTATAAATTATTAATGAATGATGGTAATTGTACCTCCTTGTAGTGGTGTTCTCTTAGGGTAAGCCTCATCTACAGTAGGAGCAAAAGTATTTTCTAATTTGATTAGGTGGTGGTTCTGTCTAATTTAGTAATGAGCCAGTGCTCATTCTAAAATTACAACTTCATTTTACTGATGTTTTTGTTATCTAAAAGTTGGGATGCTGTGAAACACAGTACTTGTAAAATTGTGGAGATTGTCATTCTCTGGTAACTTTACAGCCAAATATCATTATTCTATGAGTATTTTACAGAGCCATAGTCCATTTTAATGGTTACAATAATGTTATGGTCCATGCTCTACAGGATACAGTGGGAAATGCATCCAAAGTGGTGAGACTGTTTTAGAAACGTCTGCAAATTTTTAATGAACCGACTTCTTCCCGGTGTTGAAACCAATTGAGGAATGTACTGTTCCTCTAGACTTCATTATCTTATATGCTATTTGTTTGTAGTTTAGTTTTTATTCATACACTGAAAGTTGCTTTCTATTTATATTGTGATAAGGCTTCTTTTACTTGGCTCAAATAATGATGAGAACTTACATATGGGATTTCTAGTACTTTTGGGGAGGGATGGTTATTTAAAGCTTGGGTTTGGGGTTTTGGTGTTTGTTTTTTTTGGTTTTTTTTTTTTTTACTTCTGCAAAATTGCTGTCTAGCCAGCTGTTTATCTTTTATTTGTGGAAGTGAATTACTTCACATTTGTCCTTATTTCATCTTGTTTGTTTTGGACCATCTCCCCAGTTTCTCACAAATGATTTAAGAACTTTGATATCGTCCTCCAACTTTTTTTCGTCTCCCCTCAGCATAGTATTAATTTCATTTTTGTGAAGAGCTGAAGTTTATTAAGGTTATCTCTATTGCATTTTTTTCCCCCCTTACTTTGATTTTTTTTCTTCTTCTTTTACAGCTTTGAGTATTCCACTTTTATTTGTACAATATATGTGTCGCCTAATAGGAGACTATAGGTTTCTCTGAGTCTTGATTCCTTGGCAAATATCTAAAGCTTTTCTTCCTCTTCAGTATCTAAAATAAATTTGTTAGACGTGAATCTGTGCTGGTCTTGAAATGACTTTGTATTGAGCCTTTTCTAAATCTGGGAACATACGTGTGTTAATCCTGGTCGTTTTTTCTTCCAGTATCTTCCAGTTACCTTGAAGAACTTCTCAATTGCCCAGAGACTTTAGAGAAGTGTTTATCAAAGTGTGTAAACTCTGTGTTTAATACTTACTCTGTTAGCTTTGCTGATACTGAGATTTTTCTTCTCTCTCCTCCCTATCCCCATTCTTCTGGTGTTTTTCCACAGGAATTGAATTTCTCTCTCACTGAGGTTCCTTCACTTCCATTATGGAGATGAATCGAGAAAAACTGTGTACCAGTAAGGCTGATGTGAGCTCAGATTCTGCTTATCATTGCTCAACATGTCATGATGATGAGGAGTGGAGCAATACTAGCCGGGGACGAGCTAAGTCACGAAGTTTGTCTGCTTCACCAGCCCTAGGAAGCACCAAAGAATTCCGGTATGTCTCTTGGTTCTTCCTATTATTGCTACCTTTAAGGAAAAAAAAGTAAAAAAATTTAAGTTGCATAGATTTTAATTTTTGCTCCTCTTTTTATAAAGCTATAGCCTTGCAGCTGTGACAACTGATAACCAACAGAAATAAAAATAGTGTTTTGTGGTAATAAATAGAGAAGATGATCAGTGAACCATCCTGTTGTGGTTCACGCTGTGAAAGAACTTGATTTTCTGAAGTAACCATGTAGGTGGTCATCCTTGAGCTGATGTTCATGTAAATAGGTTCTTGCTGGTTGTGAGGCCTAACTTCTGGTTCAGTGTTTCTTGGGAGATCTTAAACTGCTTTTTCTAGATATTTCAGCAACATTCTGTATGTGCATATACAGCTTCAGCAAGGCAACACATTACTCGCTTTGTATATGCCACTTAAATGCTGTCTGAAGTGAGTATGTCAGAGTCTGGATTCAAGAAAGTGTTTGCATTTAGAAATGGCTACGTGAAATGTTATAGATCCTTCTTTTTGAGGACAAACTGCACATAAAACTCCTATCTGTGGCATCACTTATTGAAATTATTTCTTAGTAAGAAAGTTAAGAAAGTATGGGTATATTTCCAGCTAGAAGTTCTTAAAGTACAAAAACTTAAAAGTTCTTGTTTTAAGCAGATAAACACAAGATACTAATTTTCAAATTTGAGGAACCCCTTGTACCCAAGTACATGGCTTCTGGGTTTTTGAGGTAGATTTGAACTTTGAATATTATGATATTTGTCATATTTCAACCTAGCTTCAGAACTTTTAAGTGCCTTCCAGAGCTAAAATACAAATGCATCTGTACTAAGCTATGTTAATTCATAGCTCAGGTCACAAGAAAAGAATGGTTTTGTGCTTGGTTCCAGATCTTTAATTAGTAGGCAGAACTTTATCTGTTGCTCAACAAGTTGCTTATAAGGGATTCTTAAAATGCACTTCAAAAGGTTGTTAGTCCAAAATGAAGGCAGGAAGTTAAAGGTGGGGGGTAGACTAAGAGCAGATTTGTAATTGAAATGCCATGGCTGTCAAAACAGGTATCTGCAGAGTTCGTAGTCTCAAAAAATAATCAACAGTAGAGACACTTCTGCAAATTTTTACAAATGCTCTAGCTAGAGCTGTAGTGCTGTGTATTAAAAATCTGTAGGAGTATTTAGGTTATATGGTAATGTGAGGCAGCACAAAGTAAGTTTGTGCTTGCAGATTGTTTCACAGCAGTGAGAAACGCCCATTTTTTCTTTGAGCCAAATTTCTAATCTAGTTGCAAGGCTCTTGTCATGTGGACAGCCTGGATAGAACTTTTGATTTTGTGATCTTTGGACCCATTGTAAATATTGAAGAGCATGCTGTGGTAGCAGCGTGTCTTGAACTTGTGAGAAGCATAGCAGAACTTTTTCTTACATTGTGACCCTTTATAAAAGCATGGACAGAATCACGGAGGAGTTTCTCAACAGCTGAAATTCTCGTCCAGTTACTGCTTCGCTGGTAGGAATGCCCTTGCAAGGCAGAGCATATATGGGTGAGGCTGAAGATCGCAGGGGGAAGCTTTATGGTGAAGGGAGGCAGAGTAAAAGCGTTTATCTGAAGAGGCTAAAAGGTTAGGAACATACTTGCTTTGCGGATTCAGTTCAGAAAGTCAGTGTACTTTAATGCTTTTGGAAAATGTTCACAAAGGACTGTGCTCTGACTGTAATGTTCTAGCTACTATGTTGTGTGTCATAGTCAATATGTTAAGACTTACATTAAAAGCGTGCTGTAAACTTTACGTTAAAAGCATGGTGTTTTTTCCCTTCTTCACTTAAACCTTTAGGAATGTAGACTTCAGTCAGCCTGTGTAAAAGACCATGTGGTCTAAATTTTTGTGTATTATTCTCTTCTAGCTAAATAACTACTTTTTTAATCTAGAAGTGATCTTTGTAGACCCTACCCATTGTGGGTTTGAATTAGGGTTATTGTTTACGAGACTCTTTTTCATTAAGATTCTCTGCATTCATTCACTGACTGTCTTCAATTTAGCACAAAACTGTCACAAGGCATTTTGCAGAACGTCAGAAAGTGATCTCAGGCTTGCTCTATAGTATTCAGACTGAAGTAGTTGTCTATCTGCTTTGAACTGGCAAGTATATTTTCCTAAAAGATGTATAATTTCCAGTGCATTGCTGCTTATTCTTAGCAAAGACAGTCTTACTACAAACAACTTCAAATTCTGTTCACCTTCTTTTGATTGAATAGTGCGTAGATTGAGTACTAATAATACCAGGTAACATCTCAATGAAAATGTATACCAATTATTAATTACAGCTTGCAGAGGACACTTTGTTTGAATGTCATGAAGGTCAGATGTGGATATTTAATGTCTCTTGTAGGAACAGAGTTTAGCCAATTATCGGGAATGGTATGGAATAACGACCGCTGTTGAAAGAAGGCAAAAAAAGACAGTTATTTGGGAGAGGGTTGAGGGGGAGCAAGAAGTGGAGGTGGTGTTGCCAGGGTGTTATTTAACTATCCTGATTTCAAGTGTAATTGTTCACAAGTAGATAGAGACTTGCCATTCCTTTGCACATATTGGTACACACACACAATCTCTAATTAGTCAGTCCGTGCTCATTTTTCTGTTTTAATATAAGTAAACTTTATAAAACATTTAGTAATAAACTTATCTGACTGGATTAGTCACGCCTGGAAAATGGAAAAAATTATTTGAAAAACAAATACCACTTCTCTGTGTTCAATATAAGGAAATTAAATACTTATTTTCATTATTGGAATTCAAACCTTACACAAGCATATTTTCTTAGACATGGAACAAATAAGATGCTGCCATTATTCCTTAATTGTATGTTTTTAACCCGTCATCTGGTATTGATTTTTATTAGATTTCTGAGGGTTTTTTTAGTATTAAGAGTGAATCATCAGGCTGGTCTGAGCTACTTTATAATATACACAATAGAAGGCAGTGCAGTAATGATTTGTTACTGCCAAGCAATAGATTAGTTACCAGTTCCTGTGTTAATTGAATTAAGCACAGGAAAGGCACATTTCCCGTTCTTTTTAATGGAATAATTCTAATAGCATTTACATAATGTTTCAACAGCTATGTAACTTGGGTAAGTTTTACTCCCATTTACAGATTTGCTGAAGGAGGTGGGAGGGAAGTAAGACTGAACAGTTCTGACTTGGTCCAGATAATCTTATCCTGGAGCTAGCAGTAATCCTGTTCTGGGTGGGATTTAAGTTTGAGAATAAATTACACTTCAGAGCACCTGTTTATTTGAAGATAAAGATAATGTTAGCTCTTATTAGATAAATAAGTGAAAAAAAAATAGCATTTTTTCCTACCTGTTCCAACAGCATTTTTTCTACCTCTTGGTTTTCTCTACCTGCCTTAATCTCAGCCTGGGATGTCTTCTGTGCATCTTCCAAAAGATTAAATTAACCTAATGGGTACTCCTCAGCTTAAATGACTGAATTATTACCCCAGTCTTTCTCAGCAGTAAAAACACAGAAATTTTTCAATCTTCAGTAATTTCAGTCAATAGTGACTTCTTGTTTGTAAATTTCTGTATTACCTTAATACCTAGAAAAAATGTTTTTGGTTAATAAAAGCTTTGCTTAAATAGCCTATTTTAGCAAAGACAAAATCCTGGATTCTATTTGTTTGTGGGTGATAGAAAGAAAAGGGAGCTGTTTCAAAAGTAATCTGTAAAAGGCAAATGTGGGTAATGGGAGCAGGGGGGGAAACAGAAGAAAAATCTAAGGAGACCTAACCTACTATGTAATAAAATCACTTAAGGCCTGGTACTACAAATATATATCTTCATATATCTTACAATTGAAGCATTTGCATTTTGAGTTGGTGTTTTTTGGTTTTTTTTTAAGTGCAGATTTAAACAACAAAAAAGTGTTTAGATGATTGGGACACCATTACTGTGACTTGACCATGGCAAAAAAATCTGAAGGTCTTGCCTTGGGATTGGAGATTTCGTTGTGAATGCTTCATAGCATCATAGAATACCAGGTTGGAAGGGACCACCAGGATCATCTGGTCCAACCTTTCTTGTCAAAAGCACGGTCTAGACAAGATGGCCCAGCACCCTGTCCAGCTGAATCTTAAAAGTGTCCAATGATGGAGAATCCACTGCTTTCTTCGGGAGATTATTCCAATGGCTGATTGTTCTCATTGTGAAACGTTTTCCTCTTGTGTCCATTTGGAATCTCCCTGGGAGTAACTTGTACCCATCACCCCTCGTCTTTTCCATGTGACTTCTTGTAAAAAGGGGGAGTCTCTATCTTCTTTGTAGCCTCCCTGTAAATTCACAGAACTGACCTGAGAACACCTGAGCGTATCTTCTTTGAGGCTGTGATGCTTCCTTTGTGCAAAGTGAAGACGAAATGAATACAAGAAGAATATGTGCCTGGTACTAGTATTTAGGAAGAGATTACACAGTATGTGGAGGAGATAAACTGTGAGCGAGGCTTTGGTTAAAATAGCTTTCAAGGAGTAGGTAGAGGAGTTAAGTTTTAGATTTGAAATGTGATAGCTAATACGTGTAAAATTGCATTGGCTGGTCAACCACAAGTGTAGGTTTAAGAAATGTACTTTGTCCAGTATTGCTTGGTGCAAATTTTTCAAAGAAGTGCTTTTGGTGGTTGGGGAGCTAATTATACCCAGTTTGTCATCACATTTCTTTTACTTAGTGATTATTTTTTCTATATATATATATTTAGGAGAACACGCTCCTTGCATGGACCATGCCCAGTGACCACATTTGGACCAAAGGCCTGTATGCTGCAAAATCCTAAAACGATTATGTAAGTACTCATCAAATGAATGGTATTATCTTATTGTGGAAGAAGATGTTTGCTTTTCCCCTATTCAACCCCTATTCAGCATTGTTTGTTTTTTCCCTGATATTCAGAGATTTTCATGTTGCTTGATTGCCAGCTTGGGGGCTCTGCATTGCCAAAATTGGCCAGCCGTTTTCGTCACACCTGACCAGTTACAAAGTCAGTCTGAGAGGGGAATGGATAGCCCTGCTGGACTGTCCTCTCAAGGGAAACCCCATTACGTGTGCATTAGCCTCATCTGCGTGTTTAAAAGTGTAGTGGGGGTTTGAATGTCCTTGGGTTTTTTTCTCCCGAGGGATGATAGGACAGAATCAGTATTTCTCTGTGTGACTTTGTAGTGGTTTTGCCAGCTGGAATACTTCCAGATATAAAAGGAAATTAATTTTACTGGTTTTACATTACTAATTCATGTCGTGTTCTTAGGCCCACTGTCTACTAGGTTTTTTTTTTTTCACAGCTCAGCGTATCTATTTTGGAAAAAATCCTAACCATTTCACATAAAAATACGGCAGGGCATGTGATTAGTATTAAGTACTGAAGTTTTGTTTAGACATGTTTTGCATAATCTGCAATCCATAGTTTGATGTCGACAGTGGCACCTATAATAAACACTTTCAACATAATTGGCAGTAAACCCGCCATGTCTATTAAACACCCTTATAGCAAACTAATTATGATACGGAGCAGCTATTGGTAGCATTTTCTTTATTCCATCAACTTAAAACACATAAAGAACAGTGTTTCTGAATGATAGAAGAAGAAAAATTTTTATGGACACCACAAGGAAAGGATGAGAAATTGTTCTGTGTACTGTGAAATCTGAGGAAAGCCTTCTCCCTCTCTTGGTATTCTGTGTTTGAGCTCGTAGTTTGAATTTTTATATTTGATCTGTGGTACTTCCAGTGTGTGAATATCATTAAGGCAAGTTTGCTTTTAGACTCCAATAAATTTTATGTGAAAATAAGGGTTGTTTTCTGCTTAGCAGGCATATAAAGGTTTTAATCTTGTAGGTTAGGTGGTATGAAAGTGTTGCTTTTTACACTATGTATTATATACTTAATAAGTGGTGTCTTGACTTGGTCAAATGAAGAATATCAGGGTTCTACAGATTAACCAAGTCAGTGGTCCCTATTTTTGTCCCTTTAAAATGTTTTATTTCATTGTTGTTTCAGTTAAATGTAGGGTATTTAAGTACTTAGTTGCCTGAATCTTTGCCTAAATAGTAGTAGTCCTCAAAACAGGTTGGTGGCATCCTAACTGTTCCCAGGAAGGGGCGGTGGAAATCTTGCAGTGTACAGTAACTGTGATCTTCCTCATTCTTTCTGTGTGTTCTGAAGTTGGTGGCGTGGAGTGCTGCAGCTCCTCTGAAAGCCCGGCTTGCCTTGTGTTTACCCACCTGACTGGTGAGCACGCTCCACCCCATGGGCCGGGCCAGCTGGTACCATATAATGATAGTGTCAAGATCAGTTGAGTAGAGAGGCGGCAGGCAACGCTCAACGCACACTGCTTCCCAGAGAGAAGACTGCTTCTGCAGTGTTGGGAAGAGCTGGGGAGTAGAGGGTGCTCTCGGGTCACTGAAGGAAAGGACTGTTTGAAGACCAAATTGTAAATTTCTATTCTTACTGTATGTAAGGTTTTAGTTGTGGCTTCTAAAAAAAAAAAAAAAAGGCAAACCCTTTTTGTTTGGGTTTTTCTTTTCTACAGTCAGTAATATTGTTAAACTCTCTTCACTGGAGGGATTTTTTTAACAGAAAATTGTGGGTTTTATGTGCAGGCATAAGTTAGGGAAGGTCTTGGTGTCTCTAAGTGCTAGTGTTGATGATTGTATTGAAAAACCTGCTTTCTGAAGACTTAGGTAAGATGACCAGATGAATTGAGTTACTGTTCAGTGAAGAAAGAATCAGGTGCTTGTGGTGTTGAGGTAGAGGGAAGGTCAAATACCTGTTTTTAAGCCCTTTCTTGAAATGGGATTTTTCTTATGAAATCTTGCCTCTGAAGATCTGTAATAAATGCTTTATACAGGATTTTTCTGTAAAGCCTCACAACTTTTTATTGGGACTGATTGAAATACTTAACTGGGGGGAAAAAAATTCAGAGAAAAATGTTTTCTTTTGAAGTAGCAGTTTATTAATAAGTGATAAAAGCCTCAGCCTTTTTTTCTCGGAGCTGTTGCATTTACCTGACTCCTGGGAAGAAACATGAAGATCTTAAAGCATGTTATGAATAATCTTTCATTTGGTAGAACTACGTGGAATTGGTGAGTACCGCTGAAACAGGCAGACTCTTTGGTTTGAATAAGTCTATTAGTTCTAGGTTTATTAAGTGAAAAGCGGTGCTGCAATCTTTAGTTCTTTGCCACCTTTAGAAGATAGTCTAGTCATTGTGGAATGGTTTTGGGGGTGGTTCTCTAGGTGTATTTTTTTACCTTTTAATAGTATTGAGATTTGAGAAATGTAATTTTATGAAATGAACTGTAGTAAAGAAAATGCTTCCTTAGTCACCGTTTGTATTGGAAATAGCATATAAAACTTCAGCTTCAATTCCTTTGCAGCTGTTTGGCAGCAATAAACACATTAATGCAGCTCTCCCCCCC
>RSEF01000021.1:3921626-3998515 GCA_003993805.1 Himantopus leucocephalus | reverse complement strand
CCCCCCCCCCCCCCCTTTTTTTTTTCAGTTTAGCTATTGGTTGGTTAGTCAAGTCAGAGGAAGCTTTCCAATTTCATAGTCTTTTCAGATTCATGGTGATGTTTGAGACCGAGTATGGTATCTTCAAAACGCCCTTACAGTGAGCCAGGGGCTTGGACTAGGCTATCTCCAGAGGTGCCTTCCAGCCTCCCTCTTCTGTGGTTCCTTGACTGTAAAATACAATGAGAGGAACCGTAACGTAATGTTGGGAGCCTCTATGTGGCACCCAGTGTAAGGGCATGGCTGTATTCTTCTGTGTAATATAATAATATTTAGAGAGAGACTGCAGTGTTTGTTAGTGAACGTTACTGGTATTAGCCTACTTCATTAATCTATAGTTTCTGCTGTATTTATATGTTGAATGTAGGCATTTTGGAAAGTGAAATAAACAGGTTATTCCACCTTCAGCATTGTTACCTGTTTTACTTTAACCCTTGAAGCGCTAAATCCAAATCTCTTTGTAAATTTGGCTTGTTCAGCATTTTCACTAATCTGCTTTGCTTTAAAGATTATATGTGCACCATATGGAAAAGGATGGGGTGCTTGTTATGTGCAAATCACAACCATGAAATTATGTAGCTTGGAAGTAGATATAAAAGAAGGAGGAAAATACAGCTGGGTATTCCTAAATCAACTAAATGTATTATAGAGCAACATGAGGGTTCTGTGTCTGAACCCTCTTGAAAGCTGCAAAATTATTTGTGTACATATATTTAGTTCTTGAAGTTCTCGAGTCTTAGCATGCCATCCTGACAATGGGCAGACAGTAGTTTTAAAATACTTTTTAAAGTTTTGGTTGGGTTTTTTTTTTGTTTTGGTTTGTGTTTTGTTTTTTTTTTTTTAATTTAAAGTAGTTGTGCTGCTTTAAGCAGATAAACTTGTTTTGGGGTCAACACTAAAATAATATTAATACATAGAGTTTCAAAGAAATTTTGCACAAAGGTTGCGAGTGCTTACGTATCTGTAATGTTTGCCTGGAATAGACGTGTACAGGCATCTTTTCCTGTTTAGGCTCTTTATTTATGAGGCTTTATGATAGGAAGTATAAGAGTTGCAAGTGCAGACTTCCTAGAATATAGTTTATGTACTACAGTTTTTTCACAGTGTTAGGGTTGTCTTGAGGATTCAGTACCCATGTGACTCTTAATTATTTGCCCTTCTCTTGTGATAGTGTTGTTTAGTAGTAGCAGAAAAACTGTAGAATTGGTGTCTGCATCTATAGGCTTCAAACTGAAAAAGTGCTGAAGGAAACATTGCTAAAAGAAAAAAAAAAAGAATATTAGGGTTGGAACTCTTGCACTATTTTTTAAATTTACATTGACAAGCTGTTTGACTTACAGTATTAGATAGGAAAAAAGCTTATGCTGTAGCTTTTTTTGATTCTCTAATTGGATGTTTCTCCTCATTTTGAGTCAGGTTAAGAGGAGAGAGCGCTAAAAGAAGAGAGAGGAAAGCGTTATGGCTGGAAGCATCAGGAAGAATGTCTGTTAGTTCAAGAACTTGATCCAAGAGCTTTTGTAGTGCTTCTGTTAGAGTCCCTGTTTGCACGCGGCATTAGCATGGTAGCAGCTACGAGAATGGACACCGTAATACTGTGTTACTGTCTTCATGTAGTAAAGCATTGATTGGTTAAGGGGGGAGAAGCATCGTTACACTACGAACTACTGCATCCTTCTTTCTATTGTTCTAGGACTGCGTGCAGTTATACTTAAGGATATATTCTTAACAGACCAGAATGTTGTCAAAGCAAAATGTAGTAACGTTGTCTTTTTTTTTTTTCCTATTCTGCAGGCACATTCAGGATCCAGCAAGCCAGCGGTTGACATGGAACAAACCTCCCAAGAGTGTCCTTGTTATTAAAAAGATACGCGATGCCAGCCTGCTGCAGCCTTTTAAAGAGCTTTGTGTGTATCTTACTGAGGTAATGAAATGTAAATTCCGTTTTTTGCCATAATTAAAAAAATTTACATCTAAACTGTTTTCAATTACTGATTCTATTGAATGTGGAATGTACAGAATTGTATAGTGCAAAGAAATTGTTATACCCATTGCTACTGGAAGTAGTAAAATTTGTTTCACAGCTTAAGGTCTGTACTTAAGCACTGTAAGTACAGAGTTTGAAAACAAAACGTAAAGTAAAAACTTTTCTTCATTCTGTTTGCAGTTCTGAATGACAGGGAATGGGATATAAAAAGCATAGTCCTTTAGCCTTGAACAAACATAGAATGTTACTGTGTCATATAATCTATATTCCAAAGTTTAGTTTAATTTATTAGATGATCTGTGCATGCTGCAAAATTCTCATTAGAATTAGACCACGCATTAAAAATAAACCCCACAACCAACAGATGCAGACTGCTTCTGTAAAATGTTAATTACATGTTTTAAACTACTGCAAATTATGGTGACAGTCAAATATTTTGTCATTTTAAGAGGTTGTTAACAAGCTTGTCTCACCTCTCTTAAGGAGAACAATATGATAGTGTATGTAGAAAAAAAAGTATTGGAAGACCCCGCTATAGCTAACGATGATAATTTTGGACCAGTGAAGAAGAAATTTTGCACCTTCAGAGAAGGTATGGTAATGATTTCTTGAAAGCAAAATCGAAGTATATTGCTTCTTTGTCTTGGTATTTCCTTAGTTGTTGGGTCAAGTTCGTTAACCTAATGTGTCTTTTGCAAACGGCTGTTGTGTGTTTTTGAATTTGTGAGTAAATGCTGGAGTGCTGTCCTTGATTTATGTTGCGAAATCAAGCCTGTAGATAAAACTGAGTTCAAAACTTGTATTTCAATGTTGCTTCTAGATTATGATGATATCTCCAATCAGATAGACTTTATCATATGCCTGGGAGGAGACGGGACCTTGCTTTACGCTTCTTCACTTTTCCAGGTTGGTCTTTATGGGAAATAGATTTAAAGACCTCTTTTCTTTTTGAACTATTTGAAGGTTGTTTTTTTTACCCCTTTGTTATTGAGTTTGGCATTTGTCCTATGCTGTTCATTCTGTTTTTTATCAAGCCTGTTTTACCCTATACCTTCTGAAAATAATGTATGTAGTGTGTTGTTTTTATTATGCACAGTTGAAGTTACATCAACAGTCAAAATATTTACAGGCAATTAGTTGAAGTATGAATTGCTTTTATTCAGTAGCTTTTAAATTCTTTTCTTTATTGATAGGGTAGTGTACCTCCAGTTATGGCTTTTCATCTGGGATCCCTTGGATTTCTTACTCCATTTAATTTTGAGAATTTTCAGTCCCAAGTCACTCAGGTTATAGAAGGTAAATTTAAGGGGACAAGGTGTGGTGTTTCTGTTTGTTACATTTTCTGTAGCTTTTTCCAAAACTAGTAAATTTTCTTAAGCAACTCATTTAGGTTGTCCCGTAAGATTGAGTCACAAGAAACGTATACTAAACTAACAAAAGCATTGCCCTGCGTTGACCCATTCAGTGCTGTTTTCTGTACTGTTCTGTTAAGGAAATTGGCTAAGAAATAACTCTGGCCTGTGTAAAGAAGTAAAAGATGATGCAGAACTTAAGTTAACTGACAGCTGAACATACAAATCGAGCGTAGCTCTGAAGTCTGGGGTAGTCTGCTTCTCTAAGCAGTACAGTGCTTAAATACAGAGAAGTCTGGCAAATAAAAGATTTGAGGAAAGAAATACTTTGTTTCTTCAATATGAGGTTATTTGAGTTGCATCCAAAGTAGATTGCCAAAAACACGTGTAACATTATCAAGTTGCTAGAATGTTGTCTTTTCATAGGTGTTTCTAATGCACTGATTTTCTTTAAGCTTAGCTTTTGTCTCGTGAAGATGACATGAGCCTAACAGTGTTTTCCAATCTTGATCATGTCCATAGAAAACTGCAATTTTCTTTTTACATGATGAGTAAAGGGAGGAAGGACTGGGTTCAAATTTGACTTCAATTTTGCTCATTACTACTAAAAATTAGTTTTGAGCTTTAACCAAGTGTAGACAATCATCTGTGAATGAAATCGGGAACGTTGAAAGCACGGGCAATAGGCGGATGGCATTTCATGCAGTTTGCTAGTCATTACAGGGGTTTATTTACTATACTGGCATATTGTTTGTGTGTACTTTCTCCTGTATTTCACTTCTAGGCAATGCAGCACTTGTTCTACGAAGCAGACTGAAAGTGAAAGTGGTAAAAGAGCTTAGAGAGAAAATGACAGTACAAAATGGTATAGAAGAAAATGGAGTAGTGTCTACAAATCTGGAGAAAGAAGTGGGCAAGCAAGTTATGCAGTATCAGGTCAGAGGGCAAAATAAGCAAAAGAACTAATACGCTTTTTGTAAATTGCTTTGTACTTGTTTTATTGTAACTTTCTCCTTTTCATTAGTTTACTTACATTAGCTCAGTAGTGTGGGACTGAGCCATATTGCTCTAATTCACAATATGTGCAATAAATACTGAGGAAGTGGTGTACATCATTACTTTCTGCAATTGTAAGTGCTAACAGTATATTTTCCTTCTATTTTGAAAACAAAGTAGTAGTTCCAAAATGGGATATCCCAAAGATTTTTTTGTAAGTGAAGAGAAAAACCCCGCACATTGTTAGTAACCAGCTTCTGGAAATAATTCTTAACATCTAAAAACTTCAGCTGACACTTGATAAAAGAGAATCTAATTTAGCAGGTACTAAATCAATACGAATTTTTCAAAGATCTGGAAAGCATGTTGCGGCTTGTCATTTATTACATTGCCAAGTCAGCAGTAGTGGGCTGGTGTAATATTTGATGTCGTGGCAGGTCCTAAATGAAGTTGTAGTGGATCGTGGTCCTTCTTCTTACCTTTCCAATGTAGATGTCTTCCTAGATGGACACCTGATAACAACAGTGCAAGGAGATGGTGAGTTTGCTTCATGACTTAAATTGCTTATCAGTTCATGTGTAGACTGTTGCTATTTTACTGGAGGATTTTCTCACACGGAAACAGTCTCAAGCTTCTGTTCAGTGGTGACAGAAAACATTGGTGTCCAAAGAATAGATATGTTTATTCATTGGTAACTAATGCGTTCCACAATGAAGCATTGAAATGTTGTAAGCTTTGTTTAGGGACTTGTGAAGGCAAGCGGCAGTTTCTTTGGGTGTGATATGTTAGGGCTAAGGGCAAGAAGTAGCTCAGAAAAAAATTTGCTTGGATATCTGGAATTTGCTGAAGGCCTCAGATCTCAACTCATGAAAGACAGAAGTTCATCTTTAAAGCTCTTGCCCTTAAAAAATGAATGTCACGGTTAGAGTTGTGTAACCTGAGATCTAGAAGTTTATGCAACTTAAGTGAAGCCATAGAACAAACGTGCTGTGCCAGGATTAGAAGAGAGTTTCTGACTTTTTATGTATTAGACTGCAATTCTCCTGTGAAATACAAGTTGATACATTCTCTGCTTCATTTTCATAACAGTGCTGTTTCTTAGTCGTCTTCCAAAATAACGCATTGATTGTCATGCTAATGCAAGTGAAATTTTTGCTCCTTTCACAGGAGTCATTGTCTCCACGCCGACTGGGAGCACTGCCTATGCAGCTGCAGCAGGAGCTTCTATGATTCATCCCAATGTTCCTGCAATAATGATCACCCCAATCTGCCCTCACTCGTTGTCTTTCAGACCTATCGTTGTTCCTGCTGGAGTGGAACTCAAGGTTAGCTTCTGTTATGTTACTTCTCTTTCTAAGTTAAAAACTTCTGTAGTAACTGTGTGAACCTGACCAGGGCAGAAGAGGTGAGGAAATGCTGTGTGTGTCCTGCATTCTGTCATTTGTAGGAGGAACAGATCAAGTCTGTTTTGAAGAATGTATCTTTGTTTAAAATAACATACCCACTAACAGAATACTTTACACTGCTTCCTACTGGATTATCCTTGTGTAACGTCCTGTAGAATGGGAATACGTACATTCGCATTCTGGCTAATAAAATTTTACGTGATTTCTGCTAAAGTGCATGTAAATCAGTGGTCTGTAAGGGAATGAAAAATTCTACATTCATGGCTAAAACAACAAATACTGTAGATTTTGAGTATATTGGTAGTTATCTGCAATTCACTAATTATGTTTTGTTAATGCTGCCTTGCAGAAAAAAAAGACAGGTAATACCTGAATATAAAATGGAGTGACTTAGTGTGTATTTGTAACAAAATACCCATGTGTAAGGACGAGCCCCTTTCTGCTGCTTGTGTCTGTCACAGGCCTGCAGTCTGCTTCCGCGGGCAGAGAGCTGGTGTGTTTAGAAGGGCTTCCCTAGGGATGTTAGAAGATGAGCGTTAAGAAATAAGTGTGTGCTGGGGTCCTTGTTCCTGTTTTACAACACAATGTTTATTCGTGGCACTGCTCTCGGTCCCCAGGTGCTCTCATGTCAGTGAGTGTTACTGGCCAGTGGTAGTCAGTTCTTTCCTCTTAATAGAAATGTGTGTTAAATGTGAGCAAAACTTCCTAAATTTGACAGCTGTAGATTCATTATGTATTAAAACCTATTCTTCTGAATTAACTTTATTTTTCTTGAAAGAGATGCTAACTCAGGTAACTGAATGAAAGCGTGCACTGGCTGTAATGGGAAGGTCTTTCTCATTTATGACCTTGTATTTATAAAGAGGGGGTTTATTGCATACAGAAAAATACATGTATATATACCAAACATGAAAGGAAGGTTTGGAACTTGTGGCGTATGTTCCTGCACTGTTGTTATGGTCAATTTCAGTACAACTGTTGCGAAGAGTCCATCCTGTACTCAGAGGGAGGATGGAGGAGGTGTTTGTTCCTTGCTCTTGAAAAATAGGTTTTGGACCTGAAGTCCAGTTCTTTTCTCTTTTGCAGATTATGCTCTCCCCGGATGCCAGGAATACAGCATGGGTTTCATTTGATGGAAGGAAGAGGCAGGAAATATGCCATGGAGACAGGTCAAGCCTTTTTTTGACTGTAGCATCTCGCTATAAGTATAGAGAACACTAATTGATGCACTTCTCTAATTCTCTAACATCTTTCAAAAGGGTTGCTGGACGGGAAGAAACAAGTTTTTATAAACCACCTCTTACAGCACAAACCGCTAAAAGTATTTAATTTCAACTTGAGTTTTTTAGATTTTCCTGTGAAAGCAAGTGAAATGTTAAGAAAAGCGTGTAAACATTGCACGCTCGGCAAGGAAGGTGGACGTGTCTTTAGAAAGTTCTATAAATTTAACTTAAAGATAAATCTTAATTTGAGAAGATGTAAACCAACAGGTGTTGCATGTAAGCAGCACCTCTGAATAGTGCCATGTGGTGTAAACTGTGTTGACTTTGTGAACGGTTGTGGTCACTGGCAGTGCTGTTGCCTGGAGTGAGCAGAGCGCAGCGTGTGAAGTTTCCTGTCTTTACGTGCAAAGCGTGGTTTATCCTAATGAGAGGTGATTTAAAGCACCTGTGTGCTATGTGACTGGTAGACTTGCTATTCAGCATGACTTCTTTTTTTTTTCTTGGTCCAAGTTGCCAGGAAAGATGATGTGTATGACAATGTCTTGAACTGTTGGTATCTCCTCTGAGGTTGAAAAGAGCTATAGAGTAGCTCAGGAGAGCGGCAGGGATTCAGCCGTGAGCTCTGGCCCGTTGGTAGCTGCTCGCCACCTTTGTGCTGTTGCTTATAGTTTAAACGTGAAACTCAAAGGCCAAGGTGGCGCCTTACCTTTTCCTGTGTCCCTGTGTTGTTGGTGAAGACCAGCAAAAGACTGCAGGACCTCATGGAGTGGGTTCAGTATTCTCCCTTCTCACTGTGTCACAGTGCGACTGTTCACGGTGTTAAGCCCTGCGTTCACCGTTCAGATGAGCCTGCAGGCTTGGTTATTGCTTGATTATGGGAACTCGCTGTTTTACCAAATTGGCTGAACGTAGTGCTATGTCAGCTAGTGAATAGGAGATTATTTTTATTTTTTTTTTAATTGCTGTTCATTGTCCTTGACTGACTGGGGTGTTCCTGTGTTGTTGCAGTATTAGCATCACTACCTCTTGCTATCCCCTTCCTTCGATCTGTTTCCGAGATCCTGTGAGCGACTGGTTTGAAAGCTTGGCCGAGTGTTTACACTGGAATGTTCGGAAGAAGCAAAATAACTTTGCTGTTGAAGAAGAAGAATTTTGAGTGTCTACATCTAACAAGACTCATGGGAATGGAAAGTGGCAGTATCCCTTCTATATGCTTGGGGTTTTAAGTTTTTGGCTAACAAGTGTGGTCACCATCTCAGACATATATAGTGATTATAGTCTGGATCTATCCAATCTGCTGATGGCTGGAAATTATTATGCTACTTCCTGTCCACCGAGAGTAGGAATGGAAGAAATTAGGCTCTGATTGTTGTAATCCAATTTGAATTTCCTTTAAACGAGCAATCTCAAAATGGATTATTTCTGATTGGTATTGACAACCACATCTGTAGATTTGATTGTAACCTATAACTTACCAGTAATGTGGTAGGCTGAATGTAGATACAAAGTAGAAAAATGGCATTGCAATAGTCTGTTTAATTTGGTATATTTGTGATTCCATTTAAGACTGCTATGCATATAAAGGTTCTGAGAAATTGTCTTAAAAAAAAAAAGCTCCTCTTTGTTAACTTAAATATGTCTTGCCCAGAACAGCTCCCCATCAAGACAGCACTTAAAATACTTCCTCCTTACTTGTGAGTGTGACACACCGTGAAGAAACACCCATGAAGAACGCTTTTTATGAATAGATGGAACTATTAAAAAAAAAGTATATTTTTCTTAATATATACATGTATATATCATGCCCATTTGAACAGAGACCCTTGGCTGTTGTCACTGTGGAAATGCCCACAGACAGCACGGACGAGCGCTGGCGTGGGCGGGGGTGGTTGTTACAGGGATCTCCGGGTTTGTAGCTGAGCTAGTTTGTAGCTCTGCAGTTCCTGTTGGCAGGAATCATCAATGTGGTGGTTTTTCTTATTTTTTGTTGATTCTCTGGAATAAATGGTAGCGTTAGAGACTATAAAGTGGAAAAAAAAAAAATTCTCCAAGTGTTCAAGAAGAATCGGGACTTCAATTACTGCTCTATTGTCTAGTGCCACTATTGTCTCAAAGAAAAAGAACCCCCATACTGGGCCCTGAATGCCCTCGACTTCCATAGGTACCTTCCAGCTCTTGGCGCTGCGCGATGCGGAAAGGGATACTGCCTTGGGAGGCTGAGAAATGAGAGGACACATTCCCAGTAGAGTAGCAATGGTGCCTTCAGCACACTCAAGATATTCAAAGTCTCGTATTTACTTTTTTTAAGATGCTTTCAAATGTTTCTAACTTCTCTATGTACATATTTTATTGTATGTGCTTTTATGAAAGAAAAACAAAAACCCACAAAAAACCTATTTGGGGAAAAAAGGGTTTGTACTGTACTTTAACTAAAAAATATCAAACCCAAGTATAATGTTTACATTTATGTTCTCTGTGGTGCAGTCTCATGATCATACTATCCAAACTTTAGCATTCTCAAAGTCTTGCTACATTGGTCATTAAAGGAATGGACATTACCTGTTAAATTTAAGCCTATGGCATAATATTGTGGAGGAGTTATTTTACTGATGAAGGTGGGACTTCCTTGGAAGTGGAGTGAGGAGCTCTGTTGAACTTTTCATGATTGTCTTACGTTGTTTATGTGGTCCAGGGTGGTAATGGGAGATGTATTAATTTCCGAACTCTGCCTAACCGGCTGTCTTCTGATGGTTTAAATAACGTCTCTTCCATTTTGGATGCTGCCCTAGTCTGTCTAATTTTATTAAATCCAGGTGAGAGCACTTTTCCATAAGAGATGCAAACTCTTGGTTAATGATATAAATCACAATGAAAATATGTTAATAGAAATTACTACTCCATTTGTAAATTTTGTAAAATAGAATATTGGTTTGATTTGGTCTAAATAGACAGATTTTGTGAATATCTTGGAGAATATCCAGATAGCTTTTGGGATTTATCTTTCACTTGAATCTGCGGTAACTGTTTTATCACTGTTTTGAAGCTGCTTACGGGTTCCCTAGGTGGAGTATTCAGTTATTAAATAACTGTTTACTTTTTGAACTATAGAAGTGTCAGACTTTGTGCTTTGAAACTATTTTATTTAAACATGCAATAATTGAGAAAAGGAACAGGGTATAGTGGCTCTATAAATGTATTGTTAAGAGGAAAAGAAGCAGAATACTAGGCACGCTAGGAAGTGGAAATCATTTTGCGGAGGTGAGGCGAAATGATTAATGAGCCTTATCTAGTATTTTTTTAAAGATAAAACTATATTCAGCACTTTTTATTTATGCTTTTTATAATAGTAAATCTACTATTGACTAAATTGCTGAACTTTAGTTTTCAGAGTGCATAGTTCATGAAATCTGTAATCAAATCTTACCTAACTACTTTCTCTAGATTAGATCTAGATTAGGAGTTGTCTTTAAACTGATCCCGTACTGCGATTGCATTACTGGCTTTGAGGCTTCTGCAGTTGTGCTTGTACAACTATTCCCGCTTGATACCAATCTCGTGGGGCTCACTGGTCAGCCAAGTAGAGTGCTACAGTCGCTGACTAAGGGAAACTCACGTGATGGCTTTAGTCTTTGCTTTTTCTTCGAAAAGCTGCATTGATTATAATTGTATCAGCTGCTTTATACCAAAACACAACCCAAACTGTGTTAATATATTACGAATTTATCGAACTGTACAAAGTCCCTTTTCAAGGCCTTTAATCTGCAAACCAGCGATTCGCAAGCAGACTAGTGAGGTTTAAACAGCACTCAAGTTTTGCATATTTAACCGCTTAAAGTGTGGTAACTTCTGCTCAACCCGCAGCTGAACCAGAGAAAAACTGTAATGCAGACTTGGTTATATTGGCAATAACAGCTCATTTTGCTGATGTAGCTTACTCAAAGTAACTTGTTTAAACTGTGCTAGTAAAATAGGGGTTTGCTGATTAAGAGCAGTGTTTCTAATATAAGGGTTTGTAAATGTCACCGTACCTACAAATCCTTTCCAGTCTACAGAGGGCCAAAATGGAAGCTTGGAAATTAATTTGGGTTGGTTTTTTTTTTTTTAAAAGAAGTGTTATTCTCTAGTAGAGAGTTTAAGTTATTAACAACTGATGTAGTATGGAATAAAGCAGTGTACTGAATTTTTAAAAGAGGAAAAATCATGTTACATATTGTTAATGCTTTGAAAACTTGTTTTAAATATTGTTGAAAACAAATATTTTTCAATCCTTTCAATAAAATCTTTTTGTAAAGTTGGATTTGTAAAGCAGCATTTTGACTGTTGAGACTATAAAATTAGGTACACACAAGGACTTGCTTGGAAGGCACATGTGCAGTGTGGGTTTTGGTACGTTGTCTCATGGGGCAGTAGCATCTGTTGCCTAGAAATACACCTAAGTCTTTTTTGAATGTATATGTCTGATGCCAGTCTCTTCTCAAAAGTTTCAAAATAAAAGCTGGATTTGTTGCGCAAGTTGAAACAAATCTGTACAACAAGTTGGGCTGCATTAACTACCTTTTATGAAGGCCCAAGAGTAGAAAAAAGAGGAAGGAGATAAGGTCAATAATCTGAGAGAATCTCAGATAATCTTAAACTTACTAGGTATCCAAATTGAGAATGTGGTTTAAATGCCCATTCTGTCCTCGCCTTTGCATGTTGTGACCAAGTTCTAGACACTTCTTCCACGAAACTTGTGGCTAATGATTATAATTAAGAGGCTTTTTATGAGCTTTTAAGAGCTTTTTCATAATTAATCTGTAACCTATTCCAACAGTTCATGCATGTCGAATGGTTGATAACTGTGCGGAAATATCTTATGCAGGTGATATAGCTGCTTTTAAATGGGGTTCATTTGCTTTACAAGGTACCTTAGAATTTTTCATCTTCTCAGACAGGCTCTTGCTGTCTGTGGCAAAACGGTAACCCACCATTTCTGTGCCAGCAGCACTCTGCCTGTGCATAAAGCCGGGAAATGGCACTGCAAGGACTGGAGCCTCGTTTTACAGGTGATTCTTTTGAGATATTTATGCGCACTTGCTAGTCCTCTCTTGCCAGAATGGAGGCTTCTTACTGCTTTCAGTTTCAGCGGCCCAGTTGTAGCATTGAGAGCTGTAATCACCACAGTTTGTTGAACCAGCAGAAAGTACTCTCCACCCCCACAGTCTTTCAAAGCTGAGGTATCAAAAATTTTGGCACAAAATCAGTTCAGCTGGGCTCATTACAGCCATCTCGGGAAGAAAAAAAAAATAAATCTCCTACTGGATGTGAAGGTCAACACAGGTTGTACTTGTTGCTGCTGTTCCCTGAAATACCACATTTCATTTAATCCGGCTCCCCCTTCTTGTGCAGCAGCCCTACCACTTGATGACAATGTTGTGCTCCCTGTGCAGCTGCGAGGTGCCATACTGCCTCACGAATGAAAGGAGTGCTAGAGAAGCATGTAGCATTTACTGTGATACTAAGATTTGTTTTGTAAAAACATGATGATGTTCTGAAGACAATTTGAACTAGCTATACCAATTAATGACGTTACTCTGGGGCACAGGATTGCAAGGCCTAAATGCCCTTCCTTAGTCTTTTTGTGCTGTGTTCTTTTAACTCTTCTGGAATCCACCGTTGTATCAGCTGTTGTGCGCGTGCACAGCAGCTTGAGGCTTTTTTAAGGGGAGTCACGAGCACAAAGAGGAAAAAGAGTTTGGTCTCATGTATTGTCCTCAACCAGAAAAGCAGGAAACTATATCCAGAGAAATGCAGTTAAAGCTACCAATACTTTGTAGTGATGGGAGGACAGCAAGTTGATTCATTTTTCAGTAATGCACGAAGAACAATTGAACTCAAAAGGCTTGAACAAAGAACAGGTAGAAGATATTAATGCAAAAATTGAGGACATGAGTGGTTTGGACTTTTTCTTCCTGTTGGGTGCATTTATTTTACTGCACATGGAAAAGCAGCCTTTCTACGTGCTGTTTTCAAGAGATTTCTCGTATAGCGTGGAAGAGAAGATTGATCAAAGAGGGGAAATGTTTGTGTATATATCAGGTGTTATGTAAAAAATTTGCACAAATTACCTAAAAGTGAAATCTCCTTTTACGTATCATTCTGGGCGAACCCTTGCAAAATGCTTTTGACAGGGGAAGTTCTTGATGACATGTAAAGCAGTAGTTGCCATTTGTTTAGTACAGTGTGATTTGTTCCCATTGTCTTCCTCCTCTGTTGGTGAATACCAATAAAAAACCATGATGAGTAACTTTGGATTTATCCAAAATTAACTTTGGATTTAGCTGGATTAATCTCCTGCTTTAATAATAGAAAATGTGAAGTTGGGTTGTCTGAACCAGTTGGTTTAATGATTGTCTGCATCCAGGATTAGACTGGCTGGGCAAAAAATAAAGTGCTTCAATTTAGACTAGGCCAAAGACATTGTCTGCAGATTACGACAGGATTGTGTCTCTGGAAACTTTCACGGATTCAGCTGAGTAGCTCCTATCTACAGAAGTATGAACTTCAAGACCTTGTGAAAAAGAACAGGCAGATTTCCACAGGAACTTAACAAGACCTTAGTTGGGAATAAGAACATTTTTCTGTGAAAATATGAAGGTTAATTCCCCAAGGCGTAACCATACATTTCTGCTTTTGGGGAGGTATGTTGGAATGTAATCACAACTTTTTTTCCTTCTAATGACACAATTGTTTCTGCCAACTCCTTGCTATGAAGATAAAAGGAGCATAGCACAAGCCGACTTTTGTCAGCTCATTTTGACCAAGTACAGGCCTACTGCAAGATCAGCGCAAGACCTGCTGCATGTCCGCTTGTTTTAGAAAAGGATTGAATATGCTTAATTGTGTTCCTCCATTTCAGCAACAATTCATAGTCGCATTTTGACTTGTGGAATGAAGTCACAGTCATCAGCTGGTACTCTCGTGCTTTCTCTTGGTATTGTCAACTGTATGCAGGCCGACCGTGGACGTTTAACCCCTTCAGGCCTCCACTATGCTATCTATAAAATAGATTCGTTTCAGGTTTAGAAGATTAGGATGAGAAAAAAAAATACAGAAGTTTTGAGATCATCCTTGTAAATTTCCCTAAGATGCTGCAATAAACTATTTTAACTACTTCTTGAAGTGTACGGGTACCTGCAAGTTAAAGATGTAGCTGAAGAGGAATGCAAGGGCAGTGTTCACAGCACATGTGAACTGCAGTTCCAGCCTCTTCCATACTCAGTTTGTGAACAGACTTCCCATTGAACTCATGCTGCTGATAGGAGAAATAATTATCAATGTGCAAACTGTGCTTATACTTTATTAAAAAATAAACAGCCAGTAGCTAAAGGTTCCAATCAATAAAATACCAAACTTTTAAATTACAATATTAAAGGCTTATTTTAACAGTCACCCTTGTGTATGAAATGGCACGTTGGTTAGATGCACTATAGGAAGGCATGAGATTACACTGTGTAGTTTTCATGTGTAGCTGGGATTTAAAAAAATAAAAAATTGAAATATTCTGAAGTCAGAGGAGGAGCGAGAGCCCTAGCTGTCGGTGGGGGTTAAGCCATCGCACCACCATAGTGAAGATCGGGGAATACAGCTGTCATCAGAACAACTTAGGGGCTTAACCTCTGTTCAGCAACAGATCTGAGTTGAGAAATGATGGTAGGGCAATCCACCTCTAGACTCAGTAGTAAATGATGGGTGTGCAAATTATTTTCATTATGTTTGTGTATATCCAAAAAAAACAGCATTTATGTTAACAACATTCTCTACTCACATGCATGTTGTGAACCTCCTGCAGTTACAAAGCAACATCAGGAAAACAAGGCGTGAAAGATGCATTGTCCTGTCAGCAAAACTCACTGAATTGAGAGGATTACTGTTAATTTCCCGAGCGCACTTTGCTTTTTAAACTAAGTTACCAGCTGCACTGCTCTAGTTCCCTAGCGCAATACCAAGAAATGTATAGACCTTTTTCTGAGCAACTTCCTCTACCTCTGTGAAAGTGACCCGTTATCTTACGTCCTGAATGCAGGTACTTGGTCAGAACTTCCCCAGGTATGATTTCACTCTCTAAGAGCTGCAGATAGAACACAAGGGGGATGCTCAGGAGTCGATCCTTCCATAGGAAGAAAACACTGTGGGAAGAAAGGAAGATCAGTCACCACCAATGCCCAGCAGCATTTATGTCCTTCATGTAAAGGAGGTTTGGGTAGTTTAAGATTAGTGGGTCTCTAGGTCCCTTTACTCTGTCTCTCTTGGTTATTATGAGGCGGTTATACAGCATGATAAACAAGAAAAATTACATCTATCTTGTGCAGAGGAGATTTTTCCATACAGGTCTGTTTTTCTGGATAGTAGCAATTCTTCCCTAGGTTGGAAGCAACTTTGACTAATGTCGGTTTTCTTCAGGGAGACATCACGCATGTTCCATCCAAGTTTTGAGCTTTGTCAGCCTAGTAAATTCTGAGGCTGCAGTAGCGCTTGATGTCATTAGGGTCTGCCTTTTATTGTGACTATCCCTAACTATTTTCCTGGCTCGACAAGCTCTCTACTTAATTGTGATACAATAGGCTACAACCTTCATAGTTAAATGAACCTTTTGAACTACTTACTTCTTTCTCTCAGCCCTTGCCCAAAGCTGCGGTAGACATGAATCAGTGTCCAAAACAAAACAGATTTTATTGCAACAGAAATGCAAGAGCCAGTAATGAAAGCAGCTTCCAGAGTGTAAGAATTCCCTTTGCCCCACTCCTTTATCACCTGCAGGAAAACAGAGGCATACAACAATCAAGACCTAGTGCCACAAACCCCCGAAGCCATAAAATGCAATCAATCACTAAATTTCTGAAAGAAGTCACTAGATAGTAATCGGGGGGGAAAAAAAACTGGTCACTTTTAAACTGTCTTACTTTCTTGATTACATGATTCCCTGGCTGCACACTGCTAAATGCAGTGTATATCCTAAATGCATTATACCTTCTCATCTCTGCATCACTAAAGTCACATGGAAACAGTATTGGACACCCAGCTATTTTTAAGTTATGTTACTCTTACATCAGAAGCCCCCACCTGTACTTTCCTTCCTAACTGCAATAGAAGTCGAGTGTAGCCATCAAAGACAGTGTGTGGTCCCTCTGTGTTTTACCAGATCAAACAGGCCTGTGAATAATTGCAAGAGCCCGATTTGACTGCATACTTTAATAAGTGGAACCCCAAGGACTTAGAAGACCGCAGCTACTGGACTTTTATCAGTATTTGGAGACTATTTATGTGAAGTATGAGAAACACTGGCTGCTATCAGCATTCGAGCCCTTCCCATGATGAACAATCTGCTTTGCCCTTGCCCTTCTTCTTCCTTACCTCCTTTCACACTTGTTGTGGGAGGTGCTGGGGTGCCCCAGTGCTTTATCACTATTACAGTGCCAAAAAATGTCTAACGCTGGAGTTTGTCGGGCTTGCACTGTCTCTTGTTTTGGCTACATCAAGATCAACAGCTAGGGCAGCTGCCTAAGAAATTCTTTAAAATATAATGACTTGAGGCCCTGCAGGTGGTCAAATGCTCTGGCACCACTTGAGACTTCTTGTGAAGGAGGGGAGGCATTTTTGAGGAGCTGTGTATCTTGTACTGAAAGATTTTGTTGCATCTTTCCCTAATCATTCTGGACTCTTTGCCAGTTGCAGAGACTTCCAGGGCCTCTCCCTCTAGCTAAATCAGTTCCAGAGCAATTTGACATGGTTCCTGTCCTGAAAAGTTGATCCTGAAGAGGTAGGATGTGCCTGCTGCTCTCATTTGACTCTAACAGGAGCTGCCACAAAGGGGTATGCGCAGGAATGAGGCACCGTGTTTTGGGCCCAAGGATCCAGTATCGAAGAGGCAGCCTCCAGCCTCGCTCTCTATTATTTAGCAAGTAAGTTTGATGAATTACCGTGTAAAGCAGGTAGATGAGATAAACTACTTCAGGTACATTCTGACTCAGAAAAATCCACACTAGAGGTTTCAGTTCTTTTAAAATCTGTAAAACAAGATGAGATATATACAGCTTTATAACTTGTTGCTATGTACTTTATAAAAGGCTATATATAGTTGATTTTTCAATAGCATTTCAAGTGTTAGTCTAGCTGAGTTCTCAGTTGTAACTTTGCTCTCCACTTGCCTTCTCTATCCATGTTTTTTTAGCAGGAAATACAGTCTCTGTTTTCCACTGAGCTGGGCCAGGACTGATGTTGGTGAAATCAGAACTGGTTGTTTCATGGGTATATCCTGACAGCTGTGTGTGATTTGAGCCATCTCACAGAATCACAGAATGATAGGGGTTGGAAGGGACCTCTGGAGGGGTCTCGGCATCCTCTTGAGCTCTGCCTTCTAATACTTACAGTACAACTCCCAGCTAGCTTAAAGGGAGAAGCAGCTGATTCTTCTGAGTTGTGTCTAAGCTGATGTACTTTTTCTTTGGGTACATGCAGATTTTTCTCTAACAGATTAATGTTTTCATAGCTAACAGACTGAAAGCGTTCTGTGACTTTTTTCTCCACCTCTGTTTCTACTACAGAGAAGAAGTAAAGTCACTGAGAACTAAAATGTGGGAAAAGCAAGAGGATTTAACTGTGAGAAAAACTTTGTTTCACAATTAACCTTGGGACTTGGGAAAGAAGAAATGATGTACTGCTTTCCAGCAGGTAGCAACTTTCAGCAGTCCTGAACTGGAAGGGCAGGTCTGAGCGAATGAAAGAAAAACAGCTGAGTCACGGGGACCGAAAGCAGTGACTGTGCCAGTGCTATGATAAGATTTGACACATCTGATCAACCACAGATACTGGCACCCCCCCCAAACCAATACTGATCCTTCTGCAATGGTTAATATATGAACCTCTGAAAAAGCATTAAGGGAGTTGTCCCTTCCCTAAGGGAGTTTGTCTGTTCTCTGCCACTATTGTCTCCATTTTCTGTAGTACTGCATAGTGCTCCTCTTGGGATAAGACCAAAAGAGTAAGGAAAACAAAGAGAGAAACAAGAGGATGGGGAAAGACAGAATTGGTAATTAATGGGGGAAAAGAGAGAAAAAAAATAATGGATATAAGAAAAATAAATCCACTAAAGTAAATGGGAGAGCACGTATATAAGTAAAGAAAATTAATGAATAATCCTCTGGTGAAATAGCATGTGCATCAACCCAGAAATAAGGGAGCATGAGGTTTAGCTATGCATTCAGGTACCACAGTTACCAGAAAGGACTGTGTATGAGGCGTTTCCAAGTTTTCCCTTCTATACTGCTTGTACTTTCTGGTGGATTATGTATGTCTCCATACCTGTCTTACATAACAACCTCATAGCAGGTGCAGTTTCTGAGAGCACCAAACAAGACAATGACACGTTTCTCTACTGCTGCATCACCTGCAAAAAGCTGATTGTGGAAAAACTTGTCTGAACAGGGTAAGGAAAAGGAGTTCCTGTTGTCACCCCTCTGTCGAACTGTCTACATGCTCTAGCTTACGACAGAATCGTTTTTACCTTGAGTGCAAACCTACCAGACTTTCATGAAATGTATCCACTTTTCTAAGTTGCTGCTGTCCTGCAGTGCTGCCCTTTACTGAAATACAGCACTAATTTTTTCATTAATTTTACATTTCCTATTTCTTAGTTAGACAAGAAGCTGTTAACTTCTTCCAGTGCAGAAGTCAGTAATGTACCTAGATGGGGTAAAAAGTAGCTTTCAAGTAGTTCTAATGTAGACAGTTTTGAGCAAAGGGCAAAAATATGTACTTATCCCTAGGACATTTACTACTACTGGTTGAACTATTAAGAAACATGTTTGCTATTGATGAAAGCATAAGGAATATCATGTATGTCAAAACATGAGACCATCTAACTGAAACACCTCTTTCTTTTCTTAAAAGAAACAGTGCCTCTTTTAATGCCTAAAGGCAAATCAACAAGAAGTAATGAACTCATAATCTATGAATGGCAACTGGTCAGGTCAACTTTGTTTCTGATGGTGGGGGAAAAGTAGCTGAAAGGTTTACACTTTTAATCCTAGCAGGAAAACAGACATGGTTCTGTTTACTGCTTTCTTTCCACACTTGATACAATTTAACTGAAAGCAAAGAGCCAGTGCGTCACAAAGGTATATAAGGAGCTCCTAGGAGGAAACCAAACTATTTAATATCCTTATCTGCATTCTTAAGTGTCACACTCACAGTTAGTCCTGACTCCGCTTTTCCCTGTTGGATAGCTGTCAGTGGCCACGTCCAGGAGAAAGATGACTCTGTGCAACTCTTCATCTAAAGCTACTGAAGTATTTTAAAAGCACGGTGCTTGGTGCTAGCTCCATTTTTAGCAAGGAAAGCAGTCAAAACACTTGGAAACATGTATTTTGGCTGTCAGGAATTTGTCTGAATTGCTAAAGCAAACACCCAAGGAGCCTAAAAAAAACAACAAACCCAAAACCCCCTAAAGTCCTTCCTGGTAATAAAAGCCTCGCATATCTGATGTACTTTGGCCCTGATTCTGCACTAGTTCTTGGAACACAGCTCTCAAGATTTCAGAGGAAGTTCAGTCTGACTGACGTGACAAACTACATTTCAAGTTCACAGATTCTTATGTTAACCTGAAAATTGCCAGGCACCTTTAAAGAAGCTGCCCCAATAAAGGACCACTCATCTTTTTGGTGTGGTTTCCTAAGGATATAAGGCCTATGCAGTCTCACTGTGTCTGTATATCCATCTTCGTAATAATTTGGAGGACTGTTGCCAGTTTCACCTAACCTTGTCAGAGAGGTAGAAATATTGAAGATATTGTGATCCTATAGGTTTCATTAAATTAGGTGATCAAGGACTGAGAATAAAACACTGTCCCTCAGAAAGGAATAATGATAGTGTGACGTTTTTTCATCCTGTATGCTCAGTTGAGAGACACAGATTTATAAGAAACCTGACTTTGTCATTGTTGGTGCTCCTGTTTTCTGCTGGGATCGATTCTGGCTCCCTTCCACTTAGCAGCATTACATAGAATGGGATGGCTGTGACTTCCCAGCCTGTGATAATTGGTGAGAACTTGTAGTCTCAGAAGTTGATTATCCTTGCTAGTGTTGCTGTTAGCTTAACACTTACTGCAATGATGCTAATGGTCACCTTCAGGCATGCCCAAAGAACCCCTGTTGCTGAGATGATGTTATGTAGAAGGGTGATCTCATGCAGGCTTATCAGCAGAACGCACAAGCAGACCTGAAAGAGAAGAGGCAAAGATTTGATAAAATTATTAGTCTGAGACCATACAGCCCACCAAAAAATATTTAACACGAACTCCCAGCAACAGTAAGTTGTGCACACATTTAAAGGCTAAATTTTTTCCTCAGAAACTGACAGACGTACTTCCAAATAAAACATAAGGTAATACAGGGTAATGCGGTAGTAAAGTAAGAATGAAGGGTAGTGTACGGAAGTACAAACTCTTTCTAAACAGATCTCGGGTTCACTTCATTTATCTGTAACTGCAGGTTGCTGTCTCATCCTGATTGCCCTGTTAGGTCAGACTCCCCTCTCCCATCCCAGTATCATTTCCTGAAAGGTAGGAGACAGCTAGGATGGCTGGAAGGCAAGAGACTGTAGGCTGAGGTGTTGTGCAGTGATAACCTTTCTTATTTTAGGAGGCTATGTTGGGCTGGAGCTTCTGGATGCAATTGTTTTTATGGACAAACTTCCCAAAAATAAGTTTCAGATCTCCTTTTGGGCAGGACAATGATAAAATATTCATTTTAATGGATTTTAACTAAGCCTCCCTATAGCAAACACCTGAAGAGACGACCATGATTAAGTTAATCTTATCTAAAAGGTAAGGTACAGCCAGGATTGCCCTTGGAAGTTAACAGTTCAGCTCAGCTAGTCTAAGATATTGCCAATAGGAGGGAAAAAAGGGAACCCAGGGGGAGAGTTCTATACCTGTGCCTGAAGATCAAAGGTCAACATGGAAAAACAGAGGTTCAGCATGAAGTATTGTGACTGTAGGCTTTCCAGAGCACCACCCACTCGAAAGGCCATCATGCTTTGACTCTGAATGAGGATGATGGCACAGATCACATCAAAGGAGCCAACCAAGAGGATCAAAACGAAGCGGGCCTGATGGGAAAGAGAAATATGCAACCGTAAAAGGGAAGGACTTCTGAGAAGCACGGCAAGCGGAAGTTTAACTACAAATCTTCCAACTACAAATCTTAGTAATGCCTAGAATACAATCCTTGTATTATATTTTATTGTTATGAAATGCAAACAAGAGAATATGGAATGGCAGTACCTCCCCTAGCACATTGTATCTTTGTGTTTCCTTGCAGCAATAACTACAATAACTCTCCTGAAAACACATTGCTGCGGTTAAGGAGCAGTGGGGCTAATGGTTATGTCCTTGCATATAGACTTGAGGTTCCAGTTCTGTTTATAGGTTAGATTTATGTGACTTTACACCAGCCATCTTATAGCCAGAAATCTGAAGTAGAGTAGGTGAAGTGAAGGGTATCTTTTGTGGTAATCCTGTGTGAGCAAAATTCTTTGGTATTTATGTTACTTTCAGATACTGCCATAAAGAAACCCATAGAATAGCTCAGAGAAACAGACTTGCAATTGTGGAGGTGCACATCTTGTTATTCAATGGTAGGAATAATTCAGCCTGATTTTGCTCTGTTATCAGTGCCCTTATTGCAGATGTCTTGCCTTTATAAGATTATTTTCAAATCCAAGATGTGGACAAAACCAAAGTTAATTAAAACCAGGAGACTAACCAGGAGTTTCGGCTTTTGCTCAGCAGAGAGAACTGTGAAGTTGACAATGGAACGAAACATCACTAGCAAGATGGAAAGAACAAAGACGACGAGCTCCTGGCGATTCTCCTGCAGGATTCCTCTAGTCACATAGTATACGCAGAACACTGGGAAGAAGAAGGAAAGGTAAGTTACCAGGTGAACACAGATTGCACATGCTGCAATTTTTCAATATGCTTGATCCAGATGACAAAATGGAAGTATCAAGACCGTGTAACCTAGGCTCCTCAGTCACGAGTGTATCTTTATTCTTACCAGGGAGCCTGAATCAGATACGTAAAATGAGTACTCTCCCCTGTGTTTAGCATACAAGAAATGATTTGTTAAATTTTTGAATTACTTGTGAAGTAACACTTTGAAAATGGCAACATATTAGAGACCCAAATTAACTGCAAACTGTGGTATGTTATTCTATTAATACTACATTGAACACTATGTTCAACAGTATATTTAAATTAAATGAAGCAGCACCATTTTTATTAAAGAACTGAAATTACATAATCTTCCCAGTGAGAGTAATTCAAGTGACTAACAAGGAATTTACTACTCATACACATACCTCTACAGGACTGTTTGTGTGGGTCTGACCACCAAAAAAGGCTTTTGTGTTGAACTGAACTTAGACAGACTGGATTCCTAACACCGTCGGGTTTTTTGGTGTGGAAATTTTGAAACACCCCATTCTGCAAACTATAGTCCAGAAAATAACCGGTTTAGGAAAGTTCTGATTTATGTTTCTGTAAAATACATCAAAACCCACCACTCAACACCACAGTTAGCTGTCACTGTTGAACTCCAGACTGTTTTGACAAAGCTTAAATAAGGAAAAGGCTTCCCTTTCATAAAAACAGGAATCGGTGCTTTGTTCTTATATAGGATGCTCCTGCAAACACTAGTTAATTCTTACCATAGACAAAGTAACAATAGATTTCTTTTTCCAGAGGACTACTTCCTGGATTCCACACATCAAATAACCTAGTTTTGCTAGGCTGGGACATGGGAACAGAGCGTCGTAGAAGTTTTCAAAGTAACATAATAACTTCAGTTTCTCTAAACAAACGTTCTAGTGAATGAACTTCCTTCTTCCATTTTATTAACAGTGATTGAGAAAACTGAAAATGACTGGCAAATTACAAAGTGAATCATGAGATTTTTTTGCATGCTTATGACCTCAGGAAGACCTGAAAGATTTAAGACAGTATTTCCTTGTTTTGCAAATTCAGCTGCTAAATCAGAAGTAGTCTGTACAAATCATTTGGAAACAAACTTTGTTCTGAGCATTAAGATTTTTGCAGAGATAGCATATGCACGTTTCAGAAATAAAGGACAACCCCTAATATTTGGTAAGTGAACATTTTTCAACAAATTAAATCCCAAACCCGCTTTAAAGTAAATTTCTCCAGTGGTAAATCCAAGAAATTGTTATAGCCGGGCCATCTATTTTTCTTTAAAGAACTATTATCAGTTCTGTCAGTCTTTGTCTACCCAATAGAAAACATGGTTTTGGCATGTTTATGGAGGTTAGCTTACACATCTTAAAATATGAAGGTAAGCCAATCATGGTTTTAACATGTTGCTTGCATGATGTTATCTGACTAATACGTTGAAACAACAACTTTTCTTTACATTAAAACTTTGAAATCTGAAGTAATGTGTTAAAAATACACTATTTTTCCCGATTTAAACCAAAGGTTTGTGAGAGGCGTGCCCTTCTTCCTGTGCGTGTGTTGCAGCATCAAATACTAATTAGTATCAACAGAAGGTAGGAGGAGGAAAATAGATTAGCAAGCATGCTTTAACTTCCCCATTTATAACATCATGTGATTCATTTTGTTTATGATGAAGGTTCTTCATTTTTCTCTGAAGCACAAAACAGTGGTTGCTAACAAAAACAGTGTGACAGATTGGAGGCACCAATGGTCTGTTCTAACATTGCGATTTTTGTTGATATGCTGAGTCCTGTGTGAAAAGCTTCTAATCAAACCAGAGTTTTGGATATAAAAGTATTGTTTGTATGTGTCTAATTATAGAATCTGGAACAAATCTATTGTCCTTGTTCCCTCTGGGGGAAAGCTGGAAAGCAATGACTGCTCATGATTAGCATGTCCTTCTCATACACAAGGTGTTACACCCACAGAGGGTCTATTCTTTTCTATGCTGTTTTGGCCAGTGAGCCAACAGCCAAAATCTGCTAAAGCCACTGAAGAGGATGTCCTAAAATACTTATAGTTCTATTTATTTTCATGTTAAGTTTCATTTCTATCTAGTACAAATGGACCCAGGAATATAAACATAAGTTTCTCTTGAAGTTCCAATTGAAAATAGCCAAGGAAGTTTGGAATTTGCTTCCAGTACTGCAAAAATGATGAGACCAAAAAAAAGAGAGCTTTTAAAAAAATTAGGTCCTTAATTTCTTTTATTAAAATACCTCTGGTGAAGCAACATCCTTGCAGAAACTTAACGCAGAGAGATGACTTCACATTTTCTTGTTTCAGATCAAACTGTGTATGTTTGGTTTCTTGCAATGTAAGAAGGTGCCTTGAATCCAACTACAACTCGGGTATTAGCATGGCTCATGTCAGGAGATGTACATTCTGTGACAAGCCTCGGTGTGGACACCTCTGAATTCCCCCACATATTATGGCACAGACATTAAAATGGGAGACGGTAAGCTCTTTCTGGCACAGCTGAACATTCAGTATATCTTCCATAAAGTGACAGCTGTCTGAAAACAAAATCATTGCCACATCTGCCTAATGAAACACCAGAAAGAAAGCCAATTATAGCTGAACTTCCTAAAATCTGAGTATTTTTTCACACTATTCACATATGAATATATTCTGGATGACAACGTACCTGTTACTGATCCTTTCGCTAAAATACTACTGGAAAAAGCAACAATGGCAAAAGCCTCTAGCTTTTAGCTTGTTAGTGCTAAACTAGCAGAAGAGTCTATGTGCAACATATCAGGCCAAATAGAGTGAAATAAGAAACTTCAGTTGCTGCTTAATTTCTACTTTGGGAAAAAAAAAATTGTTTTAAAATACAAACGGTATGTTCCTTACCAACTCCAACTAACTGAATAAGAGAAATGGTGAAATCTTCCTCAGTTTGTTGAACAAGTGTCTCTATGGTTAGACCTATGACACTTAGCAGAGACAAAATAGTGACACAGAAGTAGATCTTCACAGGAAATGATAGCTCTGAACAAGGTTTTATCTGTAAAGGAAGAGAATTTTTAAACACATAATGTAGTATAAACTAATTGCTGTTCCTAAGAAACGCATTAAAGTTGACTAAGTGACACAAGTGCAGGGTTTTCCTTGGGAAAAGGGAGAGAAACTCTCTACAATTGAATTGAAACTCCAGAACTGCTGAGGAAGGAAATCTATTTTGTAATTAATCTCAGCCTAGATTTTTCTAGTTTATACCCACAGACTGCCTTCTACTTTTTCTCAGTGTCTCACAAGGGCCACAGTGTTATAATTTAATCTCCTAAAATCGACATTGCCAGTGCCCACATACACACCTATCAAAACATTGCAATGTTCACCAAGTAACATTCTCCTCGTACCCCGCATCCCGGGCTGCATCCCCAGCAATGTGGCCAGCAGGGCGAGGGAGGGGATTCTGCCCCTCTGCTCCGCTCTGGGGAGACCCCCCTGCAGTGCTGCCTCCAGCTCGGGGGCCACCAATACAAAAAGGATGTGGACCTGTTGGAGTGGGGCCAGAGGAGGCCACAGAGATGCTCTGAGGGCTGGAGCCCCTCTGCTGGGAGGACAGGCTGGGAGAGTTGCGGGTGTTCAGCCTGGAGAAGAGAAGGCTCCGGGGAGACCTCACAGCCCCTTCCAGTGCCTAAAGGGGCTCCAGGAGAGCTGGGGAGGGACCCTTGATCAGGGAGGGGAGCGATACGATGACGGTGGCGATTTTAAACTGAAAAAGGGGAGATTTACATTAGATATTAGGAAGAAATTCTTTCTTGTAAGGGTGGTGAGCCCTGGCGCAGGTTGCCCGGAGAAGCTGTGGCTGCCCCATCCCTGGAGGTGTTCAAGGCCAGGTTGGACGGGGCTTGGGGCAACCTGGGCTGGTGGGAGGTGTCCCTGCCCGGGGCAGGGGGTTGGAACTAGATGATCTTTAAGGGCCCTTCTAACTCAAACCATTCTATGATTCTATGATCTTTAGTTTTAGAAAACTGTAAAAAGAGGTTCACAGTTCCGAGAAACATGCAAAGGATTTGAGCGAGAGATGTTTTTTCCATTCATCCCAGGCAGTCTAAATCGTGGAGACAGATAAAACGCACCACGCTCGCAAAAAAACACTTCACTTTCCTGCGATGTTGGCAGTGAGGGGAAAAAAGCTTCATCCCATGGAACTGGGGAGTCACCTGGAGGCAGGGCTGAGCTATGGCACTGTTGCTACCACGCGCCTGTGGATTGCTGTGCTTTTAATACGTATTAGTAATTGGGGGCGGCGCTGGGTGTACTCACGGGGCCGCAGGGCGTGGGGATGAGCTGCCGGTGCCGGGGGGTGAGGTTGGGCAACGGGGAGGCCGCGGCGCCGCTGGAGGGGGAGAGAAGGAGGGAGCCATTACCGCCATCGCCTCAGGCTTCCCGCCCTCCCGCGTGGGCCGTACCACCCAGCGCCGGGTGCGCGGGGGGAGGGAGAGCGGACCAGCCCACTCCCCGGCTCGCGCCCCGCCGGGTAACGAGGCGGGGAGCCACCCCCGCTCAGCGCTTGGTTCCGCCCGCCTGGGGAGAGCCGCCCCCGCTCAGCGCTTGGTTCCGCCCATACGGGCGGAACCAAGCGCTGAGCGGGGGCGGCTCTCCCTCCCTCAGCGATGGCGCGAAGCCGCTACCTGTCGTCGCCGCCCTCCATGGCCGCTCCGCCGCAGTCCCCCTCCGGTAACGCTACCTACATGGCTGTAGAAGCCGCGTTCGTTTTCCGGGAAGTGCTTCCGGGACGTCACTTCCCCCTCCCGGGCGGGAAGAGCCGCCGGAGGGCGGCGGGAAGGAAGGAGGGAGGGAGGGAGCGTCGCGGCCCCGCCGCCGCCGCCGCCCCCCCCCTTCCCCTGAGGAGGGAAGATGTCGGTGCTGCCCCCCGCTGTGCCTTGCCGCGACGCCGCGGCGTTCTGAAAGGGCCTCGAGCCGGATAAGGCGGGCGCAAAGGGAGGCGGTACAGCAGCGCTGCCCTCAAGGTCTCTGGGTCTCGGCGGGGAAGGCGGCAGCGCTCCGGCGGGGTGCTCGGCCCGCTCGGAAACACGGGGTGTGCCAGCCTGGGGCTGGCTCCGAGGGGGAGGAGGGCAGGTCTGAGGAGCGGGTGACTGGAAATACAGCTGAAGTGCAAGAAAGCACTAAGCTGTTTCAGTCTTTTAGCATCTTCTTTGTATGGGAGATGGTTTCTTTGTGTTTTATAAACAACTCGATGCTCTCATCGTTTAGTGGAACAAGCGTTAATATTTACAGCTTATTTGGGATGCTGAATTCTGTGCGTTCGTTGTGTTGGAAGCAATATTTGGGTGACCAGTGTTGCACAATAGAAGATTTAAGAGACAGATGCACCCCAAGCCACTGCTTTTTCACTATCAGATCAGCCTCAGTTTTTCTAACACCTGCAACATTTTTGAGCTTTTATTTTTTTTTTTTTNTTTTTTTTTTTTTTTTTTTTTTTTGTGCATGGTGTAAAGCTGAGTTTATATAGAGAGTTTTGGCCTGGTTTCAGCAGGGATAGAATTTCTTTCTAGTGGTTGCTGTGTTTCAGATGTGGTATGAAAGGAGTATCAGTAATGCTTATTGATTTAGTTGTTGCTAGGTGATGTTTATATTTTTCAAGGATTCTTTTCAGCTTCCCATAGAAGCTGAGAAGGAGCACAGACCAAACAATGGAATGGCTAGCAGAATATTCCATACCACAGACATCACGCTCAGTATAGAAGTGGGGTTAGCTGGGGGGGTACTCGCCATCGCTGCTCAGGAGAGTGCTAATTCACGAATTTACGGATGGTGAGACTGACTTGTGTCTTGTATATTCTTTTACCATTAGCATTATTATTGCTATTTTCCTTTTCTGATATTGTTCTATGAAACTGTCTTTATCTCAGCGCACAAAGTTTTTTTCCCCTTTCCCTCCTTTTCTCCCTCTTTTGGGGGGAAGGGGGGGAACTGCACGAGTAGCTGCGTGGTCCTGCCTGCTGGCTGGGGTTAAACCACGACAAGTTTTTTGTGGATATTGTCAACAGAAAGTATCTGTCTTTATATATAGGTACTAACAAGTGGTCAGAAAAACTGTAGCAATGGCTTTTTGTCTTTGCTGTCAGATGGTGGTCATTCCAAAGTCCAGAGCACTTCCAGTCTTAGACAAATGAATGCAATAAGAAACTGTCGGTGTCATACGTCTAGTGGTGATTGTCAGAATCTGCTTAGCTGTTTAAGAAATAATTAGAGCTTCTGACCAAAGGTATCAGTTTTGAGTTAAGTTGCATCACAGAAGAATTTTATATTAAATTTGTTGGAGTACCCGATAGATACTTGCCAATGAATATCTTTCAATCATTAAAAATATTTAGTATGCTCCATGGAGGAACCACGAAGGACTCTGTGCATGACCAGGGTTGCAATAGATAGTTAAAAAACCCAGAATCTGTAGTGCTGGAAATGCTATGCTTTATTTCCAAGATAAATCAAGTCTTGGTATACTATGCATAACTTTTAAAAGACACTATTTCTTCTTTCACGTGACTGCTTTGTCTCTTGTTGCTATATGTGTTATCTTTAAATAACTGTATTCTTTCTAAGGAAAGAATCTGGTTATATTGAACTCTGGCTATATTGTTGTTTTTTTTATTTTTGACAATTTCTTAAAAATTAGGGTTAAAACTAGTTTCTCATGAAAAGAAAGTTTAAGTGAATACTATCAGGATTTTTGACATGTCAGTGATAAGATTATCAACACAATTGAATATCTGAGTTGGTTTTGTCTCTTGCCTTTTGGTTTATTTTATCAAATACGTCTGTGAAAGAACTTTTAATTTTCTCACTTTATGCTGACCTTTAAAGCAGTTGACTAGGTGGTGTTAGTGTTGGGTGAAGCCAGCTCTGTGGGCTGCCCTTATCTAATCTGTAGCTCTGTTGCAGAAATCCTCGGTGAAGGCCAGGTGTGGGGAATGTGTCAGGGCTCTGTTACAGCCTGGCTGAGCGCTTGCAACTGGATTTTCACCAGCTGCTCCACGTCTCGCATCTCTGCAGTTTGGAAGCAAGGGGGATGTGACACAGACCTCACCTTCACCAGAGCAGGAAAACTGATTCTGCTTGCTTTTCAATTGTGTTAGAAAATCGTGCTGGTGTAAAACTTTACATGAGGTCAGTTTCTTGTTTCTCTCTTTTATTTACTTGACTTCAGTGTGGAATGTTATAGCTTCTTTGGAAAACATTTCTTATGGAAGAACTAATGCAAAAATGCAGTGTGTGTGTGTGTTCTTGTTAACTTGTGTTGCTTCTGCACTTTATTTTTGCAAAACTTGGTGTTTCTTTTCTTCTGAGACTTGTAGAAAACAATTCATGTAGACATACTGCTTTTGCAGTGATGAGGTTAAACTGTAATGGTGTGAATTAAGTGTAGATGATGTGTATGGATTAAGAGATGATGTGCACTAGTCCTGGTGTGGATTAAGAGTGACCCTTTTCCTTGCAGCCTTAAATTTCAGGGAGGGAGCAGTTTCCCTGGTTTGATCTATCATGTGTCCATGTAGTTGGAGTGAGTGATGGGGGTGCTATTTATTTCAGAAGCTGTGAGCTGGTGCTAATTGAAAATGTTTGTTAAGCCATGACACCATTTCTGCAAAAGCACTGTACAGATAGTTGTCATTTCTAGATATTCATGCAGGCTGCCTGGCAGCAAAATTATGTTTATTCCCATGGAGGCCACTTGCACACAATAGAAAATGGTGTAAGTAATTCAGTAATCAAACCAAGTCTGACTGCTCTGTTAAAAACTGAGGGAGAGTAATATTTTTTTTTGTTAAAACTAGATGCTTAAAAGCACAAGCAGACAATGTCTTAATTTAATTTCTTTGCCCTTAAAAGCCTTCTGAGAAAAGGTTTTCTTCTGCTCCTAAGTTTGAAATGAATGTATTTCTGATTAAATTTTGAACTGCTCTGAGTAGAAAGGGAAAAGGGGTTTGAATGCAGGTAGTCTTATGAATATGATGTCTTAAAGCCCAAGAAATTGGGGAGTTGTTCAATTGGTAACTAGCTGCTACTTGCAAGTCAGAATTTGTTTGAGACTCTCGGAGCTTGTGCTCCATATTTTTTCCACCTTTAATACAATATTTTTATTGCTAACGTAGTTAAAAGTTGGAGGCGATACAAGGAAGACCGTAAAACGCACTGCATACTGTTTGTTCTTGTGGGCTGGAAGATTGAATGTTTGTGTGTAATCCAAGAGAAACAGTCTACCCAACCACTGCCACGTTTTCATCTATTGGTAAACATCAGCTGCTGGTTGGTCTTAAGGGAGGAGACTGAATTATTTCCAGATGGAGAACTCTTTCAGCCCATTTAAGATTTCCAGTTCATTTAAGACAGCAGGTCAGTAATTTAGGGGAGTAGTTTTGTTCTTATTTGCTGTTCTGCTTTCTGCCATGTGTGGAATCAGCGATATCAAATATGATATCGCAGTGCTGCTGAGGGTGGGAGTTTCATTGTGCTTAATTGCTTTTAATTGAGTAGTATTAACAGAAAAAGTATTAACAAAGTTGTGATAACTAACCATTTTGAATGTAGAGGGGTATTTTTTTAAGACCCGAAAAAGGAGGAGGAGGAGTCAGGAATCTTTTTCTTACGCATTCGTTAAGATAACTGGGTATCTTCCTTAAAATTGGCTAGTTTTGTCTTAAACTGGGTTAACACAAGTATATGGTTTAAGGCGAGTGTGTTAGAGGGTCTTGTCCCCTGGTGTGCTGCTAGCATGATTTCCTGGTAAAATGGAAAGAGATAAGGGGAAAGAGATGGAAACCTTCTCTGTGTGTCTGTAGTAACAGAAATAGAGAACATGAGGAATGGAAAACTTCAGTGTAAAGGAGCTGCTGTTTAGGATATGGACACTGACAGGATATATTTAACTCATTAGTAGCTCTTTATGATTTATTTTGAGATGACACATTGGATATTAAAAAAGCATGAAGAATATAGTCTATCCTGTTCACCTGTTCACATGCTAACAAAATCAGGGCAGGTGCAGTAGCTCTTGTTACAACTCTTGTATTTTTGCTTGCCATCAATTATTTCTTGTGCTGCCATTGTTTGATGCACTGTAGTATTATGATCTCATTTCAGACAGCTTTTCCAAGACGTCCAGTAATTAACTTCCCTGCCAAGAATTACTTCTTAATTGTGTAAGATCCACCATCTTGTCTATCCAGCAAATGTACTTCTGGAGAAAAGTGTTTCATATTTAATTTTGCCTATTTGTTCATTGAGGAGCAAAAGAGGTCTTGTTTGTCATTGTCATTCTCATCTGATTAACTCTATCTTTTTTGCTTATAAAGCACATACTGTAAAATAGAAAGCAATAAATCCAATTGTGTGTTTTAATGTTGTAGATAAGCTGCTCAGGTGCAATTTCTTTCTTTCTTAATACAGACTTTGAATCTGTGACATTAGATGACTTGAGAAGAATAAAGGTCACAGTGTGTTTTTGTTATTCTCTGTACTCTTCTACTGTAACTTGCCACGTTTCATGTAATCTGTGGAGGTGTTCAAGGCCAGGTTGGATGGGGCTTTAAGCAACCTGGACTAGTGGGAGGTGTCCCTGCCCATGACAGGGGGTTGGAACTAGATGATCTTTAAGGTCCCTTCCAACCCAAACCTTTCTGTGATTCCATGAATTTGTAAAAGGAGAAAGCTCTAGTTGCAAATGATTTAAAAAGATCTGATAGAAAAAAGCATTAAAAGACTAAGAATTATTGCAAGTGCTAATATTGAAATGCAAGCTATAACAGTACTGCAGTGGCAAAATAAGTAATATTGCGTTATTTACAAGTAATTAATTGGAGAACAAGTCTATTTGGAAAGCTCTTGGACATATTTTCCTACTTTGTTCACCTAGATCTCATAGTTACCAGGATAGCTGTGCTTAGGACTACTGGAAGTTACAGTCCTTGATTATTGATTGCTCCCTTTGACTTGAGGTGATAACAGGTTAGTTACCACGAAGGGTACAGGCTCCTGCCCAGATTTTCTGGGTTGTGAAGATTTCTACATTGAGTGGGTATAAGAAGACCTTAGACTGAGAGCAAAGAAACTGTAGAATCTTCAAGAGGAGTTAGTTATAATGGAAAAGGCTATGTTGACATACTTTAGAAGAAAAAGAACTTAAAAACACATGAAGTCTTTTGTGTGTGTGCGTGAGTGCTATTTTAGAATAAAAAAAAAATCTCCCTTAGATAACTTCTGAGTGCTTAATCTTGGTATCATGATACTAGTGCAAAATTCAGTCTGAAAGACAAGACACAGCAGTCTTTTTATCTTTCATAAACTGCAGGTGAAATGTGGTATCTTTGCTGCATTAGGGGTTTAAAATGTCGTTATGTTTAAAGCTACATGCTTTTTTGTTTCTCTTTTTTTTTTTTTTCATTCTTAGGCAGAAAAAGTGGAATAGACCACATGAAGAAGCATGCGAAGCTTATTTTTATGCAAGATCTTATTTGGAGGACCAAGTACACCTTTTTCAGGCCATGGGAGATGAAAGACTAATCCCATGATATTTTTGTTCTGTTGAAGTGCTCTTCTGTGCTAAGTCAATGTTGGTTTGTATTAAGGACAAATAATATTTTCTTAATGTCAGCATGTCGACTGTGACAAGTGCTCAGACACCGGAGGAACCTAATCCTCCTCCCCTTGAAGAAAAGCCAAAGGGAAAATCACTATTTCATTTGGGTTCACTCTTTGCTAACAGGAGTGAAAAATTTGTAATTGCCAGGAGTGATAGTGTACCAGAGGAGAACGTTCTGAAAATAACTATCACGGAGACTACAGTGATTGAGTCGGACTTGGGCATCTGGAATTCTCATGCTCTCATCTACCTCTCTTTGTGGTTTTTCTTCAGCTTTTGCACTCTTTTTCTTAACAAATACATTCTTTCATTACTGGAAGGAGAACCCAGCATGCTAGGTAACCCTACCTTTCTTTTACACTTTAATTCCAATAAGATATTTGACAATACCAGATCCTCCTATATAAAGCTGAGGGACAAAATGGCTCAACTGAAGTGAAAAAGACCTAGTCAGGAGATGTGGGGGTGGATCTTGGGGCTGGGAACTCGTGAGTTGTGATCTTGGCCCGTAAAGGGGCTTCTGACCACCGTCCTTTCCTCCACTTGCTGAAAGATATTGCTGTAAGATGGTGTTTGAGAACTAAGAGGTGGAGAGAAAAATGTAATTTTTTGTTTTCTGTGTTGGAGCATAGTGTGGGTTTTAAAAAAAAAAAAAAGTCAGTTGTTGATAGTCTCCAGAGCTGTTAAGATTAATTTGTTTGTTTGTAGGAGTGCAAAAGTTGCCTTTTGTGACCTCTATTATGCAATGGGCTGCTTATTCCTTTTTTTTTCTTTTTTTTAAAGGGGGGAAACACAGGGCATTTCCTCTGTGAACCGGATTTTATTGTTGTACACCGCCTTAGTTTTATTCTGCTGCCTTGCTTGTGTGAGAATTCATAAAATCTAGACAGTAATTGCCATGTTTCTTAACTGTTAAAAGTACTACACATAAGTCTGTCTAAGAAACTTTCTTACGTTGCTTGATTTGTCATATTCCCATCATCTTCTGATTTTATTACTTTTTTTCTTCTCACCTTTCTTTAGGTGCTGTTCAAATGCTTTCAACCACTTTCATTGGCTGTATAAAAATGTTTGTTCCATGCTGCTTGTATCAACACAAAACACGCATCTCTTACCCACCCAATTTCATCATGATAATGCTGTTTGTTGGATTAATGAGGTAAATGGTTAAATATTTCCTAGAGATCTATCTGGTTGCTTCACTGCGTTCTTCTGAAGGGAAGCTGTATCTTCATGGCGCTCTTCCTCTTCATTCTTGATTGGAAAGCGTTTGGAGTATTCACCTTTCCCCCAAAAAATCACAGGATAATTTTATTTTTAGTCCCTATTGCTAAATGTTCCCTTTTCCAGATGTCGTTTTTTTGGCTAGCTTGGCTTCCCATCACATTTAGCTTCTTTCAGAACATATTTCTTTTTCCATTTACTTTCTTCCTGTTCTCTTTTGAGGCTGATGTTTATTTAGTGTGCTGGTATTTATTATGATGTTGCTTTGTTCCCTTGCCTTTTCCAGCGATTGCCTCAAAAGTGATACAGGCTATTAACATTTATCTTTTAAAAAGTAAGTATTTTGTGTGTGCTTGCACAGTATCAGTCTGTGGTCTAGGAGAGAATAAGAATATATGATTTTGTCTCCTCTACACTGCAAAAGTGATAAAGGATAACAGGATTCAAATTAATTCAGAGTAGCTTTACCGTAGTAACTCTGTTGCCCTGTTGTTTAATTTCATAGTTTAAAGTATGGTAAATGTGTAGTGTACCTGATCTACACTCAAGATGGATAACTGCAAATGATAAAATTTCTTTGGTGAATTACTGTTGATCAGCATAATTGTACTAACTTTTTCAACTGAGCCTATAGAAAACTTCATCTTAAAACCCTGTAATCTGAAGCTTGGTTAGAGTGCATTAAACAGTAAACTTTGATGTTTTCTGGAAGTCCACTGTACACCCATAGAAATGGCACAGTTGCCGAAGGGTGCCTTCATTTGTGCTAAATAAATAATAATGTTTAAGCCAAAGCAGAAAGAAATAGATCTGACACATTCCACCTGGCAGGTGCTGTGGTGTAACGGTGTGCAGCTCATCAGTTACTGCAGTTCAGTCATGCTACCATGGTTTCATAACTTGATTGCCAGCTACACCCATACATATTCTTAGTTACTGCAACTCAAATTTATAAACCTAGAGAAATTATAATGCAGTTCTTTTTTTATGCTACATATCTAAGAGTTGCTCTTAAAGCATTATTTTATTTTCTGCGTAATTTTGTGTGTTCTTCTATTACAGATTTGCAACAGTAGTCTTGGGTCTTGTCAGCTTGAAAAATGTGGCGGTTTCATTTGCAGAAACTGTTAAAAGCTCTGCACCTATTTTTACTGTTATCATGTCTCGGATGATATTAGGAGAATACACTGGTAAGCGCTTCATTGTTGAAATGTGGTGGTTTGGGGTGGGGTTTTTTTGTATAATACTATCACTTAGTTGACCATGGATGAGGAGATTCCACCAAATTATAGTAAATGCAGCTGGAAGAATTACTCTGTTTGAACACAGTAAATAGAATATATGTAAAGTAAAAAAGAATTCATTTTAATGCAGCTGTGTAAGGGCATTGTTGCTCTGAAGTTATTTTTCTCTCAAGAAAATATTACTGCAGCCTTAAATAACTGAAGTTCAGTGTGTTACTTATAAGGACAGCTTATTTATTCAAGAATTTTAAAATTCTTGATTTTCTTCATGGTGTTCACTCTGTGATTAAAAAAAAAAAAGACACAACAAAACCCCAAACAACTGTCTTACCACTATATGATTTCTTCCAGTCCACAATATAATTTATTCGTGATTCCACTCGCAGTTGCATGCTTGAAAAGATCTTATTTTGCTTGTTACCAGCTATAAGTCATAGGAGTAATACAGAAGCCATATATAGATGGCTTTGTGATGCAAAATGGCAAAAGGCTGAAATAAGCCAGAGGAATAAGAGTAATTCAATCACAGAGTAAACAGGGAGAGTATAATTTTCTTCTGTCGTTTGGTGAAAAAGATGAAACAAAGACAGTCATCAGTCCATTTTCTTCCTCCAAGGGAGATACTTTTATCAGTGAGTATATGTCTATATTGTTTTCAAGAGCACCCTGCTGTTGTCTCAGATCTCACTTTAGAACCTCTGTACTTTAAAATCAAGTCAAATAAGTTGCTTGCTCTTTCAACGAAAGAAGTTAAGGTGGCATTTAAGCTTTCAAAAACTATTATCTGATACATGTAATTGGAAGTACAGTAATTAAACTCAGACTTAAATTTTTCTTTTCGTTTGCAGGATTGCTGGTTAATCTCTCTCTCATTCCTGTTATGGGCGGGCTAGCTCTATGTACAGCTACTGAAATCAGTTTCAACATTCTAGGTTTCTCGGCAGCTTTATCTACTAATATCATGGACTGGTAAGGCATAATGATAGTTGCATATGTGGAATAAAGGAATTTTATTTATTGGTGGATTGAAGAAAATCGTTGCCTGTAGTTGTTTTTGTACGCTGCATTTAAATGTTGGTATTTAAAATTTATTTTTAACAAAAGATACAGTTTCTCTATCATATCTGCTAGCATGCCCAAGATTAAAAAATAGTACAACTCGTTAGACTAAACTCCTTTCTGTAGTTGCATAATGTGTAGAATGTGAAATGTGTAGAAAACATCTACCTATCTAAGGGGAATGACTGTCTTTCTCATGGATTGGTTTATTTGTCATAACTAAAATACAGATAAATGGTGTTGTGTTGTTGTGGTTTTCTTCCAGTTTGCAAAATGTCTTTTCCAAAAAACTACTCAGTGGAGATAAATACAGATTTTCGTAAGTATTAAAGATATTTCAGGTTTGATTATAAATGGACTTTGGGCTACATAAGGAAACTATATGTTTATGATTGTATTGCACCAAGATATTTTTTTTTCCTCAGACTGCTTACAGACAGCTTTAATCTAAACCATTTTATCAGGGAAAGAAAACTCCTCTGTAGTCATGTCCCACTGTGGTAGGTCAGAGTCTCATAATTGGCTAAAACTCTCAGCGTATCCCGAAATAAGTCCTTATTCTGCAATCATAAAACATCCCTTAATGTTATTAGGCATGCAGAAATAAACTTTAGAACTTGCTTGATGTTTTAACTATGAAACGTGAGCCAGGAATAAAATCTTGTGGTAAAATATACCAATGTATGTATTTTACCACAAGAAGAAATGCTAGTTTTGGTCCTGAAATCTTGTGTCTTTTGTCTTCTGTCCATCTTGGCCAACACAAAAACCAAAACAGTGTCTTTGCCAAAAGATTGCTGAATTTGTCCCCCCCAAAGCTTGGTAGATGGCTCTTACTAATTTTTGATATCTGTAAATACAATAATGACGCAGCTTTCTTCAGTTCTAAGAAAGAGGAAACTTTTAATCATTTTATCATTGTTTTTTCTCCTTTGTAGAGCCCCAGAGCTTCAGTTCTACACAAGTGCTGCTGCAGTGGTTATGCTTATTCCAGCTTGGATATTTTTCATGGTAATTTGAATTCACTGACACTGATTTATGTTTTCTTTTTGACTTGTGAGAAGAGTGTGCAACTAAGGTTAATCTTAATTTTTACTTTTCATTCTTCCCACTTTTTTTTTTAAATCACCCTGAAATGTATTTCATCTTATGTTTGCAAGCGATTGGGGGACCGTAAAAAAGAGAAAAATTTCAAAGAAACAATTTAATATAGACATGAGTTGACAAGTGACCCAGAAAGCCCAAGTTTATCTCAGGATTTTTGAGATCAATTCATGTCTTTGTCTAAGTGCATTTAAAGTTTCAGATAAAGACTTGAAAACCAAATCTTAAATATTTGTTGACTTTTTGCTGATATTCACATGGTATACAGGAATATTAACTCTTTGAAAGCAAAATTGAGCTGAAGTAAGTATAATGCATCAGGTTAAATATGTATCCTTCGTATTCTGGCATTTCACTGCTATGCATCAGTGTTCAGAAAAGAAAATATCTCACAGGCAGGCTGAACACACTGGAATGTTCAGTCAGATGAGAGCTGTTTTTCTAATATATTCTTTTGAGGGGAAAATTCATAGGATCTAAATGTCCTGTGTGTTCTAGGTTTTGTTTTGCTGAAGCTTAAGGGTAAAACTATCTGCTTATAATAATAATGAATTGGGTGGAAAATCACTTTTAGATCTGCTTATAAACTAAACTCTTACGTTGTTGTTGTTGTTTAGGATGTGCCTGTGATTGGGAAAAGTGGGAGGAGCTTCAGCTACAACCAAGATGTTGTTGTACTTCTGTTAATAGATGGAGTCTTGTTCCACCTACAAAGTGTTACAGCCTATGCCTTGATGGGAAAAATTTCTCCTGTGACTTTCAGGTAGAACTGTATTTTCATGTCAAGAACACTTTTATTTTCTTTTTTTTTTCTTGCTCAGTATTTCTGCTTGAGAACTAGGCAGTAAAGATATTGTGCAAAGAAATAAATAATGTAAATGCGTAAATGCATCGAACTTAAGACAAGTTTTCACATCTGGATCACCAAAACTTTGTGGTTCGCTCCCTCACCGTGTGAAGGGACCAGCATTTGATCCATGCTGTTGAGCTTATGGAACAGGTGCTCACGTTTTCTAGGAGGGGTACTGTATTCAGGTTTAACAACCATTCCTTAAAGCTGGTTAATGAGACTGAACAGATTCACTGAATCCCTCAATCCAATGTTTAAGCTGCCATTTGCTTTAGTGACAAGGCAATACCTATATACATCTCGGTGCAGTGCAGAATATGAGCAATCAGCTCTGTATTCCTTTTTTCTTGAAGCATGACACCAGCATGTCAAGCTGTATTTGTTGAATTATATGCGTTCTTTAAAGACAGCTTCCACCTACATTGTCAGTTATTGGCAGCTTTGTTAGGTTGTTGCACAATTCTGATTCAATAATTCGTCATTTGTATGAATGTCCCTAGGGCCTGTGGGGTAATCCTGGTCCTAAACACTGAAGGCTTCTGCTGTCTTATACTTTCAGGTGCCCCTGCTACAGTCTTGTGACAATTCACTGTTGCACATGCTTAGTCTGAAGCTGCTAGTCTTCTCTACATAACAGGATGTAAAATCGTATATTCATATTTACATATATACAAAATTTCTTAACTGCTTGTTGGTATGATGTAGATATTGATTCTTTTCAGGTTGTAATGCTTTATTACCTGAATAGTAGCAGCAGACTCACAAATGATAGTTATGTTGCTAGTGTTCTGTTAGCATTTTCTGGATGTCTGTGTTAGGTAGAAATGAAATGCTAACGCTGTACTGAATACTTAATAGCAACGAAAACAAAAACATGAGGTGAATTATTCGTACTAACTCTAAAATGAAGATGCGTGTAAAGATATGAGTGCCGATACACAAGCAATTTGGTTACAATTTGGTTATGGTATTAGCTTCTGGAGGAAAAGTAGAATCTTGAGTTGGTGTTTAAAAAGCAAACAAAACTAGGAGACGTCCCGCTACATTAAAGTATGGTTGTGCGTGGGGTATGAGGAAAACTTTATTTGGCCTTAATTTTTATATTCCTTTCCAGTGTTGCTAGTACTGTGAAGCATGCGCTGTCAATCTGGCTAAGTATTATTGTGTTTGGTAATAAAATCACAAGCCTCTCAGCCATTGGGACTGTTCTAGTGACAGTTGGAGTTCTACTATATAACAAGGCAAAGCAGCATCAGCAAGAGACTATACACAGCCTGGCAGCTGCAGCCCCGCAATCTGCACAAAGTACAACTGAAGATACTGAGCCACTCATTTCCAAGGATTTGGAACCGTATGATTAATATGGCCATTTATTCTCCCAACCTAGTGTAACTCAAAGGAACTCTTCCTGAAAGTGGTTGTTTCTTCAACGGTTGATGCTGATTTGGTTCCTTTGAGTTCGTGGCAGGCCAAGCCTGGGACTTGAAGCAGAGAGAAAATGATGGGGAGAATCCAGTAAGCCTTGATTTACTGAGAAACTGACACACCAGAGGACCTAGCATCATATAATGTGGTAAACATGGGCTTTATTGTCTTTCCTTGACTGCAAATAACATACAAGCCTATATTAGAGAAAGAACTTCAGTGTCTTGTGGGAAAACGATTCCTTTCTCCCTACCCGCCAAAATAATGTGAAAAAGTGGACCCATGACTGCATTCTGCTTGCCTGCAGTGGAATGCAATTGGTGCATAACTGAAATTCCTAGTTGTTTGTTACTCTACGCTGCCTGCGTCCTCCATCGTTTGTGTGCACCGTAGAGCTGGAAGAAGGAACCCCCTCCTCTCCCAACAAATGACTGACTTTGGTATCTGTTTAGTTGAAGTAAACTATGGAAATGATTCCATGCCCCAAAGCAGTGATGAGCAGCTATTTCTGACTACAAAGCTAGGAATGAAAAATGATTTTTCTACTAAAACTTAACATGGAAATATTGCATCCTTGTTGTGTATTGACAATACTGAAATGCAAATATACACACATACACTGTATAAATGGAGTGTTGAATTAAATACTTGCAGATGCTCAGAGGTAAAAAGCACTGAAAAATTTTGGTGATAAAGGAAGCAGGTTCTGTGTATTTCTTTAAGAAACCCTTTTAATATTTTAATTTCTTGCATTTTATTATATATTTCTGTTATGAGGAAATAAATAGATTTTTTTATTATTATTTCTAAGACTGCAACAAAAAACTGCCTTTTAGAAACTCAGGGTTATAATTCTGACCTACGTGCAAAGTATTTCTTTAACTTCTGATTATATAAAGAATCTCGGAGTTATCTGTGACAGAGATGGAAGAGATGTCACTAAAGGGAGGAATATTAACCATAAACTGAGGCTAATCTTTATTTCTGCTGCTTTTAAGAAGTTTTCTATTGTTAAGGAAATTCCGTTTTGTGGTAGATCAAAGATTCAAGCTAACTTTCAAAAATTAAAAAAAATCTTAAGTATTATTAGTAATTAGTTTTGGCAAAAAAGCACATGTAACTACACAAATATTCAAATGGACTTCTTGGTAACAAAGTTAAATTAATTTGAGTTTTAATAATTGCCACTGTTGGGAAAGAGTGTAGCATGGCATTAGAAGAATAGATAAAGTGGTCTTTATGGTAAAAGTAATTTCTAATAGGAAGTTACCAGTGGAGTTCCTGCAAAATTTAAGCTCATGCTTACATTTCCACTTGTGAGGTATTCCGTTAGCTTTAGTGAACTATTCCTGCAGAGAGCAAAAGTGTGTTCCCAAGAGAGTCTCTCTGAGGTAGCCTGTCTTCTCTTTAAATAGTGTGCGTTTGTTGTGTCTGATGCTTCCTTCAGGTTACATTCCTGTCTGTGACTGGTTGCCTGGGGCGTATTCCATGAAGATTTGAGCAGGAGGGAAATGTCAGGTTTTTTTCATCATTGCATATGTGATGTCTGTGGGATTTTTTTTCTTTGTACTCCTATCACTTTTACAAAAAGCTGTGGACTACGGGGTGGAGCTCTGCTTTTCTCTTTTTTTTCTATTTTTGTAATTATGCCTTTAAAAATGTCGGTGTATTTGGCAGAAACCAAAGTCTGGCTTGCATCATGTTTCTAGTCTTGTTGGAAGACAGAACTGTAAGTGGCTTTCTTGTTGTCTAGCTCTGTTCTCATGTAAACCCCTTCATCAATGGATTGAGCTTCATTTTAAAAGCTAGCGGGCGTTTGCCTTTCCTATTGCTGGAAAACTTCTTGTGAACCAAAAAGCCCGGAGGATTTTGGAACTTGTGATTTCTGACACGTCTAAGCTTATTAGTGGCCGGTTTAGCCCCCCGCCCCGTTCTGTGGCAGCAGGATAATCCGGTTTTACCAGGCATTTGTTTTCACAGTGTTGATCCTACGTACTTCTCTATGCAGTCTTCTCGGCCGTTTATTTTTATTAGATAAAACAAACCAACTGCTTTACTGTCCACTTGCAAGATGTTTTCTTCTTCCAGTCATACTAGTAATTCTCCTTTGCTGTTGCTCCTGTTGGGTAGATGAGGAGCACTTTGTTCCACGTTAAGAGTTCACTTCAGTGGGGTACCCTGGCTACCTGCCTGCCTTTTCATTGCTTCGTACTCCCACACTGACCGAGACGGGCTCTGTGAGCCACAGCTCTGCGCATCATTTGTTGTGCATTTGTCAAGTACGTTCTCATAGAAACAGCACGTCTTCCTTAAAATGTGAATTCCTGAAATAACACGAGACTGAAGTAACGCAGACTGGCAAATGTGCTACTTGCAGCATTAACGCGTTTCTGAAACGGCATTATTTCCCAGCTGTAAACGATGGATGGATAATAAAGTACGTGTCCTGTGTCACATTGTCACCTCGAGTCACGGTTCGCGTCACTTCAGCAATAAGTCTGTTGACTTCTATCGCCCAACTCTCTCTTTCCTTGTTCAGAATTGCCCTTCTCGTGCTGAATTTATGTACGTTCTCCCTCGGGGCGTGTGTGTTCTGCTGCTGTTATTGGACGTGTCGGAATCGTGCTCTAGTCACAGGAATAGTAATAAAATTTAAATTTTTGTATGTAATTACGAGGGTGGTCCTAAAGCCTGCTGACAGCACCTTCGCTTTGTTGTGGGTTGGGTTTATTTAATTTATTGTTGATTAGGCAGAGTCTGGCCTTTACTTAATTAATTACCTTCCTGCCCGCGCCAAGGCTGATGCATTGTAGGAAACAGACGATTCGGCAGTTCCGTACCCATTCCTCCCACTTTCTCCCGCCCTCCGTCATGGCGGCGGTCGGGCCCTCCCGCGCGCCTGCGCCACCGGTACGTCATCAGCCGGCGGCGGCGGGCGGAAGTGGCGCGTTTACCCCGCGCTGCTCGTCCCAGTCTCCGGTAGCGGCGGCGGTGAGTGGGCCCGGCTCCCGCGGGGGGCGCCGGCGGGGGGGGAAACGGGACCTCGGCCGGTCCCGGCCGCGGCGCGGGGCTGAAGGGCGGCGCGGGAGAGGGCGGAGGTGGGGCCCTGCGGGAAACCGCTCTCTGAGGGGAAAACGGGCGCGGGGGGCCTTGCGGCCGGCTTCACTTCCTCCACGGCCGGTAGGTGCGGGCAAACGCCGGGCCTGGGGGGTGCCCGCTGGGCTAGGAGGCCGTGATGGTGCTCGCTGCGAACAGCGGTTCCCGTCACCTGTCCGGTACCGGAGCTGTAGGCGGCGGGCTGGTGGCGACAGCCGCCTCTGCGTCCTCCTCGGCGGTGAAGCGCCAGCTCTTGTTTGCAGCCGGTGTTTTGGTTTTACTCGAACAGGTCCCTGAGTTTGTAGCAAAGACTGTGTGTGCTTCTCGGTTTAAAACGGACTTTACTGGTTCAGGATAAGTCAAGTCTAACTTGACTTTACTTTAAGATGGTTTATTAAGTGCTTATCTGCATAGAAAAACTGAGTGTAAAATAGCTGTGTTGGACTGTGTAGTTTGTGTGGATTTCATTAATGCCAGGTTCTTTTTCAGATTTTTTTTTTTTTAACTCAAATGGGTGATGAAAAGGATTCTTGGAAAGTGAAAACTTTAGATGAAATTCTTCAGGAAAAAAAACGAAGGAAGGAGCAAGAAGAGAAGGCAGAGATAAAACGTATGAAAAATGTAAGCTACCCTTTGGTATACAAGCATTTCTGATGAAACCTGAGGAGTTTCAGTGCCTATATCCTCATTTTCTGATGGGAACAAGGCTTCTTGCCCCATCAACAGGATTCCTCTGTGCTTTTATGCATGTCTTGTGGGTGATTTCCAAACAATTCCATAGTTTGACAAAAATACGATGCTTTGCTAAGATCTCATTAGCCTTATGTCGTATGCTGTGCTTTGTTTCATAGCTGTTGGTTAGAAAGAGAAAAGAAATCAATGTGATTAACTGGAAGTTGCAGTTCAAATAAAAACCTTGCAAAGATTTTATAGAAGAATGGGTTTAAATAATTGTTCTCGATTAACTTTTATGTTACTGTTTGCTTTTGTACAATTACATACAAAATATTTTTAAAAACGCACAATAGTTAATGCAATCCTCCTTAATTATTGTTTCTTTTTGTCTGATTACATTGAATTTACAGAAATTCAGCTATAATTGCAATCAGACTGTATTTGGCTGCTTACAACTCTGAAATCTCTGCTTCATAAGTCAGTATACTTTACTGGTGTGACCAGTTGAGGATGGCTTTTGAGCAATGAATGGAAGATTCGAGTATTATTTATATTTTTTCATTTTGTGATATAAAAATTAATTATGTTTTAGTTTTGCCCTTTCTTGCATTTCTGTTACAGTCAGATGATAGGGATTCAAAGAGGGATTCTCTTGAAGAGGGGGAGTTGAGAGATCATCGCATGGAAATAACAATCAGAAATTCACCTTACAGGAGGGAAGACTCTATGGAAGACAGGTAAGAATAAGAGAATAACCTTCTTAGCTTAAGAAGAGTGACTGAAATTGACCTCTAGAAGTACTGAGGAGAGCGTTTAAAAATACCTGAAAGGGAAAAGTTTAACTTCTCTAGCATGCAGATGTGCCATCTTGCCTCTGTTCATAGAACGTGCCAGGGGATCATTTTGAAGTACTGATTAAGGCTCAACAGAGTATTGTGGTCCAATTTTGGCCACTATCTAGTAATAAAACATTTTGCTCAAGGTGCAGTTAAAGCAGGCCTGCTGAGTTCTTTTTGGTGCTTAATTCATCCTCAGTTTGCTTGTGTATTAAAAGTGCACATATATCTTAATTTGTTATCTACGTGACTATGATTTCTGTTAATGCCTTGGTTCAGGGGTATTATGGAAATGAACTTCAGTATAAATTAATAAAATAGGGAAAATGCATTCTTTTCATAATGGAGAAAAGAGGAAATAACACACACACAGTCTATTTGACAGTACATGTAACCTTCCTGAGTTTGTTTATTTGTCTTGTATTTTAGGGGAGAAGAAGATGATTCCTTGGCTATAAAACCACCGCAGCAAATGTCACGGAAAGAAAAAACCCATCATAGAAAAGATGAGAAGAGGAAAGAGAAACGTAGACATCGTAGTCATTCAGCAGAAGGTTGTTATTACTGCATTTGGGTAACATTTCTGGTAGCTTCTCGAGGTGAAGCCAAACAGGCATTATGTAGAAAGTAAGGAACAATAACTACAAACTAAAGAAAACATGTCAGGTGGCTAAGACATAGAAATTTAAACTTGTGTTGTTTCTTTTATTATGTTTAATGCCCTTATGGGAATGACAGGGGTATGTATGTGTTTGAAAGGACTAATCACTTTGGGACAGGGACATTTGTATCTGACTGTAAAGGAAAAAACATCCTTTCTAGAAACATTCATGTTGTATTCCTGTTACTAGCAGCCTTTTTGTGTTTTTAATGCAAACACTTGTGCAAGATCTTACAGTCTTTTAATTTTCCAACACCCTTTCCGATCAGGATTTTTCTATTAAGAAACTAACAGAGAACGTTAGGTTACCATAGGTAACCGTAAGTTTCATTCTTTTTAGTTTTGCTTTTTAAAAATAGGGCTGCTAAATATTTTGAATAGTAACACTCCAAAATTAATTTTTGTTTGTTTAGGGAAACATGCCAGAGTGAAAGAGAAAGAACGGGAACACGAGCGTAGGAAGAGACATAGAGAAGAGCAGGATAAAGCCCGTCGTGAATGGGAAAGACAGAAACGGAGAGAAATGGCAAGGGAGCATTCCAGGAGGGAGAGGTACATCCGTCCCTTCCTTCCCTGTGACAAACCAACAGAGAGATGAACAGCTTCCTCCTCTAAATCTATCTCTACCCTTTCATCGTTTCATTGACGAAAAAATTCAGAGCAAAAACTTGTAAGGACTGGTGCCAGTGCCACATTCCTGTGAATGTGTTGTCTAATGAAAATGTGGTCTTGACTTTAATTACCTTTGTAAGTGACTTCATTACAACAGATATTTCTAGGCGAATTCATTGCCAGTGTTTTACTATAATGAAAAAAAAGCGCAAGCCAGTTTTGCATAGTATCAAGGGATTTATTAACTGAACTTGCTTAAACTTTCTGTTTAAATCCTGATAAGGGTGCACGAGCTCATGTGTTTGAAAGCATGTGGTCTTTGTCTTTGAAACACTGTTTTTAGGATCAGCTGAAAAGCTGCGTCTATGACTGATATATGCAGTCAGTGGTATTGTTGATAAGTAAATTGAATGTCACTGTAGTTTGTTACAGAAGAACAGTTTTCCTTTACTTCATAAGCTGAATTTGTAGTGAACTGTAATGTAACAAAAAATAATTATTTTCTAGAGATCGTCTGGAGCAACTTGAGCGAGAACGAGAAAGAAAAATCAGAGAGCAGCAAAAAGAACAAAGGGAGCAAAAAGAACGGGAAAGGCGAGCTGAAGAAAGACGTAAGGAACGGGAAGCCAGAAGAGAAGGTAACTATCTCTGTAGAAATGTTGCTTGGGCTTACTGTCTGCTGGTGGAATGGAGGCATAGAAAGCATTTTTTATTTAGGTCAATGCCAGAATTTGAAAAAAAAAAGAAAAAGGGGGGTGGGGGAAGGCTTCTACATGGATGGGGGGGAATCTATTAAATTCTACATGGGGAAATAAAACAATGTCATATGCCTCAAATGTCATGTCATACTGGTTAGTCAGTTACTCTTTCTTTGCCTCCCTCTGTTAGTCTGGTTTCCTACAGAAACAGAATTTATGTAATTGCCATTGTCTCTATGCATATGTGTGTGTGTGTATCCATCATGATCCCAGTCACTTCTGAATTCTTTGGCTGATTCTAACCCAATTTGATAGAGGTTGAAGCCTCAAAATTAAGTGTTTTAAGGATTTGGGGAAATAAATCACAAAGGTCGTGTAAGTACTCCAACCGTGAAAAAGGCTGTAGTGAGAGTCAAGTGTGGAAGATCTGATAACTGGGCAATTTAAATTACCTTCTACACATGCACATGAACCCTCACTTTGCATAGCATGTCAGATACTTGCAATTTAAGTTCAGATCATTTTTGGTTAAAGGATCTCTGTTTGTCCCAGCTTTCAGAGGTAAAAATCAGAACCCATTCCTGTGACCAAGTGACAAAGATTGTTCAAGAGTAGCAGAAGAAGCCGTGTTTATTGCTGTTCTTTCTGGTTTGGCTCATACTGAACAGCTTTTTTTCTTGTGCTTGGTATTTATACTGATCTCGTTCAGTCTATCTAGCCTTTCATTTTAGTTATTTTTATTGCTCTAAATGTTCTGTCAGCTCCTTCTAACCCTTAGCCGTTTTTATTCTTTTATATATCTTCCTGGTCTGTCCACTTCTCTCTGGCATTAATGCCTTCATTTCAGGGCGATAACTCTGTAGTATCTAGGGCATCTTGCTTCTGTTTCCTAAGTATGGTAGCACCTTTCTCTAAGTGGTACAAACCCATATTTTATTGTGCATGAGGTAAATCACAGTCCTTTTTTCTCTTAGATATAGTGAGGTTCCACTTCCACTCCTCCCCATTACCCTTTAGTTTGTAAGGAAAAATGAAGAGTTTGCAAAGCAGGTTGTTGTGGCAGACAGAAGTATTCTAATTAGGGCAGGGAGCTGTAACAATTTTTTCCGGTTTTGTTTTCACTAGTTTCTGCACACCATAGAACAGTGAGGGAAGAATATGGAGACAAAGTAAAAATGAGACCCTGGAGTCGCAGCCCATTACGACAGCAGAGAGACAAGCTTGAGCAAGGAGATAGCAGGAAACCAGGTAGCATTTGCCACTTTATAATGTCTTTGCCTGCGGGCTAGGAGGAGCTGTTCTGGGGTAGCGTTTAATTTTTAGCAGTAAACGTAGATCCCTGGTACTCTATTGAAAGTATTGTCCACTTCAGCCGTGGTGGCATAACTCTGGAATATTCATGAATATGTACATATGTACTGTTCTCTAAAGCAATGCTGGTTTTGCAGGTAATTGTGCAAGTGACAAATTAAATGCATTTTTCCTTCTTAGTAGTAGGAATAGTAATTTTAAGAGTTTCAGAGTTACTTCATTCAGTGATGAAAGAAGCATCTGACTGAATTTTTAAAGTTTTGTAGTTGAATTCCCTTGCAGATTAAAAAGGGACTGTTTACATTAGCATCACTGATATTGTCATCTTGTAGAAGAAAACAAACGCTTAAGGCATTATTCTGGTTAGATAGTGAATTTTGTTTTCTGAGCCAGAAAATGGTCCTTCCCATGCCCAGAAGGTCCTAACTGTGAGTAGAGAACTGGCACAGTTGACATAGAAGTGTCTTTGGTTAAAGAAGAAAAGCTCTGTCTGCTTTGTTAATGTGCATAGCTGTAAAAATAAGTGTAACTATTTCAAGTAAGCTGATTGCAGAATGTAATCAGCTGAAATCCCAGGTGGAGGCAGGCGGTAAGTCCTTTGAAGCTACTGTCTAATCAATCAACAATTATTTGCACATGGTGTTTCATGGTGGTCCAGAGGGGCTGCATTAGAATAGGAAACACTGATAGTAAGCGCTGTATGTACACACATTAGTGAGAGTGTGTTGTGATGATATTTGTTACCATGTTACTTTTTTAAAATTTTTTTTTAATTACACTCAGAGGGACTTAGCCACGTACCATGTTTAAAAAACAAAAGGTCAATATTCTGCAATTTTGGCTGTTGATCCTGCACCACTGCAATTCAGAAAAGCTGTTTGTCTTTTGAGCAGAGTGTGAATTTTTTTTTTTAGGGTTCTGTATTTCCAATACAGAACGTTCAGCACCAATTTAATGGCCAGAGAAAGTAAAGCAGTTACCTGGGTATTCAGAGTCTTATAAATAGAAGTGACATTCAGTCAGCACCCTGCTTTTAATTTTTGTGGTCTCAACAGTAAAAGAAGAGAAACCAGAAGAGAGAGATCCTCTTTCAGATTTGCAAGACATCAGTGACAGTGAGAGAAAAACCAGCTCAGCAGAGTCTTCATCAGGTGATTAAATGCAATTTAGTAGCTGTAATTAATTGTTCACTTGTCTAGTGAGGAAACACTGTTGGTAGAGCTTGTGCCTACTTAGTTATTTGTTTGATTATTCCTGAGCAGAATCTGGATCAGGCTCTGAAGAAGAGGAGGAAGAGTCTAGCAGTGAAGGTTCTGAGGAAGAGGGAGAGGAAGAAGAGGAGGAGGAGGAGACGGGAAGTAATTCTGAGGAAGTGTCTGAACAGTCAGCTGGTGAGTAACATAAAGCAGGTCCTAGAATGGTGTGTTATGATTTTCTTTGTTTCTCATTCTGTATTGTTTTATTTGAACATTTTCCTTTTCTCTTAGTCTAGGATAGGCTGAGACCTCACAGGTCAAGATAACTAAAAAGAAAAAAAACAAGTACAAGTCATATTCTATCCTTTTATATAGAGGTAATACCAATTATTCGTCTAAGAAGACAGATTAGAAAACGGAAAGCCAGTTTTGTCTTCCTAAATGGTGTAAGGCTAACAGTTCAAGTAATTTTGTAACATAACAAATGTTCTGTAGGAACAGTTCTGCACTTATTTGGGGGGTGGTGAAATACAAATGTCTCTGTTATTTTGAATTATTTTCAGTTGCAAATCTGAGATTTCTTTTTTTCATTCCAGTACAAATAAATGAACGTAATAAAAAAAGGTTTAGTAAAAAAGTCTACTTAGAGCCATTCTTGTCATTAGTTAGTGAGGAAAAGGCACAAAAATTCTATGATTCTATGAAAAGCATGCTCTGATGGCTGGGTATTTTTCTTTAAAATCAATTGCAGTCAATAAGCAAATATTCCTAAGTTTCCTGGCGTAATCTATTCACCTGCCCCCATCCCAGAATTCCCAGATAATTGGTAAGAATTGTATTCCCTGTTGGAAGGTGAAAGGTGCAGTTCTGTGGGGTCAGGGGAAACATCTGCTTTCCAAGTGAAACAGAAGTACGAGGTCACTAACTAGATAGTGGTGAAGAAGGCCTGGGGAATTAGAAAGGCATTTCAATAGTGAGCTGCCTTACAAGGAACTACAGAAGAGTTGAGTTAATTCAGTTGCACTTGATTCTGTTTTGCAGAAGAGGTGAGCGAGGAAGAAATGAGTGAAGAGGAGGAACGGGAGAATGGAAACCACATCCCAGTTGGTACAATGCAAACACAGTATTTAAAGAAGTGTTTGGCTGAATTCTTGCAGCCAAATAAATCTACTTCTACAAATGTTTTAAAATACTTTAAATGTATTTCTTGTTCCAGTTTTGCCATCATTATATTTGGCATTTTTGGACCATTCTCATGTCAGAATCAGAAATCATTTGAAATCTCTTCCAAGGTCTATGTTTAGAGGAAATCAGATCCTAGTCTAATGAGCTAATGTTTCCTCCTTTTTCATTTTCGGTCTCTTGTTCTGTCCTCTTATCAAAAAAGCTTTGCAATCAGAAGGAGATATACTGGGTCAGTTTTCTCTCGCATTCTGTTAGTCTAAAGATTTATTTTTCTGACATGCTGTATTTGACCCTGGAAATTGTGTTTACGTGACTGTAAATGAGTTCTTGAGAGCATCACCTTGGCAAAGAAGAGAAATCAGGCTTCTCATTGAACTTTATTCTTGCAGTAACTTAAGTTGCACACCTATTTCATGTATGGTGACCGGTGTTTCACTACCCTTATTTGTCTAAAGCTGAACTTAATTGTTCCAAACGGCTCCCTCTTTCCACAACTGATTCTGACTTTTGAAGTTACAGAGTCGAGGTTTGACCGAGATTCAGCAGGAAGCGAAGTAGAAGAGGAGGAAGTAGGGGAGGGTACCCCTCATTCCAATGCCATGACAGAAGGAGACTATATTCCTGACTCACCCGCTTCCTCCCCCATTGAATTGAAACAAGAGCTTCCAAAGTATCTTCCTGCACTTCAGGTAGAGGATCACTTAAAGGATGCTTGAGAACACCTTAGGCAAAGGGATTTCCCTAGCTGCTTTGGTAACGTCATAAACACGTATTTGTGCATGGCATAGTTTATGGGCAGAATATGCCTTGCTGACTCAGCATCACAAAATACACACTTCTGTGTGAAATCTTGCCGTCTCTTTTGACAAGGAAAAAATGTGCATGGAGCAAAAATGAGATTACTTTTTTAGCTATAGATAAGAATGTAATAGCACATTTGATACTCTGATATCTTGGCATTGCTATCTGGAAGTAGATACTTGTGAGAGAAGAGTTCTGTTAATGTAAACAGAAACTGATGGGTGGTTATTCTTTTTGTAGCCAACAGCAAAGTGTAGCAATACGAAGAGAAAACATATTTTTATTAATTGAACTATGTGAAAGGTATCAGTCTAAGGTGCTGAGTTGCCGCTTTTGCCATTGCGGCAGAAATTTCAGTTTATTCTGTGCAAAAGTGAATGAGTGAAGAGTTAATGAAATAATGTAGTTAATCTACTAAAACACAGACTCCGTCCAGGATTCCTTTAGAGATCCAAGTAAAAATAAACCCCAGATACCTTTCTTACATGGAGTAGCCGTATTGTTGAATTCTCTCAGTAAATTTTCACTGTTCCTGTGAAGTTGCCAAAGTTTACCTTATGTCTTATTTAAAAAAACTAAGTAAAACCCTCCACCAGATGCTGGAGGAGTAAATGTTGTCCATCTGTTTTTTCAGGGCTGTCGTAGCGTGGAGGAATTCCAGTGTTTGAACAGGATTGAAGAAGGAACGTACGGTGTAGTGTACAGAGCAAAAGACAAGAAGACTGGTTAGTAGTTAGTCCTCTTCAGTTATTATCTTCATGGTATTTAGGGATGAAGTTGTATACGAATTATGGTTCTGTGTTTTTCATTGATGAACAAAATCTGTCTAAAATGCTTTCTTCTTTATCAAGAATAATCCATGCTTTTTAATAGGATGTGGACTTTGACATAAGGGCTTTACTTGCAGCTCTTTGCGTTCAGAAGTAACATCTGTATGGGCCGTGATGGTGTAGAACAGTTAACAGGATTTCAGTTTCTGGCTCAAAAGGCGGTTAGTTCTGGCTTGAGATCTGTTGTAGATAGTTGCCAGGTTGCAAATTTTCAAAATTTGATACAAGCGTTCCACCAGGCGTCACTGTAAGCACAGCTACTGATTAGTGAATTCATAAAGGAGCAGTTGGTGTGCAGTGAGTATATACTGCAGTATTGTGTTGTAGAAAGAACTTTCACTCTTTTCTTTATTTAACCTCTCTCAAAAAAAACACTTCTTGTGTATACAAGTGGATTTATATTTTTAGAACTCAATCTCTTTGCTTATCTGGTTTATAATGGTAAGCATCTTGAAGAAATTACTGCATTTCCTATGAATGGTGCAAGAGCCAGCCATCAGGTCATTTATGTTTTCCTCTTCCATGGTGATTCCTCAAGTGAAAGAAATGCACGCTTTGATAATTTAGCAAAAACAGCGATTTTATTGCAGCACTTCTTTTTTCCTGGAAAAAGATAATGCACAGCAAGATATGATCTGTTCTTTTGGCTCTGACCTTGGTTTCCCTGTAGTGTTGCCATCACTAGTGATACGTTAGTTTCTAGCAAGCTGGTCATTTTCAAGGGGAACTGTAGCACCAGTAAATTAAATATCTGCAGTTTTAAATAGGGCTGGCAGGTGGTGAGGAGAGCTTGTGAAAAGTACTATGTGCAAAGCAGACCTAGAGAGAAATTTGGGTTATTCTCAGGTTCCAACTGACAAGCTGTGATTTTGGTGACAGGTTTAAATTCTGGATGCCTTGGTTCCTCTCTTTATTTTAGAATAGTATGACCATTTGGTCCCCTTTGGGGAGTGGAGGTATACTGCTGGCATCAAGGTTTCTCTGAGTTCACTTGTTTACTGGACGACTACCATGAGCTCGTTTTTATTTTCCTTCTCTGTCTTGAGGCCTGCTCTGAGACTGACACAACCATTTTCTCCACAATATCATGCAAAACCCAGATGTATTTAAATAATTCACTTTAGTAATGTGAATGTTTTGAGTAGCACTTTGGTTTCAAGTCAGGCTGTTAAACAGAGGTAAACTGCATTTGAGGCATTTCTGTCTGCTGTCTTATCTTCCTAACCGTGGTGAGGAGTTGAGAGTTAAATACACTGTTTCTTTAGTTTGTTTCCAGGTGAGTTATATTGGAATAAACTAAAATCCATGACCCAGCTTTTGGATTGTTGTTTTGGTTTTTATTCTTTAAACTTGGCAATCTTTTGGTGGTGGTGGTTGGTTGGGTTTTTTTTGTTTTACTTTGCTAATGTGAGATTGACTCTGCTTCGTGGTTCAACAGAATGTCTGGAGTAATGGTTTTGATTCAAATAAATTAAATTAGTGACAGAACACTGGGGGAAGTCTTCACATGTGTTTTATTAGCTATGTGATGGGCAATCTGCAGTTAATAATTCTGGTTTCTTTGCAGATGAAATCGTGGCTCTGAAGCGACTGAAAATGGAAAAGGAAAAGGAAGGCTTTCCCATTACTTCTCTGAGAGAAATAAATACTATTCTGAAAGCACAACATCTAAATATTGTCACTGTCAGAGTAAGGCCACAATCTTCTATTCCAAAAGTATTTTTGTTCTTGAAATATTGCCTATTGGCTTTTAAAATGCCTTATAAAAACGTTAGCAATCGTAGCAGAGCTTGTTTCTGTAAACAGTTGTATACTGCCCATAAAACTATATAGACATGACTTGTCCCTACACAATCTGAGGTTTTGCAAAATTTAGCTTTTTTTTTTTCATTGAAAAATACATTTTCTATGGATTTTACCAATGGCAGGCTCCATTTATCCTCTTGCCAGTACATTTCTAAAATTCATTTTTGCATGCTTTTTAAATACTGTGCGCTTGTTTTGATAATTTGTTTCTGTGTTTTAGGAAATCGTTGTAGGTAGTAATATGGATAAAATCTATATTGTCATGAACTATGTAGAACACGATCTCAAGAGTCTGATGGAAACAATGAAGCAACCATTTCTACCAGGTACTGTTTGCCATAGTCCATAATTCTCAAAACTGGAAAACTGGCCAATACAAACCTCAGCGTCTTTGGGCTGTACTGACATCAGAGAGCTAGCTTTGTGCGGTGACGTGTATTGCCTTGGAATGTCCTGTGCGTGTTCTTTGGAACAGAGACTTCACTGCTTTATCTCTGTTCAGTCTGATTTTACTGATACAAGTGAAGATAGGATCGTAGGCTGCGAGTGCTGATATTCAGAGTGATATTTGGCTGATGAATCCAGTTTGCATGCTTAGGGCGAAGTGGAGGTTCAGATGTGAAATTGAGGGTGTTTCCCCTGTGGTAAACTGGAAAAGAATAGTGAGTTTTAATATTGGCCGCTTCCTGTGTTTTTGAGAGGCATTACTTCCTACACGTTATTTGGATGCATTCCAGCTATCCAGATTAATTTTGCTTTATTGGCAACTCTGTGGGTTTAACTTTTTCTGTGACATATTTTTATGGTGCCGTCTACACTATGCTTTTAACTTGACATTCCTTTCTTCCCCCTGCCCCTTCCCTGTTCTCCAAACACGCAAAAAAATTAAAGATAGATTTCTTCTCTTAAATGTATTTGGCTTCTTTTTATCATTTTAGGTGAAGTGAAAACCTTGATGATTCAGTTACTGCGAGGAGTCAAGCATCTTCACGACAACTGGATACTTCACCGAGACCTGAAAACTTCCAACCTGTTGCTCAGTCATTCAGGCATTTTAAAAGTAAGAATTACGTGAAATGTACCACACTTATGAAAAAGCTGGTGTTGCAGAATTACACTGCATTACAGCTATGCCAAGAGCTGGACAGAATGTTTTGTGTTAGTCTTGAGGAGGTGTGAGTTGTGGCTTGTAAAACACAGTTGTGAGAGTGAACTTTACTATTAAAGTAAAGAAGACATTGCCTTGCCACAACTGTAGGATTTATGCTAGGATGTGACAAACAAGCATGCTCTAGGGAATCCTGAATTCCTGATAGTGTGATTAGAGGTCTGAACAGTGTTCCCTTCCTGATGATGCAGGATACTATATCCGTGACAGTGGCATTTACTTTTTCTGTCTCAGCATCATAGTGTTTGAACTGGGGTTGCTCTTTCAACTTGAGACATTGGGAAGCTTAAAGAATATAAATCTCTGTAGTAGTGCTGAACTGTACAATCACTGGTGGAGATGGAGATTCCCTGTACAAAGAAAAAGTCTTTAAAAAAAGTTGCGTGCTTTGAAAATCTATCTAACCTTTCACTGACTTCTTGCAAAAATCTAAGAGAAAAGCAGGACTAATAATATCAGGACATAACATTTTCAGTTTTTCAATTTTAGATGCCAATTATATATTGGCATTATTTACATCTTAATGGCTGTTACTAAGCCTTTCCCTTTCTCGGGAAAACTGGAGTTTGAAATTTTTTTCTTGCTTGCAAAGTTGAAGTCAGCATCTATTGCTGTTGTTTGGTTTTGTTTTTTCCCCTTGCCACGTACGTTTTCTGTCAAGGTGATCAATAACAGGAACTCTTACTTGGCCTCAGGAAGGGAAAAATGCTTTTTCCCTTCAGTGGAAAAAGAGAGGGAAGGCCCGTGAGGAACAGTGTATTCCGGGTGGCTGGTTTTGAAGGCTGGAAGCCATGCAATAGCCAACATGGCCAACACACCTTGGCACTCTGAGTAAATGCTGTGGTCGACGTTGGAAAAAGTGCTGATTACCACTTTTCATTTAGGTTGGAGATTTTGGACTAGCCCGGGAATACGGATCTCCACTGAAGCCTTACACGCCAGTGGTGGTGACGCTTTGGTACAGGGCTCCAGAGTTGTTGCTTGGAGCCAAGGTACGTTTCTCCTTGTTCCTCTGGCTGCTAGGGGAACGCCTCTTCAGACTAACTTTATTTTATAATTTATGAACAAAGTATGAGTATGCTTGATTCTTTATATTGATTTAGAGATGGAAATTCTGACTTTTCACTAGTATTTTTCCTAATAACACAGCTAAAAAGTCCCATTTTCCACAGGCAGAAGGTGGGTGCGTGACAGTTCGAGTTTTTCTCCTTCAGAATGCTGATGTGGTAGTGCTGCTGGACTTCTCACAGATTGGTGCGAACTGTCACTGTCCTCTTGGGCAGCTGGGTTTTTTTTTAATCTAAAATTTTTGACACCTGAGAGCAGAAAAAGGTACTGGCAACATTCTGGCAATGTTCCCTACTGATTACCTGTTTCTTAACTGAAATCTGGACAAAATTCTGTAGGGCTTCAGTGACAAGAACCATGCCAGAAAAAAATACTGCACTACCACCAAAAAAAACATGGGTGCAAAAGTGAAGGAAGCCCTATGCTGTCTTCCAAAGATGTTTTTGTAATAGGGGAAATGGCTCCATTTAAGAGAAGAGGTGTAGCATGGTGACCAGGTTTTGTGCCCGAACCTGAGATTGCTGTTATGGCAAAACAAGGGCTCAGGATCTCTGTGAGAGAGAGTGCAAATTAGAATGCTTTGCTAGTTGTGATGCTCTGTTTGTGAGTGAAAACAAAAGGCAACATTGTGGAGGCTTTCACGTTTCAGCCTGAAGTACTTGTGTATATGGGTATTGCTCATCTTATAATTCACAATGATTTTAACTTTTAAATAAACACAGAGACCTGCGCCTTGGGTATTGGAATGATTGTATGTGTTCTGTTCAGAGTGGTAGAATCTTTAAGAATAAAAACAAACCCTAAATAAAACCTCAAACCAAAACAACAACAAAAAAACACAACTCGGTGCAAGTATCTTACTGATTTTATAAGGTATAATATATTCCTTCGTTTCAGGAATATTCAACGGCGATAGACATGTGGTCGGTAGGGTGTATATTTGGAGAGCTGTTAACACAGAAACCGCTGTTTCCAGGGAAGTCAGAAATTGACCAGATCAACAAAGTTTTTAAGGTAACGTTTTTAACAACTTTGGATTTTAACTGACTGGTTTTAGAGGCAGGTACATTACAGTAGTAAGAAATTAAGTGCTTGTGGCTCTTTCACAGAGCCTTAATAAAAGACTCACTACTCTGATTCTTGTTTTACCATGCTTACAGGAGGCTAAGATTATGACTTCTGTTTTCTCTGGATACTTACCAACTCCTCTAGCTACGTAATGAATAAGCAGAAGGGTTGCACTCTAGAATGAGTTTATTAAGGAGGTATTTTAATTTACAGGATCTAGGTACTCCAAGCGAAAAAATCTGGCCTGGTTACAATGAGCTGCCGGCAGTCAAGAAGATGACATTCACAGAATATCCCTATAACAATCTACGCAAGAGATTTGGAGCCCTCCTCTCTGATCAGGGGTTTGATCTGATGAACAAGTAAGTGCTGTCTTCTAGGGTGTCCTTGGGAAAATGTGTTTGCATGCTAGGAGAGGAGTGGTGGAAAATGGCTCGTAGCGAAGCACGGTATTTCAGTGCCTGTAACCTTGTCAGAACATGCTGATGCGCTTGAAGTGACATTGTCTGTGACATTCCTTGCAACAGCTTTATTCAGTGTACCAGGCTCTTAACACCTGCTGTTAAACCTCAGTCCAAGATTAATCTTGCACACCTATATCCTAGAAGAATAGAAAAATGTTTTAGTAGTAGTTTTAGCTCGTTCATGTCATGTTTAATTATGTGGTGAGTCAGCGATCATGCAGTCTGCTGATGGATCTTGTTAAAACAATTAAATTACAGTTGAGAAAAGGAAAGAGCAGTACATTCTAGAGATCATATTAAAGAATTAGGAAAATAGCAATCTTGGTTTTTTCCTAGATTTTCAAAGTTCATGAGTTCTGTCACATCTGATGTTCTGGCAGTCCTTTTAACTAACTCTGCTGGTGCATTCTGATTGCATTCCCATTCATTTTTCTTTAAAAGGTTGACAATGGCTTGAGAGATTTTTGTTCCCCTCCCTATCCTAATATTCCCTTTAAATTTCATGACATGAAGTAGTGGAAATGACTGAGTTTCAGGTATTACTTAGGACTTGTCTCTATTTAAAAATAAATAAATTTTTAAAAAGTACTTTTTTTAAAAAAAGGATTTTCAGTCTTTCCAATTTTTAAGAATTATGCTGCTCCAGGTTTTTGAATGAGTTGTGAATAATTTAGATAACCTTTCAGAAGGTCCAAACACAACTTGTCTTAATAAGGATGGATATTACATCAGTGTCATCTACTTCTTAATTGAATTGGTTATGACAGGGCTATGTCTTCATTATTTTGGACAAGAATGACAGCACTATAGTATTCATGTGAGTCTGAAACTTAGAGAAACACATGAGTAAGTGTACATCAGGCAGTGGAACTCATTACGTGTACAAATCTTGGATATATGTGTTTACATAGTCAGGGCCAAATACTGTTTGGTAGGACGAATAGTACAGTAAAACATGTTTCTGTATTGTTAGAGGTTTAAAATAACCACAAGCTGGACAGTTAAGTTACACTATACGACAATATTTTGTGGTGTATTGATATAATCTCAGTTGTTTTCTCTAAAAAGCAAAGCAGGATTGTAAAATATTTTAACTGAACCATCCAGGATCCCTTTTGAGCTCTATGTGACCACCCACAGGTTCTGAGGTGTCTAACGATTTATACCTCTGTAACCAGATCCCTACAAAAGCTACTTTTGATATGTAGTTCCAGCTGCAGTTCCATTAATTATAGGTTCACGTAGGAAGCATGCTTTTAAAATCAGCCAGCTCTGTTACATCACCCATATGTCAGCAATTACACCCATTAATAGAATTCTTTGTTAAGAATCAGACAATTCTAAATCGCATTTCTGAAGAATTTATAATTTGGGGGCTAAAATTTTTCTTCTTTCTGTCCCTCTGTCTCTCTTCTTCCTTATTTCATTATCTTCCTAAATTCTTCTCAGCTTTTTGACATACTACCCAGCCAGAAGAATTACTGCCGAGGATGGTTTGAAGCATGAGTATTTCCGAGAGACTCCCCTTCCTATCGACCCCTCCATGTTTCCCACCTGGCCAGCAAAAAGCGAACAACAAAGAGTAAAACGTGGCACTAGCCCACGACCGCCTGAGGGAGGCCTTGGCTACAGTCAGCTGGTAAGCACAGCAGATCGGGCAACTGACACGGACTTCTGAGGTCCCCGGGTGTGTCCAAATCCTGATTTTGGAAGAGTTTGTGTGGACTGCATTTTGTTAGCCTTGGGGATCCCGAGACTCACCTGTGCTTGCATGAAAAAGACACTATAGAAGCCCAGCTTTCCCTCTGGTCCTTTTCAAAGGGCAGGTCCAATACTGTCATATGCACAGAATAATAATTTCAGCACATAATCTGAGAAAGAAATGACGCCTGGTTTTATTGCAGTGCAGAAGAATTTTCCTTTTGAAAGTGTCCCTTGTTTTACACTTTCAACTAAGCTTTCAAAGCTGCAAATTTATTTTTGAAAAAAATCCAAAGCCTGGTAAGTTATGCATATCTTGTGGGTAGAAACAGTCTCTTTTTCCAATATTTAGAGAAGAATTCAAAAAAGGCAAGGCTGGGGTTCTTTCTATCAGCAGGGATTGTGCTGCCCATTTAGAAAAAAAGCTGGCTGAAAAAGATGCCCGTGTAAGTATGGCAAGTTACAGTCTCGGGTGCCGTAATTACATCAACTACTTATTACTATTGCCATGTCTCAGCTGATGAAATGGCACTGGGCAGTTACTGTGCCTGATTTAACAGATGAGGTAGCCTAAAAGTTAGTTTAGCCTTGATTTTTGAGGGTATAAAAGTTGACAAGGAAGGTATGCAGCGTCTGTTTCATCAGAGGCTGAATAAGTGTAGTTTACTCTTATTTATACAGTGTGTTCACAGTTTTTTTCATCTTTCGCAAGCGTGGTCAAAAGTAGGTATACAAACTAGAAATACACTTGAGATGCCTTTCGAAAAGGTAACTTTTGAAATTGCAATGTTTAAAGATCACGAATGACGCTCTGCATTGACCTTAGCTACGATGTCACTAAATCAAACATTTGTTTCTCATCTCCTGAAGATACTTTATTTTTTTGTTGTTTAGATTTTTGTGTTGGAGAGGTAAATGTATCTGTACAGACACTGATAAATGAAGTGTGATTGGTTTCCACAGGGTGATGATGATCTGAAAGACACAGGTTTTCATCTGACCACCACAAATCAAGGAGCATCTGCTGCAGGACCCGGTTTCAGCCTCAAGTTTTAAACTCGACCTGAAATGGGAAAAAAAGCCAACAAAAAAAAAAGAGAACTGTTCATGTGAGTGGATTTCTGAGTGCCCCAGTTCTGTTCTTCACGTCAGGGGGACTACATGTTTTTCACAAGGGAAAACTCAAAAATGTCATCACAGATTCAAAGGCTCTTGCTGGGTGTGGAGTATAACGGCTGCATTCCATTAGAGGACTGGAATTAATCCGAAAAGCCAAGGATCATTACAAAATTTGACAAAGGAAAACTTGAAGTACAGTCCTGGAACAGTTTCTGTTTTCTTTTTAGTTTTTTTTTTGTTGGGTTTGTTTTGTTTTGTTTTTTTCCTTGTAAATTTGTAGAATTAAAATACATTTTTAATTGTTTAACAGTGTGAAGGATTTCATTTCTTCACATGCAGCAAACATGGATGTTGGTGGCATTAAGTCTTCTAGGGTGGAAAGTTACTTTCCCCCGCTGCCCCCAAATCTGTGCTGACACTATTACAGCATGTTGTCAGCCTGGGGAAACAACTTTATTTGAAGTAAATTCTATGTGTCTGAATATAGTTAGGGCAAAAAAAATGTAGCAATTCTGAGTTTTCTTTCCTGTTGTGTGCCTTGGAGAGAGCTGGGCTGGGTTGCGCTCGATACTCACAGTATTTTTGGGTGCACTACTGAGCTGAACACTGGTGTGTTGTATACATGTATTTACAGTGGCACTGGTGCAAAAGATGTACTCTATTGTTTTATAAATCAAAAAGACTTAATATGGAGACTTGATACTTTATTTTCTGTAGAAAGTTCTTTTAAATATGCCCTTTTTCCATAAAAAAAGAAGACTTTAGCTTTACTGATTGTATAATGCTAATTCCAGTCCTTTCCGTAAGATGGAAGACCAGAGGAATGCTGTTGGGATATTGGTTATCTCTAATTTCTGTAATGCTATCATTCTTTTCTGGGAACAGGAAGACTTGGAAAATACCGGGGTATTCACGCAGGCAGAACCGGGCACCAGTCCAGTAAAAGGATTAACTTAAATTATAAACATTCCATCAGTTTCAGTGCATTTTAAGAGTTTTTCTGGGTAAAGGCCTTGGAACTGGAATGTGGATGTACCAGCCTTGTGGTAAATTTTGAAAACAGTGGTTTTGGGGTTTCTTTCTGTGCAGGAATGCAGAACTATTTTCTCTTTAGGCCTGACTGGTTGCCTAGTGCTGAAGGAGAAACAGTCTGTTAACCCACCCGTGCATCATTTTAGCAAGATTCCTCATAGGTGGAGATCAGTAACCTGTCGAAAACCAGTGGTTTGCTACATCCCAGAGAGTCCAGGAACAGAGAGCCGTTTTGCTCTAAAGCAGTAGAACCTGACTGCATATTTTGTATTTCAGGCTGTGCTGTGCGTCTCGCGCTCTGTGAAATTCTTTCCTTCCTAGCTGCCTTGGCATTGTTGCAGCCAGTGCGGGCATCACTGCAAGATCCATGTTCCTGACAAAAAGGATTATTCATCTAAGTTGGGATAATTTTATTAAAACAAAAAAACCCCAATGCTGGATTGCAATGGCAGTTTAATACAGTTATAAAAGATATGTGTAACTCCCACCCCCCCACCCCCCCTTTTTTTTGTAGAAGGGAAATATCAGCTCTCCCTGAGGACTGTGACATTGTTCTGTTACTACATCTCAGCTTTTATTTTGTCTCAGTTGTCTGTTTTTACATAGAGTGCTTGCCTTTTATGATCCTGAGCTTAAAAATTCATCTTTGCATGGACAATTAAGTTTTATACTATGCTGTACTCCCAACTAACTGTGATGGTAAAACTGTCCTAGAACAGAGGAGAAGTTAACCGATGGAGCCTTTGTGCTCCAATACTGGCTTCCTCGACTGCCGACCTGTACTGCAGCGCATCAGATGCTCTGCAGTTTTTTTGTTGGTGCTTTTAAGTAGGAAGAAGCTTGTTTTAGGAGGTTAAGAGGAGGACTGAAAAAGGATGACCGTAAGCAAAGAACAATGTTGGCTGCTTTAATACTGGATAAGGATCTTGCTAAATGTAATGACTGTCAGGGATTCTAACTGTGCAAATGAATGCTGCGCCGCTGTAGCTGTTGGAGTGCACTAGGCTTTGCCTGCTGCTACTAATGCTACTCTCCTGTTGGATGCGGTATGTTTACCTCATCGCTTGGGTGACTGCAGGACAGAGGTGGAAATTACCTCATCTCTGTTGAAGGAGTCGAGAGGCTTATTGATCAAGCACCTAAAGGAGAAGTTACGAGGAGCTGCAGATGGAGGTAAACAGTCTATTGGGATAAAATTACATGAGTAATAAATACAAACCACAGGAAAGCAGTTGGGGGGGAGAAAAAGTGTTCTGTGGATACTCGAACATGTCAAAACGTGGAATGGAGTAATTAGAAAGGATCTGTTGTGACCCTACATCCTCCCTCCTGACAAGTAAAAGTACTATTAGGTCTTACACTTTTTTATACGTTCTTGTAGTGCTATGCACCAGGACTGAAAAAATGACAGCAAAACACTTACAGAGTGTAACTGGTCATTTTCCTTCCACAATCCCTCTGCCTCCACTGCAACATCGCCGAGCCATCAATCTGTTCATCCGTTCGTTTTGTTTGACGAAGAGTTGTGTTCTTGTTTTTCAGCAGTCCGCAGTGATCCACACAGTTTAACTGCAACATCTGACACTTTACTTTTTTTTTAAAAAAAATTTAATTCTCTGTACAGCACATACTTGATAAATTCTTTATCACTAGAACTAATTTGGAAAAGTTTTACATTCCAGTAATCAAGTCTCAGAGTCTCTGTTGCCCAAGGTACGGAAGCAGCTGATTTAGAAGTTCCATTGCACTACTGGAGATTAAATATAAAATGCCAAAGAAACGTTTTGAACTTGGAACAGAACTAGCAGTAATTGAAGCGCTCATTCCAGGGCCCTTGTTAGTGCTTCAGTCTGATTCTCCAGGAATAAGTAGTCAAGATTCTTTCCTTTTTCCTTACTATACAAGTGTAAGTTCCTTCATTAATTGCATTTGCAATGATGCTCATGTGATCTTCATTTAAGGATAAGTAACCTGGATATGAGTATTCCAGAAGCTCCTTATCTTTATACCAGCTGCATAAGAAAAATAATAGAAATTAAGCTACAAAATGTCCAGTACAAGGCAGTATGTGTTAGTGGTTCTTCTTTCTCCTACTAAGTTTCACTGAGTAAGTGTACAGCACAGATGGGACTTGAACAAAGCAAGGTTAAGTTTTACTATATATTTCAGGTAGAGGATGGCAGTTAGAACAGGGCCGTATCCAGAGTAATTTAGGAGCTTGAATTCATTGGAAGTTGATGGGAATTTGGGTCCTCAATCTATACTAACTCATGCACTTGGGCATATCTCTCTCAGTTTTAGATACATCCAGAAATAACATGCTTGTACACTAGTAAGACCTAAAAACCTAATAATTTAAGAGGTAAATTTAAGACTGTAGTTTTTTTCAGGATACGGGCCAGGGAATTCGACTTGGTGGTAAGAATTAGCTTTGTGTATGTATATGAATTGGATTTTATCCTTTTTTAACTCAGCTTGCTCGTTGCTGATCGCTCTGCTTCCACACTAAATGCTTTGCAATGTTACGAACAATGCTTGCACGCTCCCTTCTCGCAGTTAGCCAGCCACCCCTCTTTCTGCTCTGAGTGCCAAATGAGACAGTGACATGCTCCAGAAGATAAACTGCATTCTTATTTATGCTGTTTTGTCATACTTCCACATCCTTTTTGGTATGTAAGCTGCAAAGTCTCCTAAAGGACTGGAATAAATGATAGAGCACTTACTAAACTTTGCCTTTTTTATGAATTATCTTCTGTCCACAGCGGAAGGTGACATTCCTGCCTTCAGAAACAGTCTTGGTTTTTGTCCTTGGTGGGGGCAGAGTAGGGGGGACTGTTGGAAATGGGAATTCTGTTCACCAGAGGTGAGAGAAAGAAATGGCAAAAGTTAGCATATCTCATTATCAAGCTTTAGTCATTCCAAAACTCTTCCACAGAATTATGTTATCACCTAAGGAATCTTAAAAGTATTAATTTAAAAATGCGTCCTACTGAGCAATTCTTGGATGGACATGTAACATGATTCATATGCAAAGATAACAATTTTGTGGCATGTAAATTGACAGAGATGGATAAAAATCAGCTTGCCCATTTCATATATATGGCAGAGTATATGTTCAATGTATGAACATACATGGGTTTATAATTACCTGACTGCATCTTTGCATTAATCTGGTCTAAAAAAATACCTCCGTACAGGCAAAAGAGGTACTAGTTACAGGGTCCATCTTCTTAAGGTCAGTAGGTGTTTATCTATCTGAAGCTTAGTTCCACAGCTGCAGTAACTTGACCTCACCCTGCATTGGTCTGTTATCTGGATTCATAAAACTGAGACACTAGATTAAGGTGATTAACATACTTTATCTCCTTTTCTGCTGAGCAGCTCAAGTCAAGCTGTGCTTGAGATGTCATTTGTCTTGTTTATGCCCCATCGCTGCATCTCCTCTCTCTGAATTTAACACATCAGCATCTCACTTCCTCAGTTGGGTCCAAAAGGGAAGCAGCCTGAGGCGCACGGAGCAGTTGTGTTTGCAGAAACTCCCTATTATTGGTTCGGTTAAACTAGAGAAGAATGGGACAGTTTGATGTTCTAGTCCACAAATGTTTAAATATAAAAGCTGCTTCCTATTTCCAAGCCTTTATCTTGGCTCAGACATGTAAGAGGCTGTCTCTGCTACGCTTCTCGTTAGAGCTGGATGGCGTTAGTCACTTGCATCCACTGATCTTTAGCGTGGAATTAAGATCCTGCCTGTCCCTGCAGCAAACACTGCTGAACTTGTACCTCCTCCGTCTGTGCAAGCCCCACCAAGAATCCCAGAAGAAAAGTTAGATACCGTAGCAGAAGTCACAGGTAGATGGACAGTGCTTTTTCATCAACTTCTTGCGTTTCTCGCAGAAACCTTTTTGTGCCCATGATGGGCACATAAATAATCTGTCTTTACATCCTGGAACAGGAGACAAGGCATTAGAGGGATGGGGTAGATGGTTTCTTCTGAGGAAGAAATTGACATTTCACCAAAATCAGATCATTCAGTGTCAATGGTAGAGCTGAGAGAGGAAGGAATCTAAACCAGGAGTACAATAGATAGAGCGGGGTGCCGTGATTATATGAGCAGTGGGCTAGATATTGTGCTACTTACATGCAGTAGCGTCAGTGACTCAAGAGCGTTGCTGTTTCTAAGTCCTACACTAGGTTATGCTTGAAGAGTAGCAGGCAAATGTGTCAGAGCTCGAGAGAATCTTGCCACAGCCTGTTTGGTTTGCAGAAAGTTTTGTCATCTTGTATTAATATATCTGAGTCCAGCCAAAAGTCATTAACAGCTGTTTGCCTTCCCCCCTCCTTTGCATGCGGGGTTTTCCTTTCCCTTTGTGCACCTGATGCTTGCAAATGTACAAATGCACGTCAGGGCTCTCCGCAGCTAGAACTACACAGCTAGAACGAGTCTTTTATTCTTGTATAAGCCACAGCACAAAAGGCCCTACGAGTCCATGCCCAGAGCTGGCTGCTGGGCTGGGGCATACAAGAACACGTAGAGCGCCCATAGCAGCTCAGAGGAGGCTGAGGCCGTGGACTTCACTGACCCCTCTGAAGTCTGTAGTATTTCCAGCCTCCTGTCTATCACATTTGAAGCTAGTAGTGCTGGAAACGGACAGCGCTACACCTCCTTTTAGCTCTACTTTGCAAAAAAAGGAGTAAGATTCCTCCAGCCTACTGCTTGCTGCCTTACAGCCTAGTCCTGCAAACGAGGAGGGGCTAACACCATGAGAGCTCCACAGGGTCCAACTGACACTTTAGGCAAAAGCGCTTTATACGGAGGAGCCCAGAGCACAACCCTGCCTTCCTTACCGTAGAGTCGGTGAATTCCCCAGACTTCATCTTGAGAGATGGTCTTTTTCCCAGTCAAAGTGGCGTTGATGTGCATGAGGGCATTGGGGTTCAGGGAGTGCATGAGTCCTAAGGCATGTCCTATTTCGTGAGCTGCTACGTGTACCAGATCTGTTAGCCAAACACCTGGAAGAGAAACAGAAAAAAAACCAGCTGGCGTTGTGTGGTGAAGTACATTTGCTAACCCAGGTGTAAAACCAGGGGAAATATTTTAGCATTAGGAGGGTATGGGCTTATCAAAGGGTGCCCCAGTTTCATCCTCTCTGTAGCTGCTTGGGGGCAAATAGAGGAGCCAATTATTTCCACAGGCTTCTAATTTCAAACAGCAGGACGCAGAGCAGCAATGCCAGGCTACAGGCAGACTGCTCTGAAAGAGCAACGGTTGAGATGAACGCGGGTGCCCTGTGTAACACTTATTCTGTCAGCTTTCTGCTAACTTTGTTCCCCCAGCCCTGAGCTGTAGCTGAAAATGGCTGTTTGGAGTGAGAGTGCGAGCGGGAATATTCCAGTCTGAAAAGGGCCTCCCACTGACCTCTGCGTCCCCCAGAGTCTACAGGTCAAACCCAAGTTTCTCAGTAGCATCTTGAAGCCTGCATCCAGCAGAGATCCATCCCTAGTGGGTGGATTTTTTTGAGCTCTTCTTAAAGACTTCTGCTAAATCTCTCTGACGTGACTTGGAAGAACAATGATTTCGTTCCACTTTGTTCCCCTCCTTCTTTATGCCAATAAAAAAGGCTAATTTAGTTTTGGAAAGAGAAGCAGTCATTGTGAACAAGCGTTAATCGTCTCAGCCTCACACTGGCCCTCTGAAGTCAGAAGTGTCATGACTATCTCACAAAGGTGACGGAATTGTATGCAAATCAACTGTGTGACCATCCCCATATAAAAGAATGGAGTTACACTGCCACGGTAGAAAGTTAGTGGCAGAACTGGCACTCAGGACTCTGATTTATTTCATAATCTTAGTAAAACTTCACTAAGAATCAAGTTTTGCAAGTGTCTACACTTGTTTCAACAGCTGCTTGCCAGAACAACACGGGCTAGGAAAACACACTTCAGAAAGAAATGGCACTGCCACCAGACATGGTCCCTTATAGCGAGCAGTTCATCACTTGACAGCAAGGCCAACAGCTTCCAAAACTACAGAAAATCACAACCGTTTCTGTTGTCTCTTTCCCATAGTAGGTAAATCCCAGAACAAGAAGTGAAATCTAAATCCTACAGGCGTTAATTATGTGCTCCCTGAGACATGCGTTACCTTTTTTCCAGCTGAACCGGGTATTCCCCAATATCCAGTATTCATGGTCATCAAAATGGATTTCCCCGTTGGGGGGGAAGAAGGCATGGGCAAGTTCCCCTGTTGTTCCATCAAAGCAGTGGTGAATGAGAGACTCCAGACAGTCTGTGTGATTGATGGAGTAGAAGCCTGTGAAAAAGAGAAGCAGATGCAGCGTGTCTAGCAGGGCAAGCCCGTCCGGGACACAGACATCTGTAAACTTGTGGTGTACTAAAAACAAATCTCTTATGGGATCCCACATGTTTTCCAACTTACAGAGCCACAAAAGGAAGAACAAAAGCAAAGCGATTGTTAGGAATGATGGCTACGTGATGCTAAGTAGACTCAGCCCTGTGATGACCCGGGATTTAGAGCTGTTTCCGATGGACACAAATGAGTCTACTTTTCAGAAAGGAATGCTGAGCTCTTTTTGCAACACCACATGGGAACGTGGGGGTTTTTTGGAGGGAAGTTGGACAGTCAGATGGTAACCCCAGGATGGAATTGTGCCATTGTAAATGTAAATAAACAAGACAGCCTTAGAGTCAGAGCTGCTTGCTGTCATTGTGCTGGCATCACGATAGCATCGCAGCGTACCCTTCATCCACGGGAACTGGGCCACCTGGAGCTCACACGTGGCAGCAGGACAGGCCCCTGGGAAGGCATATCATGTGCTTCTAAGCAGCGTCATGCGACACGCGAGTGAAGAGCATGTTGCGAAACAATGGTAAATCTGCTGCTTATCTCAATATTGCTGCCATCTGCACAGGAAATAATTATTTCACACAGACCATAAATCCCAGGAAGAATTTACATCTGGAGTTGAGACTGAGCAGATAACGCCTCAGCACTAACATTTTTCTAGGCCTGAGAAACTCAGGAAATAACTACTGCATAGTGGTACAGGGGCAAGAAATAAGGGGAGGAGAGAGGACAGAGAAAAGGTGATGCTTCAACAGGATCAACAAAAGGGAAACTAAAACCGTAAACAAGCTGGAATCCATCCTCTTTTGGCTCTGTGTTACCCTGGATATGTCATTTCACTTTTCAATATTCAGTTTCTCCAGCTGTGGAACAGAGATAATCCTGTCCCAGTGGCAGATTTTGAGGGTTAATTATTGTCAAATACCTAAAGCTTCCCACCTGCAAGACTCACAGAAAGTGTTAACTATGATATTACCATCTCCTTAGAGCAACTAAAAGTAGCTTCTCTACCTGACTAAAGGCAAATGTTGCCCCAGTCCTCATCCAGGAGGCCCTGCTGAGTCCGCACAGCAAAGCAGGACCATCTCCGGCCTCCGAACTCCTGGTTTACATACAGAAACTCTGCAAGTCCCTCGGGGAGTTAACATACACAACAGTGTCCTGTCAGCACAGGAGCCCGTGCGGTCTTACCTATTTTCAAGTCACTAGCAACGTGGCGTGGCACTTCCCTGAAGCTGAATGGTGAAACTTCACTCCACATTCGGAATGCAGCTGCGAGTCCCTTGCGTGTGTCCCTGGCGTTTATGAGGTTTCTTGGGAAGGACAGGATTCTGTAGGAACACAGAACAACTTCAGGAAAGTGCTCTTCCCTTCTCAAACATCAGCTGGAAGCTCTCAAGGCTGCATCAGACAGTCAAGTCTTTCCATTCACTCTAATAGGTTCAAAACAGGACTAGCTTGAAGTGGATATTAAGAATATTTAACAACCCCCCCAGGGACTAATATATTACTGATATTCTTTACAATCACATGTTCTGGACTACAGCTTTTGTCCCTCCTCAAGCACATCATTTTAGACAAGGTTCTCTTGGAAAACTGCTTTTATCCTAACATTTCCCAGTCTGTTGTGCAGCGTCGCTAGAAGAGGAAACAACTGCATTTCAGCAGCATTTCAGGTAACTCCTACTCATAACACTTTGGCTGCAATGTATGTGCACACACTGAATTATAATACTCTCAGGCAGAACTTTTGAAAGAGAGTTCCAAAGAATATCAAAGGTTTGATAGTAAAACAAGTTATTTCCTTCGAAAAAATCTCATCCCTAGGGAGAGAGACTTGAGAGAGGTTTTTTCTTAGGCCACAGGTATAGATGCAGCTAAACTGTAAGAGAACTACTGGTGCAGGATGGCAGAACCCCTCTTTGTACCATGGGAATGTATAGATGGCTCCTAGAAACTTACCTTGTCCCAAAAGAAGATCTGCATTCAGGAAACTGCCTGAAGTGTAGCAATTGGAAAAAGTTGTGTATATTCTGCTATCCCCTCTGGTTGTTTTTTAGCTATGCTGTTTATGTTCTCCCTTCGTCCCAGCACATCCTAAAGGGAGCAGAAGGTTTTGTATCAAGCCAGGCTGTTAATAAGTGTAAACCTGGACAATTAAGACTATCACGAGGCTTAGCCTGTTTGGGATGAGCATAAAGGGACATACATCTTCTCTGCTCAGTGTGAAGGAGTCGGGCTAACGCCACCCACTCACTCTTCGCCTGTGCTTACAGGCAGAACTAACCCCGGCTGTCCACCGGGAAGTCAGTGCGCACTGAGCAGCGCTGCTGCGTTGCTCACTGAACAACGCAACAACCACCACCGCACACGGAGCAAACAAGGCCAGCGACAGTTACAATGAGACTTCGGTGTAACCGACAGTGTAACAGCTACCTAAAGAACAGAGGTAACTGCAGCATCAGCCACACCCTGCAAATTATCTTCCCGGTCTGCATTTGGTGACCTTGAGATACTCCCCCTCCTGCTTCTGTGGAGAAGAGAGCGGGTAGCACAGCATGCTCAGACAGACGCAACTGCTGCTGTCCTGCCCATCCCACTTGCCCTCCTCACTCCTTACCTCCACTGCCTCAGGCAAACCCACTGCAAACACAGCTCAAAGTGCTTTCCTCTCCTGTTTGCGGATGACAGAAAACTCTACCACCCGTTACAGTCACAGTCTGCTCAGCTTTCCAGAGCTAGAGTGTGAGAGACGCTCACAGCTCCATAATGATGTCCTCAGCCCCATGCCAAGAAGCGGCTGCAACACACATTGCTGCTGCCGGAGGCCACCTTCAAGCGTTTTCAGAAATCCAGCGTGACCTGCCATTCATTCCACTGCGGTTTAACAGTGATTGCAGCTCTCTTAAGAGGTCAGGTTTGGGGCTTGCTCTGCGCTTTAACATCAGGAGCCGCTGGAGTTAGCAGCCACATTAAAAGGACCTTTGTAATCACATAAGACATTGAAAAAACCCAATTTGGCTCCTGTGTCTCCAGGAAGGTGCAGACTCTCGGCCAGGAGCGAACAACAGGCCTTTCTTCAGTCAAACCTCCAGGACTCCTGCTTGTTTGAGGTTTACCGTGACAGTCTGGTTCTACCTGCCAGAGCTCATCTTATGAAACTTTCCAAGGGGATTCCCTGAACCTTGTTCTGTCTGAACTCAAGCTAGCTCTCCTGAAAAACATTCAACGATGCCATTAATATTTTCCCAGAGAGAAAAAGTGTCTTTTCAGGATGCTGCCACCACAGCCCATCGCACTGGACAATTTCAGGGGCTGTTCAGCCACTGCTAAAGTAAGGAAGAACACTGCTCCAAGGCTAACCACCAAACAGGACTGACACTGCCTCACGCCTGCAGCAGCAGTAGAGCCGGACAGCAACAAGAAACAGGTCAGTGGGAAAATCCATAGGACTCCATCCACTGTGGCTCTGAACAGCCTGCTTGTTGAAAGTAGTACTAGCATTGCACATTTACATAGCTCCATCATATCAAAACCAGACCACTCCATGGCTGTACAGTACTGCTGAAATGCTGCAGGTTCTGAGCAGTGGTAAACCCAGTTGGAGACCAATAATCTGGACAGCCACTTTTCCTTGGTAGAAATGTCTGAAAATACTAAGGTTAACATTCACTCATCCTGGAATTGCCAAAGGCTTTGTATCATTTATTAGTTAGTAATCTGCGAGTTGGCATCCTTTCCCAAAGACAACAGGGAGAAAGAGATTCCTCAAAGCACTCAGCACTAACAGAGCTCTGTCCTCCTGAAATCACAGAACCTTTCAACAGCAATTGCTCTCAGTGATGATTTAGATTCACACGGAGCTCTCTTAAAAATACCAGCATGACATAGTATTCAATTTACTGCCTTCTGAGGGAAGTCCCTAGTTCTGGGCAGCTGTCTGCCTGAAGCCTGAACCTGCCCCTGAACAGTTAGTTTTACTGTAAGCGGCCTCTGCGTGCAGCCATACACATGACTAGCTTCTCATGCAGTGACAATGCTCCACATGAGCCACAGCTGAGGTGAGAACTGTAGCATTTGTGGAAATTCTTCCTACTTTAGAGTGCCTTTAGCAGCTGTCCATTCACTAATGAATGGATTAGCATGATTGCTATGGTTAATATCTGTACCCCATGGCAGGAAAAGCTCAGACCCCAGTGTCACTTAGAAAATGCTAACTCTTAGAGCTAATGTCAGTCCATACTTGTATGTCAAGTTGAAGTGGTCCCATTTCAAGTGCCCTGGCGTGATCGTGTATCGTTTTCTCCGTGCAGGAGGCGGAGGTGGGAAAGCTGGACTGTGCAAAGCAGAGGCACTCACTCCATGAAGACCAGGTGAGGTGGCATCTTCCTTAAAAGACAAAACAGGAGGTTGAAAGGGGTGGGAGAGACTGCAGGATTGAACAGTGTAAAAGAAAAACTACCAGGCATGGGGCATTTGGAGGCTGGGCAGCACAACTGGTACTCCCCTACGGGTGGTCCAGGAGACAAGACTAGTGCATCAGCTGGTCAGCGCTTTGCAAAGTATACCTGTTCTGAGTGTGCTGAACGAGAGCAAGAGAGAGCAAAAGAGGGGCTATAGTGTGAGGAGTTCTTGGGGCACGTCTGAGATCAGACATTGCAGGAAAGGAAGGGAGCAGCAGTCCTCAAGGCTGGATCGCAGAGGATCAGTGCTGCAGGCTCCTTCGAGCTGCTGTGTAATTCCAGACTAGAGCACTGCAGCCACTCCACTTTCCTCTTGGACTGCGGCACAGACGGAGCAGAATGAGCCCTCAGTAGGCTTCTGGCCGCAGCCAGTGCTGCAGCTCTTCCTGGAAAGTTTTCATTTCCTTTTCACTTTGCTTTTGCTCTCCAGCCTCACCACAGAAGAAATAAAATGCTGAACAAATGAGTAAAACAGACATCTCTTTGTGCAGAGAGCTCTTTATAAAGCTGCATCATGGATCTGAAATGCCTTCAAAGTAAATAGGAACACTGGAAACCCTGGAGTGCATTTAATACCATCATACAGTAAAAGACATCAAATTTGGTGACAGGTCTGACTCAAGCTATAAAAGCCTTTTAGTCCTGAGTAACGGAGGTGAAAGAATGGGACCCAGCACGGTTCTCTGGAATTCTACCTGCTCTGCCTCCCCTTTTCAGCACTAAGACACTGAACATCTCTGGGTCATCTTTGCTCCAGAGGCACCAAGACACTTACTAAGCGATATTTACAGTGGCATTGTTACAAAAGCTGCACTAGTAGGAGTTTGCTCAGCCTCACAGCACGTTCTACAGAAAGCAAGAGCTGTCTTCATTTTACTCTTGGAAGAGGTGATGCTCTGAGAGTCAAAATAGCGTATCCCTGCTCTCACAGCAAGCCAATGGCAAGGAAAGACAAGACACTCAAAGCAACAGCTGCCAGATACTGCCCAAGTCTCTAGTGTCTCTTCATGGTGACAGCGAGCCATGCCTGGTGAAAGGCTGAGGGACTCTGTCCTAACAGGAAACCAGTCTCTTGCTCTGTCTGTGAACCGTACTAGCTTCTATCCTGTTCTAATCTCGGCATCTTTCTTTCCTAGAAGGACAGTCTTTGAGTCTTTTTTCCAGCACAGCTGTGGGTCTGACTCGCAGTTTGAAATCAGCAGAGTGCACGGGCCATAGAATATCACCTATGAGACAAAGAGGTTAACTAATACCTTGCCTTCTAAGCTGCGAGCTTTTGGCAGGGTATTTGATCACATTTCTGGCAGTTTCTCTTGAAGGAACCCACAGGATCACTTTTCCCTTTTAACTTTTGTCCCTTTGTTTGCCGTATTAAGGGATCTGGCTGAGGAACCCAGACTTTTTGGTTCGCTCAGCCCAGCCCCGCCTTCACCAAGGCTCCTGTAGTGTGAGTACACTGGCTGGCGTCCCTCTCCCTTCACCTCCAGTGGCTTTTACCTCTGATTCTACTCTGGGAATGCCATTTTCCCTTGATATGAAAGGAAAATTTTGCATCCTTTTGAATGGCACAGAGAAGGTAGAGGATCAGCTAGCCCGTGTATCAGTGATCTCCTGGAGCTGTGGGAGAAGCCTGCAGAAGATTAGCTCATAATTACAGGATAATAAGATATTCCTTTTTTTTTTTTTTTTTTCAGAGAATTAGGCAAATCCTTTCTGCCTTTGTTGTTTTCTCTGCAATCCCTTGACGGTATTGGGGCTGATGACACATTCATTCTGGCACCAGTCAGGAATAGCCCAGGATTGCTAGTACTGTGCATTCTCAGCCTACGGGCTCTGACTCAGGAGACCAGATAACTTACGATGGGATGAGGTACGGTATTAACACTCTTCAGTAGCTGTCTATCCTTGTGATAGATGCTCCTGCTCCTTAGCAAAGCCGGCAGAACACGCAGGACATCTGCTTTCTAGCCTCTATAATTCGCAGCCCATCTGGTGCCATTTCCAGTGTATGGTAACACAGAGCTGTAAGCTGCGTAGGCTGAGCAGTGGACACTGCCCATTCTGCCTGCTCTGCCACCGGGCTACTAAATTGCACCAGCACAGCATGACATCCTGAGGCTCTTCTTAAAGCCCCCTGGGTATCAGCAGAGGAAAATTAGATAGCCAGGAACAGCCTGCTGGCTGCTGCTTTTACAAGGAAATCTCCTGCAGCCCCAAGGGAGAAAAATTATTGTCTTTTCTACAGCCATTGAGCTTACAACCCTAAGGCTGTAAGTGCTGAACCAGCAAGGCGGAAGAAGAGAGAAAAAAAAATATCTGTGTCCCTAGTGAGCTTACCCTCAAAATAGAAACCAAAGGGTGACTCGGGCCCAACAGCAATCACTGAAACCCGTATCTGAGCCAGTCACTAGATCAAGAAAAGTGCAGAGGGCTGACTCCTCTTGCTCAAACATTCTGCTCAGTCTCTGTTCTACTCCAGTCTTTGTTCTACCTACCACTGCTGCAACGGGTTGCTTTTAATTAAGAATGTGTTGCAAAAGGAATTGGGGAAGGGTGGGGTACCACACACATGCTGTAGTTCAGATGTAGGATTCTGACAGAAATGGAACGGCCTAGTTAAAATTTTCACAGTATAATTTGGATCAAAGGATCTGCCTGGATGCCAAAGAACCAAGACTCGGAACCAGAGAAAAGGTCAGCTGCTCCCAGGAGGAAACCCAGTCAACTATGGGTTATGGTCTCAAATGTTCAAAAAGCTTGGGAGGTACTAGAAGGAGAGGTGCGTCAACTCTCTCAACAACTGCAACAGACACCAACATATATAACCGCAGACACTGGTCAACATCCCTGCTCTACATTATTCGCCCTGTGCAGTCAGACCCCCATTAATGTACTTCACTGAGTCTTAATGAATGTAATCCACTCCCCTCCCTCTCTCCTAGTCACGCAGTTCCCCTTTCACAAACTAAACAGTAACATAACTCTGTGCCATAGTGCCATTAATAAGAGCCCTGCGCACGTCAGGCAAACAAGGGGTGCTATTGCCTGGATCTTCATAAACACAAACAACAGGAGAGGATGTCGGCACTCAGAGAAGATTGGTTACTTACAAAATTAAAAGCTAAAATTAAGCTAAAAGCAAAAATTAAGACCAGCTTCTGAGAGTCCCAGAGCCCTGCTATAGTTCCCCCTGACCAGTCTGTCCCGGCTAACAGATGGACCTTGAAAGAGCATTAATATCAGCTTACAGTTTCTGTTAGTCCAGTGTTAACTCCCAGTTTAGATCTTGCACAGAATGAGCCCTGACTCTGGAGTTCCTTGGAAAGCTCAGCTGCTATGGAAATCGGAATATACGCATGCCACATCACACTAGGCTGGGAGAGCAGGGGTGCTCGGGAGAACAGCCAAAGCCCTCAGGGAAAACAACCCAAATCTTCTGTGCATTCACTTTTTGGTTTTCTGCAAGCTGCACACACATCTCTAACGATCTAATCCTACCTGGATGCATAACTACCTTTTAGGATCCTTTGCAAAAAGGGACTCAAACAGCCCTAAACAGATGTTGTTGCCTTAACAGTTATTTACATGTTGTTTAGATTGCTTCCTAAATTTATCCGTCTTCTAAAAAGAATATACATGCACATATATTTGATGCCCCCACTCCCCTTTCAAGCATTTGAGAATTAGATCCTTTCCCCTACCTGACTTCTCTGAACTGCAGCTCCAGCTGGATCTCCCACAATAGCCAGCAAAGCCACCACAGGGAATATGCATAAAACTCCCACCATGGTTCTACAGCCATTGCTCTTTTTCTCGCCAACTAAGAGGACGCTCTTCCTTCTGTTTGCAGAAAGTTGTTCTACTTGATCCATGTCGTTCGTTAATACTTTTTAGAAGGAGATGTGACAGATACTAAGACATTCTCTTCACAGAATGCATTGGTAATCCTTTTGCTCACAGTTACATTTGGAGCATTTGTGAGCAGCCCTGCAGTTACTGCCAAGTTGTGCAGAATCACTAGAGTTTCAAAAAGCCCTAAAAAAAAAAAAAAAAAAAGTAGACTTTACATTAAGCCTTTTTCCAATGTGCCAAAGATTCTCTCAGCCTCTGCCAAGTGGTATCATATTACTGCAGCTGAAAGTTGGGCTGGCGGAGGAAAAGCAGCAAAGTGAAACAAGCTGGGATGGACATGAACTCTTTTCTTTAACTGTATAATCAACAGAGGACAAATCTGCAGTTGTCAGCTTTATGTAATGAAAAAATTGGGGGAGGGGGCAGAAAAAGAAATCCAGAAGCCAGCATCATGCCCCTGGAATGTTTCGTCAGGGATGCTTAACGCTACAAGAGCTGTCATTTGTCAGGGGCTGTCTTCAGGAGCAGAATGAAAAATGAGATGCTGTGAGAGAGCCGGCAGAGCTTCTCTGCTTAGGAAGTTCTGGTCAGGGAGTTTACAAACAGGTAAGAGTAAACATCAACTCCCTCTCCCATGAAAACTGGCAAGTGACCTGCAAATTTCTTGGGAGCTGCCCAGTAAGGGGTGCTCACGCTGACAAAGACAAGTGTTTTCAGAATCGTACTGATTTTTGGTACCTCAGCTTGAGCATGTCCGAAAGACTGACTTGGAGAAGTGGTCAGTTTGTCTTAAGCTGTTCAGTTCTTTAAGGCGCCTCCAGGCTGCAGACACGAAGTCAATTCAGGACTTTTTAAAAAGCTTACTCAGAAAAATCTCAGGTTTTGAGAAACAGCTGCACTTTTCTGTCTGGTCACTGAGTGCTGGATATGCAGTGCTCCTGATTTGGGGTGTCCTCTGCTAAACAGTTCTGACCAGAAGAGAGGAAAACAAACTGTGCAATCTCCTAGTTTCACAAGCAAATGGCAGGGAGGGGGTAGCTCTGTTATCAGCCAGTATAAAACATTCCTAGGGAATATCTGAAGCATTTGAAAGGTTTCAGAAACTTCTTGCACTTTTAATAACGAAAAATGGTTTCATTTGAATTTTTTTTTCCCCCTAGTCTGTAATCAAACTTGTGACATTTTATCATTTTCATGTATTTTCAGACTAAAGCTGGCCAGGAAACAAGTCAGAATAAATATGACCAATGAGTGTGTGTACAATTTCATGAAATTTTTCTTTTTCAATTTTCACCAAGCTCCACCCCCCC